>CM062278.1:31567574-31650074 GCA_031216635.1 Dissostichus eleginoides
CATTGTGGGGATTTTAAGACCGCAGAGTCTACACATGTGCAGCCTCGAAATTTCTCGCTACGAAGTACGCCGGGCTCGGTAGAATTCCAAGTATGCTGGACATTGGAACAGTCCTTCGGCGGCACTCCATGACGTAGCATGCTTGAAATAGTGGCTCTGGAGCATCCTTACTCGACATTGAGAAACGGCCATTGACTGCAACACCCAACTGTTCTTTGTAGGGTGTGAGTTTGGCTTATTGTGATCCACCTGGACCACATGTTGTTGTTTGAAATGTAAATGATCGTCGATGTCTCCTTATAAAAAGAGTCTGTCACTCAGAAGGAGTCGTCATGCTTGCAAGCATTCAAAGAAAAGATGTTAAAAGACTTTATATCGATATCGTGTTTCTTTGCCTAACTCGTCATTTTCTCTAGACAGCAGCTGATTTGAAGTTGCTACGACACAGTATACAGTATGAAGTGTGACATGTTTCTAGTACAGTATCGATGTTTTACAGAGTTCAAAGCCTGGCAGGAGACACATTACCTTGATGCACCAGATATCTGAGATATTGCATTAACGCTGGAGGCGATCGCTGAGACTTAGAGAGATGATGTTCAGGTGTATTTCATAATAAATAATAATTCATTACATTTATTTTAGTGCTTTTACAAGTGCTATACATTACATGATACATATATCAGACGTGTAATACATCAACACTGTGGACACCACCCACTCATACTGCCTCTGTTCACCCTCTGTCTGAAACCAGAGCCCAGTCTGCTCTGATTGGTTAGCTGACTGGCTCTGTTGTGATTGGTCAACCAGCTTAGACAGACAGACAGACAGAGACACACACACACACACACACACAGACAGACAGACAGACAGACAGACAGACACACACAGAAAGACAGACAGACAGACAGACAGACAGACACACACACACACACACACACAGAAAGACAGACAGAGAGACAGACAGACAGACAGACAGACAGACAGACACACACACACACACACACACACACACACACAGAAAGACAGACACACACACACACACACACACACAGACAGACAGACAGACAGACAGACAGACACACACACACACAGAAAGACAGACAGACAGACACAGACACACACACACACACACACAGACAGACAGACAGACAGACAGACAGACAGACAGACAGACAGACAGACACACACACACACAGAAAGACAGACAGACAGACACAGACACACACACACACACACACACAGACAGACAGACAGACAGACAGACAGACAGACAGACAGACAGACAGACTCACCTGTCATGTAGTTGGTCCATTTGTAGAGCACCCCCTCCATGTTAGCCTGTTAGCCTGTTAGCTTCTCTCTCTCTACAGAATAATGAACACTTTGTGCTTCCTGACAGATGACTGTCGGGAGGATGACGTCATTCTGAGGTGTTGTTGTTGTGCTAAAAGTGTTGATAATAATCCGACTGAAGCTAAAGCTAAAGCTAACGAGTGAGCTGTCAGCTGATGGGAGAAAAAATGTCAACAATGAAGAATCGCCCCGACGGAAGCCTGAGAGGGACAATTCACACGGAGAGCAAAAAATACCAATGTTTAATTTAATATCTAATTATTGAAGTACTTTGACTACTTTAAGGAATATTTAGCAGTAAAAAAATTTATCTGTTATTTAATATATGTAACGTAATAATTCTAATTAGAAACTCTCTTAAAATTATAACTTAATATCTCCAAAAATATTGTCAAAATATGAATAAATGACAGTTTGCAACGCTGAATGTAACACTACAAAACATATATAATTTAAAATAAAAAACAGGAATAGTAATGAAGTTCAAATACTCAAATAGTTTAATTATATAACCAAGTTTAAAGGTGGGGTATGTAATTCATTTCAGAAACACTTGTTGTTATATTCCATGGAATGCTCTTAACATCCCGATAGCAATGAATATCTTAAGTGCTTTGACAATAAATACATAAAAAAATGTCCTCTGTGGAAGCCGTAGTACTGTGAAAAGCACGACCAATCATTTTAGCCGGCCCAGCTAAAATGATTGGATGGCCTACCTGCCTGTCAGCCTTCCATCTGTGCACAAACTTATCTCGTGCCCTCATTGGTCATGTGCGCGTTCGTGTGTGTTGGAGGAGGGGCTCTGTGAGGAAGAGGCAGATTTGTTCCGGCTGTGTATTTTCAAATTCTAGCGCACTCGAGCTGGTTTCTCCAAAATTACCGACCCCACCTTTAATGATTTAATTCACCTGTTTGCCTCCCACATGTCCCAAGAGTAACTTCTCTGTTGTGATTGGTCCACCGCTTAGAGATGTCCCGCCCCTTAGCCTATCGTGTACAATGTATTGGAGCGCTGGCCAATAGGAGTGCTTTCACAAAATGACATTTTAAATAAATATATTTAATTGAATATCTAATTATTTAAGTAATTTGTCTACCTTATGGAATATTTAACAGTGTGATAAAAATATATATTATTTAAAATATTTTTAATTTAATAATTGTTATAAGAAACTCTTAAAATAATAACTTAGTATCTCAAAAAATGTTCTCAAAATAATATATTAATGAAAGTTTTCATACTGAATGTTACACTACAAACATATATAATTTTAAATAAAAAACAGCTGCTTTTTATGAATTTTTATTGTGAAATTGTTAAATTATATAACTTTATACAATTATTTAATTTCACCTGTTTGCCTCCCACATGTCTTAAGAGTAACTTCTCTGTTGTGATTGGTCCACCGCTTAGAGAAGTCCCGCCCCTTAGCCTATTACGCACAATGTGTTTGAGTGCTGGCCAATAGGAGCGCTTTAACAAAATGAAACGTTAAATTAATATATTTAATTAAATATCTAATTATTTAGTTACAATGACTACTTATTGCAAAACAGTGTGATAATAATATATATTATTTTAATACATTTTAATAATTGTTATAAGAAACTCTTGAAATAATAACTTAGTATCTCAAAAAATACTGTCAAAATATTGAATAAATGACAGTTTTTAATAGTGAATGTTACACTACAAAGATATATCATTTTAAATAAAAAACAGCTGTTTATGAAGTAAAAAGAAAACTCTGTTGTGATTGGTCAACCACTTAGAGATCCCTTAGCCAATCAGGTACAATGAGTTGGAGCGCTAGCCAATAGGAGCGCTTTTACAACATTCAAGTGTATTTGAGACTTTAAACAACAGGAAGCAAACACACACACACACACACACACACACACACACACACACACACATAAAAAAATAACCAGATGGGTTCATAATACTTCTTAATCTCTCTTTATTGCATTAGAACATACATTTCTTATATATCTATATATATTTTATAAATGTGAATTTGTACACTACAATCTTTTATTGTAACATGTTAGAAAATACTCGTAACGCTCCAAAAACATAGCACTGAAAACATTTACCAAACCATGACTTTATTACATTTCCTCGTTTTGTTTTTGGCCACGAGTCGTTCGGGAGGGGGGGGAGGACCGTGGTGCATTGTAGGTAATCTGGGAGGGGGGGGGTCTATCACAACAGGTGCACAGAGGGGGGGGGGGCAAAGCGTGGACAGAAAGGAGGGTTTTAAAACTGCTGCTTTCACCTTTTAGAGACACTTTTAGTCCTGTCGGGTTTCTTTTGTTTAATTATCAAATATTACATTTATCCAACAAATATTCAACATTTTAGTCAAAATCTAAAAAGCCGTAAAAGTGTAATTCTTCACATCAACGTTGAGTTCAGTGCTTTTAATTTAAAAGGGTGGCTAGAACAGCAAATCAGGCATAAATAAATTAGTATTCAGGAGATCATATTTATATACAGAAAAATGTTGGCAATTTCCGTTTTTTTTGTTGGATTTTTTCACTATCACAATAACTATTAACCTCACATATTCCTGCATGTCTTCACAGAGAAATAATCCCTTCTTTTACACAGGATTAGAAGTTAAGTTAACTTTGGCTTTAAGGGATGTTTTTTATGTCGATCATACGGAGGCCGACCGGTGAAAAACACGCGACAACAATCCAACAAAAGCAGCTTCAGAAACGATGCAGATATAAAACCAGGGGAAACTAAAAAGTGACTCCGTTGTGTTTTGAGCTTCTTCAGCGTTTGGTTTCTGCAGCTTTTAGTAAACGCTGCGCATGTTTCCTCAAGTTGCTGAATGTTCTCTAAATGCTGCATGTGTTGTCAAGTTGCTGAATGTTCTCTAAACGCTGCATGTGATGTCAAGTTGCTGAATGTTCTCTAAACGCTGCATGTTTCCTCAAGTTGCTGAATGTTCTCTAAACGCTGCATGTCTCCTCAAGTTGCTGAATGTTCTCTAAACGCTGCATGTCTCCTCAAGCTGCTGAATGTTCTCTAAACGCTGCATGTGTTGTCAAGTTGCTGGAGATGTTTCTTCATGTGGAACATTTGGGTTTTTATATCTGCATCCTTTCTGAAGCCGTTTCTCCTGATGGAAGAGTTCCGGATCGTTGTAGCACGTTAGCACATGTTAGCCTCCGTACTTTGTTACGTCTAAAACAGCTGAGACGTTGAAACTCCATCACATGTTTGAAGCTACATTCGAGTAGATATTAAACATGTTTCACTGAAGCAGCTCAATCCAGATGTTCAGTGGAGGAACAGCAGCTTTTTTAGCAGAAGCAGCAGTGAGGATCTATCAGAGGGGAGTCGGGGTACAGTATAAACATCTAACACACACACACACACACATAGCGAGGCGTTAAAAAACTACAACCACTGCACAGCAGGAGGCGGGGGGGAGGAGGCGAGGCATCAAGGAAACGATGAAGATTTAAAATAAAAACAGAGGAGCCGTGCAACACTGCGAAACACCACAGAATGATTGTCCTCTTGAACACACCCCCTCCTCGTTTCCTTTTTTAACCCTCAGTGTACACACACACACACACACACACACACACACACACACACACGAAACCCTGTGACCATAAAATACATGTATATACACACACACACACACACACACACACACACAACAGGTAGACCCAGTAATCAGCTGTTAGCACGTTAGCATGTTAGCAGAGTTATCGATATGACAGTCAGCGCTACAGCGGCACAAATACAGAAATCAATATATTTGCAAAATTAAAAATGAGACTGCATTCCCTCCCCACGAGGTGTTTTTAGATTACATTTGGGAATGTGTGAAGAAAACAAAGACGCAGGAAAGATTTTAGTGCTCAAAAGAAGTTAGCATTATTATTTAAATCTTTAACGAGGCTTCTATATGTTTTATTTCACTGCTAATTGGATTCATTTAGGTGCAAAAATCATTAAAGAAAACTCCACGGAACTCTGATTGGTCAACCGCCAATTAGAGATGTCCCGCCCCTTAGCCTATCAGCTAGCCAATAGGAGCGCAAGTGTTCCGTAGTGATGTCACTATGTTCCGGAACGTTGAGATTTTAGCCTTTGCAGACCATTTACATGCATCAACTATTCATAGAACACACTACAGGAGAGGGAGCACCACAGGAAGCAGAACAGGAAGTTTTTGGGGATTTTTGCATCTCTACGTGTCCAAAGAGCGCCTGAAATAAAACCTGTTTTGAGTCCAGGAAGCTCTCCACATTTTAAAAAATATTCTCAATGGCCATTTCTCCAGGTTTGACTTTGTTCCAGAATTCCTTAATTGGTTAATTGACAATTAAGAAAAGGAAGCTGGGTCGCAGCCTCAATAACACTTGTTTTGGTTGTAAATTAAAATAGAAACGTAGCATATGCAATCTCAATTAGTTCTGTAGCAGATCTCGTCCCCCCCCCCCCCCCCTGTGAGCAGTGTGTGTTATGATGATCCTAAGGCAGTGTCACAGTTTATTCCACAGAAACAACAGCAGTACAGAGAAACTCCGCCCAGAACCCACAGCTGAGGAGGAACACCGGCCCAGACTGCAGGGAGTCTCCGGGCAGAAGTTAGCTTAACGTTTAGCCTAAAAAAAGGGCAGAAATTAAAGATTGCGAGGTGTTGAAGTCGTACCGAGTTCTGCAGCATCACAGCTCAGATCCAACGCTTTTTGATTGTTGGTTTTTGAGTTTTTGGTGTTTTTTGCATCCATTTGTGCCCAAAGAGCGCCTCGATAACAACTCGTTTTCAGTCTAGAAACCGGATCAGGACCTCTTGATCACACTCCACTGATAGCCTCAATGCTAAGGTGGCTAGTTAGCATTATGACACAGATTCTGATTGGTCCATTGGGACATTTCAGAGGTCAACATGAGAGAGGTACATTTTGACTTTTCTTCCAGATCCTGATTTTTTCAAAGATGTTGACTTAGAGAGTAAAAATACGTGTTTCACGACAAACGTTTACTGCGTTTTTGGGTTTTTTTTCCTGCCTTTTTAGCTTCAGTAGAGCTTCTGTAGCCCCAGTAGAGCTTCTGTAGCCCCAGTAGAGCTTCTGGAGACCCAGTAGAGCCCCAGTAGAGCTTCTGGGGCTCCAGTAGAGCTTATGGAGACCCAGTAGAGCTTCTGTAGACCCAGTAGAGCTTCTGGAGACCCAGTAGAGCTTCTGTAGCCCCAGTAGAGCTTCTGGAGCCCCAGTAGAGCTTATGGAGACCCAGTAGAGCTTCTGTAGCCCCAGTAGAGCTTCTGGAGCCCCAGTAGAGCTTATGGAGACCCAGTAGAGCTTCTCTAGCCCCAGTAGAGCTTCTGGAGCCCCATTAGAGCTTATGGAGACCCAGTAGAGCTTCTGGAGACCCAGTAGAGCCCCAGTAGAGCTTCTGGAGCCCCAGTAGAGCTTCTGTAGACCCAGTAGAGCTTCTGGAGCCCCAGTAGAGCTTATGGAGACCCAGTAGAGCTTCTGTAGACCCAGTAGAGCTTCTGTAGCCCCAGTAGAGCTTCTGGAGCCCCAGTAGCCCCAGTGTCCCGCCCTCAGGTTCTGGTTCTGAGCGGAGGCCGGTTCTGGCACCTTTCTGAGCGGCTCATGGTCCCTATTTTTCTTTATGCTTTGACATATCTGTTCTTCTACACACAATGAATATTAAACAGTTACTTATCACTAAGGCGGTGCCGGACCCGGCCCGGATGTGTTTGATATTGTGGTCATTAGAACAGTAGCATCAACACAATGGTCCAATAGACAGGTCCCATTCCACACAGACGGTCCAATAACAGCTATAGTACAACATCTACACATCAACTATACATTGTGCGTTTTTTTTTTCTTTGTTATGTTTTCAACGGGGTTAGACTTGGTCACCATTACATCACTGCTGTAAGACTGGGAGGGGGCGGAGCCATGGACAGACAGTGAGGGATCCATTAGTGCTGATTAGTACTGTGAATGGCAGTTAAAGAGCAATCAAGTGGTTTATATTGAATTAATTAAAGGCAGGACACTCAGTGAATGGACTGAGGGACGCATGATGGTTATATAAGAGCAGATAAAGGGACATTTATATTATGTATTTGTCTGGAAATGTAATTATAGCCAATAATATAAAGCCAAACTGGTTTGATTTTGTCAACAAGCGCACTATGGATTATTAGTGAATCCATTCTGCTCCTTACATCCCAGTCTGTCTTTCCCTCAGAAACTTCAGATCTTTTTTTAATTGGTCAAATTAATGGTTATTTTCTTGGCATTTGAAATCAGGAGCAGGTGAAAGAAATCCTCTTGTTTTCTTAAATGAATTACATTTGTCCAAATGTGAGCTCAGTGCTGACCATTTGGTTAATGAGGTATTTTAATGAACAGGATCATGGCATGTTTTGTGTTACACTCTTACTCTACTTATTTAAACCCGTCTTACTAGCTTTATTTGAATTATCTTGGCTTTTTAAAAACAGATTATTAAAAACGAAGAATTTGACTTTTTTCCCCAGACTTTTGACTTTTTTCTCACATTCTGAATTTTTCCTGGTTTTTTACTTTTTTTCTTAGAAATTGATTTTTTTCTCATAATTTTGAATTTTTTTCCGATTTTGACTTTTTTCCGTTTCTTAAACTTTTTTTCTCTCAATTCCTATTTCTGACTTCATTCATTGTGTTTTCTCAGTTTTTGACTTTATTTCAGATCTTGACTTCTTTCTCAGAATATTGACTTTTTTCAAGGTTTTGACTTTTTTTCCTAATTTTTGAAAAGCACTTTGAGTTGCATAAATACAGTCAGCAGTGAGGCTGTCTGTCCATGGCTCTGACAGGGGGGGGTAGGGTGTAGGAGGTAAGGGGGTTAGGGTGTAGGAGGTAAGGGGTTAGGACAGAAGGGCTTAGAGAGTTTAGGGTGGAGGACGACAGGGTCACGATACTAAAGGAGTCAGTGCTGAAGTTTACAGTGATCGACTGATTTGAGTCTTATAGGGAGGGGGGAACTGTTAGGATATAATGGTGGGGGGGTATGTTAGGATATGATGGTGGCCTCCATGACTACATCGGGGTTTTCGATGTCGGCTTTACTCTGCACCATCCGGAGCTCCAGCTGGGGGGGGCTGGGCCTCCGACCGGGACCCGCTAACTCTGGATATTACAGATATATAAACATTATAACAGTGTTAACAGGTATAGACAGTCTGAACAGAAGAATCAATATGTGATGAACTACAGAGGGTTACAGAAGGTGTAATAAAGACAGTCTGAACAGAAGAATCAATATGTGATGAACTACAGAGGGTTACAGAAGGTGTAATAAAGACAGTCTGAACAGAGGAATCAATATGTGATGAACTACAGAGGGTTACAGAAGGTGTAATAAAGACAGTCCGAACCGAGGAATCAATATGTGATGAACTACAGAGGGTTACAGAAGGTGTAATAAAGACAGTCTGAACAGAAGAATCAATATGTGATGAACTACAGAGGGTTACAGAAGGTGTAATAAAGACAGTCTGAACAGAAGAATCAATATGTGATGAACTACAGAGGGTTACAGAAGGTGTAATAAAGACAGTCTGAACAGAGGAATCAATATGTGATGAACTACAGAGGGTTACAGAAGGTGGATTTGAAATGATTTTTTTTTTTTGAATTTTTTTTCAGATTTAACTTTTTTCTTAAATTTCGAAAAATGTCAGATTTGTAACATTTTTGCAGATTTTAACTTTTTTCCTGTTTTTCTACTTTTTCTCTCTTTTCAAAATCATTTTTTCCTTCAGATTTGAACTTTTTTTTTTTAACAGATTTTGTCTTTTTCCTCAGATTTATTTAGGCTTCTTCCCAGAATGTTGATGTTTTTTATCAGATGTTTACTTTTTCTTCAGATTTTGACTTTTTCAGAATGTTGACTTTTTTCCCCAGATTTGAATTCTGTGTTTTTCCTCAGATTTTCACTTTTTCCTCAGATTATGTCATTTTTCTCAGATTTTCACTTCTTTTGAGAATTTTTAGTTTTTTTTCAGGTTTGGACTTTTTTCGCTTTCATTTAATAACGTTTCCAAACTAATATTTCAGACTTTTTTTCTCAAGTTTTTTTTTAATAATATTTTAATATTTTCCCAGTTTTTAACTTTTCTAACAGATCTTGACTTCTTTCTCAGAATGTTGACTTTTTTCGCTTTCATTGACCTATTTTTCAGAAGTAATATGAGTTTCCTCAGGATTCAGAATAAAAACACTACTATTTATTTTCACCGTTATCCATCTCATTTATTTACAATTCTATTGAGTGTTTCAGTGACTACAGGACAGGTGAAGACAGTAGTTTATTTTCTTTACTTTTGTTGTAATACACAACATCATTTCAAAAAAATTCAAAAAATGTTAAATAAATTCAAGCCAAGTCAAATATCTAATTGGCTTACTATTAAGGATTTAATAAGAAGCATTATTTCTCTTACCGTGAGCGTATGCAATGGTCCTCTTGATGACATGGTGCATCACCGAAAACGTCTTGTCACAGGCCATCTGAAGGACAGTACGTTAGGTTATTATATTTAGCATTGTTAGCTGTTGGGAAGACACAGAATGTCCTCTTCCAATATCAGAGTAACGTGATAACAAAGGTATCCCAACTGTAGCTGTGTACATGACAGGATGTCTGATTACCTAGAAGAGCATCAGGACTGTTTGAGGCATATGATAGCTATGTGATTAACATGATGATTCAGCCTCTATGGAGATAGACATATGACAAGCATGATCATTTCTGACGTGGAGCTAATCTGAAGTAAACATTGAATACTGCTTTCTATTCCTCCATCTTGTGACTGGGTAACTCCCTCTCTTGGATATCAGCATGTGAAGGACACTGTTCAGGAACTAGTTGATGCTCTGTATGTGATGACTACTTCCATTCTGGAGAGGATCAAGATACATGGATCCTGAGATTGAAGCTCAAGCCGGGGACCAGTGAGACTTTTCTAACAGAGTTGGCATCAGATGAAAGGTGAACCGTTACAGCTCTGGTTCACCTTCAGGTCTTTGGGGTAGTGATGAGTCCACGCTAGCAGCATCGCAGCAAACAGATCTCCGGTTCCTACAAACACTGCGTCCACTTTAGGGACGTCTATCCGGACTCGCTGCGTCTTCCTGCTGCCGTCCGGACGCACTGAGACGCAAAACAACACAACAGAGAGAGAGTTACATTAGTTAATATATACCAGAATCAGGACAAATGGTGCTTTAAAGACGAAAAGAGGAATACAAAAACGTAAATAAATAAAGATACAAAAATTCATATTAACAAAACCATTAAATATAAGAGATAAAATAAAATATACAAAATATTATTTAAAACATTTATAAAATCTCAAACTAGTAGAACAAATATAAATATACAAAAAGTAGAGTAGAGTACATATAATTAAAATATGTTTAGTTTGAAAAAGTAATAGTGGGATTGTGCGTGTCACAAATATAAAATAAAAAAATTGTAAAATTATTTTAAATATGAAAAAAAAGAAATAGCAATATAAATATATTCAATAAATACACCGTGTACCGTGGCGCTGGCTGCCTAGAGACACCAGGAAGCGATCCCCCAGTCTGGAGGGGAGGTCGGAGGACGTGATGACCACCGTGTCGGGACCCATGGCGTGAAGCAGGTCCATCACCTGCAAGAGAAACCCATCATGAAGAAACCCTGCCATCAAGCAGCTGATTCCCCCAGTGGACAGCAAGATGCAAGATGCAAGATGCAAGATTCAAGGCTTTTATTGTCACGTGTACAAAGCTACAGTTTAGTTATGACAATGAAAATCTGAGGTCAAACTCTATAACTCCTCCCCCTTCAGTAAGGAGAACTTTCCGTCTTTCCTGCAACGGCAGTTTCTCTGTGTTTCCTTTCTCCTGTAATATGACTTGATCGCTTTAAACTCTGCACACTGAGCTCTGATTGGTCAGCAGGCGGTGCTTTCACTGACTTGATCTCTTATCCTGCAACCTAACCTGCTCCGGACCAGGCTAGCCGCTCAGCATAAGTTACCATGGAGATCCAGCCCGCTAAGAAGAGAACCAGCGTCGTAGGACCAGAAACCCGAGTTTTCCCTGAAGTTAGCTCGCTAAGAGAAACTCCGGCTTCGTAGTACAGGCCTCTGGTGTTGTAGTTTTAGTGTTTTTAGTTTGATAAACCATCGATTTGTTGGTTCTCTGTACGTAGCTTTATGTATAATTCGTATGGCTCTTTTTTGCAGGATGAAGACAGGATGTGTATTTGTTTTATACGTGTTCCCTCAAACCTCCACACAGTACATCATGTATGGAAGTATGAAGGAGCAGTTCAGCATCAACAAGGAAGCTTGATTCATTAGGTCTTTGGCTTTATTCAGAATTGCTATTGATTTGGATATTTTGGCTTTGATATCACTTATATGTGGTTTCCAACTTAATGTTTGTCTCTCATTATCATTGGTTTTGTTTGCGTTCAATGTTAACTCATTTTGGTCAAACCAGATCTTCGTCCTGCTCAATAGGAAGGTATGAAGGGTTATATAGCGAGAGGTGTTTTACCTCCACAGCGTCTTTCTCTGTGGTGATGGTTTTCCCCGTCAACAATCTGAAACACAGACGCACACATTCTGTTAGAGGACCGGGAGTTACGTTTTCAAACACAAAGTGATGAACTATTAAATGACAGTGAGCTGCTGTACTCACTCAGCCTCAAACTGGTTGGGGGTGATGATGTCCGCCACAGGAACCACTTTGTTCTTGTAGACCGGGTACAGGTTCTGAGGGACGTACTGTGGACACACACACACACACACACACACACACACACACACACACACACACACACACACACACACACACGGTGAACACACTGATAATGCTGTAAAGGTGTCTGAAAGTGGGCCTCTCCTCAGACTAAACCTGTTCCCATGACTTCCTGAGTGTTAGTTGGATCTGCTCGTGTTCTTTGTTCCTACAGACACTAAACATTGAGCCAGGATAGCTTCTTATTACTGATTGACATGGCTGAACAAAAAAATAAAGGATACATTTATTTTTCTGAAATTCCCCTAAACTACTGCATCTACCCAGGGGGTCAAACTCAATTTCATCGCGGGCCACATTAACATTATGGTTGCATTCAAAGGGCCGGTTGTAACTTTAAGAATATATAAAAATACATAAATATTTAATATATATAAAATAACGTATTATATTACGTTATTGCCTCTGCATTGGATTATTATCGGATAGGGTAATAACTTCATAATTAACTACGTCTGAAAGAAGAAGTCTAGGGCAAATAATTGCAAGTCTTTTCAGTGAGGATGTCACAAAATGATTTAAAAAGAAAAGTCAAATTTTGAGAAAAAAGTCAAATTTGAGATGCATTGTGGGACATGTAGTTTATGGGCAACGTGCTTCTGTAAATCGCCCTGTAACCGTATAATAAACATATTATATTCCTTGCAAGCTCTTGTGGGGCCGCAGAAAATGAAGTCACGGGCCGGATTTTGCCCCCGGGCCTCGAGTTTGACCCCCCTGATCTAAACAGTCTTTATTTCTGTCTGTGGGACGCTACTGTGAGCAGAGCAGCTACATGTTAGCCTGATCCTTCCCTTCATCAGGGGGGTTTCTAGAGGTATATAGTACGAGTACTGTGTCTCTGATCTTGTTTATAAGATATATCAACAACAACATGTCGCCCGTATACAAGATGGACGTAAACAACAACGTGACGTCGGAGCTCCATAAAAACAAAGCTGTCTCTGCCGTCAGGCGCTCTGTTTGATACTCGGATTTCTGGAGGAATTTTACAGTTTTTGAGGAACAGAGATATTGTTTTCTGGCATCTCTCCCCGGTCCAGCGCCCCTGCTACCCGGCGCAGACATTACTTCATGTTCTTAATAACCCGTATCAGTTAGTAGATATTGCCGCATCATTTGGATATGTGTATTGAAATGGAATCACGTTAAAACATTTAAATTTTGTTGTTGATGTTGTTGGTATTTACAAGGAGAGAAGCCACTAGTTTGAGTGACACGAGTAAACAGCAATGATGCCGCGGTACACACACCTTTATGATCACATCTCTGGGAAACACACCATGTTTAGAGGTGCTTCTGCAGGAGTCACGGTGGTGATTAAATCAGTTAATCAATCAGGACTAAACGGAACAGTTGTTAGTGGACTAACATATCCTCAGTGGAGAACAGCCTCAGTGATTAATAAATCCCCCTGAAGCCTGAAGCTGAAGGAAGAACAGAAGTGTGTGGGCTCAGCTGGTTATAAATGATCAGAATATGATGCTAATCCCCAAAAATGCACGTCTGCACATTGTGTGACACACATAGACACACACACACACACACACACACACACACACACACTGTGTATATGTATTTCTGTCAGATCACTGTAATCCATGTGTCAGTGGGAAATGAGACCTCCCACTGAAACCCCCACACACACACTTAGTTTAAAGGCACAGTACTCCCTGTTAAACATACATCTGACAACAGCATTAACACACACACACACCACACACACACACACACACACACACACACACACACACACACACACACACACACACACACACACACACACACACACACAGCTGGTCTCACCATAGATCCATGGTCCCCGAGGACAGGGTCACAGACTGGAAACACAAACAGAGACGATAGAAAGTCACTTCCTGCAGCTGACTCCTCACAGGAGGGCCCAGAGTTTGGGGCCAATATAAGTAGAAATGTGTGAATATGAAGCCGATATAATTTGTACATGTGTACGTTTTTGTCAGACCGCCAAGCCCTACGAAGGGGAAATGAGAACAGTGAACTGAAACAGTAAAGTGGCTGGAACTACAAACCATAATCTGAAACATGACTGATAAATATCCTGAGAGTTTGATTGAAGTCTTTTGGCCCAGGACGGCTCCCAGGCTCCTTCACACCTTTCACACAGACTGGCTTCCTTCGGTTTTCTCCACAGTCAGAACACTGTGACTGTTGTCAGGCAGATTATCATACAGATGGTATTGGTTATAACTAACTGAGTGTTTTCTGTTGTAACCTGGTCAGATCGTTCACTACATGCTGCTGCAAAGACTCTGTCCTTCCAGCTGGAAATAGATCTGTTAAATGCTTTATTAAATAACACAACGTTGGTTTAAACCTCATGAATATATCAGTGTGTGTTCTCTCACCGTACACCAGGTTGGGGTTTGCTCTCTTCAGCTCCTGGACGATATCCACCACCATCTCCAGGAAGGACGTGTCTCTGGTGTACCCTGGAAACACAGCAATACAGTTATCAAATCATAACCTTATCAGTCATTGCACTGTGTATAAATAAACAGTTCTGCTACTCGACTGTAGTTTTCCAAAGCAATATACAGCCACAAGTTTTTACAGTAAAAAAGATAAAGGGGAGGAGATCAAGCACGACTCATCTAATGGATCAAAACGGCAGTTTTAACCAGAAAGCTGCCGTGTCTGTTCTCCTGGTGGGCTGATTTTGATGAAGTTGTAGCAAACTCAAAACTACCATGTTTGATCCTAATCATGTCAGAAATGGATCCAGCGTCCTCAATTACCTCCAAAACCACACCAACACTGTCCAAATCAGCCAAACATAGGTTAGCATCTCAACATGTCCGGGTTCACAGGGGCAGGTATATTTAACTTCTACATAACAACATCACCTTAAATCAGACTGCAGTGTGTGTGTGTGTGTGTGTGTGTGTGTGTGTGTGTATGTGTGTGTGTGTGTGTGTGTATGTGTGTGTGTGTGTGTGTGTGGTGCATGTGTGTGTGTATGTGTGTGTGTGTGTATGTGTGTGTGTGTGTGTGTGTATGTGTGTGTGTGTGGTGCATGTGTGTGTGGGTGTATGTGTGTGTGTGTGTGTGTATGTGTGTGTGTGTGTATGTGTGTGTGTGTGTATGTGTGTGTGTGTGTGTGTGTGTATGTGTGGTGCATGTGTGTGTGTCTGTGTGTGTGTGTGTGTGTGTGTGTGTGTGTGTGTGTGTGTGTGTGTGTAGGATGAAGTGTTCACCTGTTAACACGTAGTCGTACTTGTGCACGTTGTTCAGTTTGATTCCTTCGTACAGAACGTGGAGCTCATCGGCCGTCAGAACCTGACCCCTCCAGTGAGAGTAACCTGCAGAGGACACACACACACACACTCTTTACAAGACTTTTCAGACACACACACATCTTTTACAAGGCTATTCAGACACACACACACTCTTTACAAGGCTTTTCAGACACACACACACACTCTTTACAAGGCTTTTCAGACACACACACACACACACACACACACTCTGTACATGTACACACACCTCCCCCTATAGATGCTGACACACACTTTAAAGCTTTAGAGTTTATCCTGATTGTTTGCAGGTTAAGTCATCAGCGCAGGAATGCAGGAAGGTGCTTGGCATCTCGATCTTCCACACACTAGACCTCTGATGGGTTAATACAAATCAAACGTGCAACAGGCTAAACTAAATGCTAAATGGACTGTATTATAAAGCGCTTTATCCAGTCTTTACAACCCCTCAAAGTGCCTTACATATACAGCTCATTTTATAGAAAGTCAAACTGCCGCTGAGGCACCAGATGATCCGTTTATTTCCATTTACCAAAATGAACCTATATGTTTCCTACATATAACTGTCCTGAGCCTCTCCTCAGGCCTCCTTCTGCTTTTTCCTGTGCTAAAAACCATATTCCTACTGGTGCTCTACTCCCACCTCCACCTGTCTCTAATGTCTGCAACTACAGCAGGTGCTCAAAGAGGCGCTGTGGGTTGTAGCCCCATTACAACCCACTGGGTGCTGGGTCAAAGTCTCCTGTACCGTCCCCCTGATGGGAGGATTTGATGTATTCTTTTAGCGCCCTGAGTAGCTAGCGTTGTCTCTTAGTCCAACATTAAACGTGTTTAACTGGAGAAGTTAAAACCAGTCCAAAAACGCCACTGGCTGCACGAAAGCTCTGGAGGAATGTGAGGAGACTGCTAATGTAAAAAACATGTGTGTGTGTGTGTGTGTGTGTGTGTGTGTGACATGTTTGCTGCAGGTGAGTCACAGCCCCGTCACGAAGGGGGGGGGGGGAAAGGGGGTCCTTGTCGCTAAGCAACAAGCCGGGAAAAAGCCTAAGGGGCTAAGAAAGAGAGATGAGTAGTCAAAGTGCTGTGTGTGTGTGTGTGTGTGTGTGTGTGTGTGTGTGTGTGTACAGATAAGAGCTGCTTCTGTCGTCATCATTGTCGCAATTCACCACGTCTGCTGCTGCCTCTCCTCTTTAACTCCCTCCTTAATACAAAATATCTCCCATCTCCCTCTCTCTCGTCTCCGATACGTCACACTGAGTTACACAAACTCTCCTTGAAGAAATTACAAATGTGAGAATCCAAAACACGAGATCTGATTAGAGCGGCAGCAGAGACTCGGGGATGCTTTCATGGTAAGGTCAGTGAGACAATTCACTCCAGAGATTTAGCTGCAGCTGCCCTGTACCAGAAGCCCAACAAACACTGACCCCTGATATCAAAGGTTATTCTGATCTTTTCTGACATTTCTGTGTGGGTCCCTGAAGGCAGCATCTCCCTGCACGTCCAATGGGATGTTTCCATGTGAATTTGGATTATTGGAGAAAATAATCTCTGTATCAAACAAACATGTATGATACTTTCACGTTTAGTTCAGCAGGATAATCTCCACATAATAACACCACATTATGATTTCTGAAGTAAAATGCTAATGTTGGGCTATAAAGGAACTACAGCACGGTCACATGACTTCACGTCACCACCGCTAAGCTAAAGGAGGCTAATGTTGGGCTATAAAGGAACTACAGCACGGTCACATGACTTCACGTCACCACCGCTAAGCTAAAGGAGGCTAATGTTGGGCTATAAAGGAACTACAGCACGGTCACATGACTTCACGGCACCACCGCTAAGCTAAAGGTGGCTAATGTTGGGCTATAAAGGAACTACAGCATGGTCACATGACTTCACGTCACCACCGCTAGGCTAAAGGAGGCTAATGTTGGGCTATAAAGGACCTACAGCACGGTCACATGACTTCACGTCCCCACCGCTAAGCTAAAGGAGGCTAATGTTGGGCTATAAAGGAACTACAGCACGGTCACATGACTTCACGTCCCCACCGCTAAGCTAAAGGTGGCTAATGTTGGGCTATAAAGGAACTACAGCACGGTCACATGACTTCACGTCACCACCGCTAAGCTAAAGGTGGCTAATGTTGGGCTATAAAGGAACTACAGCACGGTCACATGTAATAATGTTAAAATAAGCCCAAAAAAATGTTTAGGTAAGTTTCCAACAACAGAGACAGTTGTCCATCTTTATAATCCTGAACAACATCAGCTCCGTCCCAGCTGTGTGCGTCACTCTATAGTGTCCCCTGGTCTCTAGCTGTGTGCGTCACTGTTTAGTGTCCCCTGTTCTCCAGCTGTGTGCGTCACTCTTTAGTGTCCCTGGTCTCCCAGCTGTGTGCGTCACTCTTAGTGTCCCTGGTCTCCCAGCTGTGTGCGTCACTCTTTAGTGTCCCCTGGTCTCCCAGCTGTGTGCGTCACTCTTTAGTGTCCCCTGGTCTCCGTTGAGTTTTGAGCTTCTTCAGCGTTTGGTTTCTGCAGCTTTTAGTAAACGTACACATGTTTCCTCAAGTTGCTGAATGTTCTCTAAACGCTGCATGTGTTGTCAAGTTGCTGAATGTTCTCTAAATGCTGCATGTGTTGTCAAGTTGCTGAATGTTCTCTAAACGCTGCATGTGATGTCAAGTTGCTGAATGTTCTCTAAATGCTGCATGTGTTGTCAAGTTGCTGAATGTTCTCTAAACGCTGCATGTGTTGTCAAGTTGCTGAATGTTCTCTAAACGCTGCATGTGTTGTCAAGTTGCTGAATGTTCTCTAAATGCTGCATGTGTTGTCAAGTTGCTGAATGTTCTCTAAACGCTGCATGTGTTGTCAAGTTGCTGAATGTTCTCTAAACGCTGCATGTGTTGTCAAGTTGCTGAATGTTCTCTAAACGCTGCATGTGTTGTCAAGTTGTTTCTTCTTTGTTTTGGGAAACCTTCTACTCTAAACTCTGTCACATTGTGCTGATTCTCAGTATGATGTTATATTTACTGAGAAGCAACAGCTGTGCAGATGTGTTTGTGTTCTCAGCTGATTCATGCAGGGGGGGAACACACTGCTCATTCAAGGACTGCAAATCAGATCAAAATATGACGGGTTATGTGACACCGAGGGGAACAAGATGCAGACAGAATAAACTGCATCTTTGCTGCTTCAAAACCAGACAGAAAGCCGGTGTCAGATTCTGGGTTCAGCTTCTGAGTCACCAGCCTCCAAAAACTAGAGTCACTGAGCTGTGAGCCTCGACAAACGTCTCGCTAAAACCCCGTCACGACACCACGGGCTGGCACTGACTCACACACACCCACACACACTCACTTAACTACAACACAGCACACACACACACTCACTTAACTACAACACAGCACAGACACACACACACTCACTTCACTACAACACACACACTCTCAAAGAAGCATGCTTGTTCATCGCTCTCACCTGTATGGTTGGAGAACTGCACAGAGTTGATAGAGTCCACCTCAAACCCTAAAACCTGAAGACAGAGGGACAGAGAAGGTGTGAGGACTCTTTAAAGTAGAGACATTACATACTGATATACACCTGAACATCAGCAGGAGAGGACTCTTTAAAGTAGAGACACTACATACTGATATACACCTGAACATCAGCAGGAGAGGACTCTTTAAAGTAGAGACACTACATACTGATATACACCTGAACATCAGCAGGAGAGGACTCTTTAAAGTAGAGACACTACATACTGATATACACCTGAATATCAGCAGGAGAGAACTCTTTAAAGTAGAGACACTACATACTGATATACACCTGAACATCAGCAGGAGAGGACTCTTTAAAGAAGAGACACTACATACAGATATACACCTGAACATCAGCAGGAGAGGACTCTTTAAAGTAGAGACACTACATACTGATATACACCTGAACATCAGCAGGAGAGGACTCTTTAAAGTAAAGACACTACACACTGATATACACCTGAACATCAGCAGGAGAGGACTCTTTAAAGTAGAGACACTACATACTGATATACACCTGAACATCAGCAGGAGAGGACTCTTTAAAGTAGAGACACTACATACTGATATACACCTGAACATCAGCAGGAGAGGACTCTTTAAAGCCTCAGAGATCTAACTGTGCACACAAGAAAAGAATGCTAAAGTTTTCATCGTATCCAAATCTAAATCTGCCATCAGTTCAAAGTTATGCATAAGGAAACACTAAAATGCCAAACAGAGATGAGGTTTCTCTTCTGAAAGCACCAACAGCCATCCCTAAGTATTATACCTTTGCATGTCGGATTGAAAACGTTTTCAAATATTGTATATTGTGACATTTCTTCCATATCTCTTCAGTCATAATCGCAGCATGTAAACAGAAATCTGGACAAACTCCAATTGGCTTCTATGAGTGGAGATAAGAACGACTTCCTGTCAGATCTGGAACAGCTATAAAACAACTTTCCTCCCGTGTCTTTGTCTTTCTTTTTTTAATTAGTAGAGACAGAGAGAGACACGGGACCAGCCTCATGCAGGTAGTGTTTATCTGAGCGTCTTCATTAATTGTGCTGAAGCGGGAAGACAGAAAGAGTCTTTTGTTCGGAGAAACAAGCATGAGCTTTGAGAGAGGAGACGCTGATTCACCCTCTTTGACCTTCAGCCTCTCCAGTCTGTCTGAGGAAGAGCTTCTGCACGGTGCTGGATGTGTTCTGAAAGATGCACTGCTGTCATTCGATTGCAAAATGCATTCGCCTGTAGTAGTCTCAAGGATGCAAAGGCTGTATCATCATATGCACAGCTACAGTTTAGTTATACTAATGAAAACCTGAAGTCTAATGCTGCGTTTGCATCACTCTGATCGCTCAAGTTTCACCGCGGCTGTCAGCTGTGTTTACCGGCGTCATTCAAACAAGACGTGCTGGCGAGGAGGCGGGGCTTATCTCAATGTCTATTCTATTTTATCTGTTTTATTGTGTTGCACTGTGGGAGGAGCCTGGGACCTCAGGTTTTCATTGACATATCTACACTGTAGCTCTGTACACATGACAATAAAAGCCTTGAATCTTGAATCTTGTAGATGCTGTGGTAGATACCAACAACAACAACATGAACATATTTGACCGTGATTTCATTGTTAATACAAGTTTCCAAATGATGCTGAAGTAACAACATACTGATACCGGTTTGTGAATAATGAATGTGTGTGCAGACAAGACGGCAGGAGAAACCGTTTTAAATGTGTGTTTTCTGGATGGCGAGCTGATCGATCCGGCTAAGCTAACATGTAGCTGCTCCGTTCAAACTCACAACAACTTCATACAGACAGAAATAAAGCAGTGACTGTGTTCTCCATGCCACAGACAGTCTGTGGTTCGTACATGTTTAACTTTCTCCAGTTTCTGCCTCTGTCAGCTACAGTTGAACAGTAGAAGTGAAAGAGACATGCATGAAAGCCCAGCAGCCATTAGGATAACAGAACACACCAGCAGCGGGATAAAAATAGACTCGGCTCTTCAGGAGGACGACGTACTGAAGCCTCAGGATCACTACTGGTGGAAATATAAAAACTATCACAAACACCATCGGCATCATCATCACCATCATCATCATCTTCATCATCATCACCATCATCATCATCATCATCATCATGCTGGTGAAAGGGAGCGGGAACGTGACGTCATTAACGACAAGGTGGCCATCTTTGGAGGATATGGAACGGAAGCTGCACCTCTTCTCACCCTCTGTCTGAAACCAGAGCCCAGTCTGCTCTGTTGTGATTGGTTAATCAATCAATCAAAGTTTATTTGTATATCCCAATATCAGAGAGTTCTCTCAGGGGTCTTTACAGTTTGTACAGAATATCAATACGACCGCCTCTCTCCTTAGACCCAACATCGGACAAGGAAATCCCCCAGTTAGGACTCTTTAAAGTAGAGACCCTACATACTGATATACACCTGAATATCAGCAGGAGAGGACTCTTTAAAGTAGAGACACTACATACTGATATACACCTGAACATCAGCAGGAGAGGACTCTTTAAAGTAGAGACACTACATACTGATATACACCTGAACATCAGCAGGAGAGGACTCTTTAAAGTAGAGACACTACATACTGATATACACCTGAACATCAGCAGGAGAGGACTCTTAAAGTAGAGACACTACATACTGATATACACCTGAACATCAGCAGGAGAGGACTCTTTAAAGTAGAGACACTACATACTGATATACACATGAACATCAGCAGGAGAGGACTCTTTAAAGTAGAGACACTACATACTGATATACACCTGAACATCAGCAGGAGAGGACTCTTTAAAGTAGAGACACTACATACTGATATACACCTGAACATCAGCAGGAGAGGACTCTTTAAAGTAGACACTACATACTGATATACACCTGAACATCAGCAGGAGAGGACTCTTTAAAGTAAGACACTAATACTGATATACACCTGAACATCAGCAGGAGAGGACTCTTTAAAGTAGAGACACTAATACTGATATACACCTGAACATCAGCAGGAGAGGACTCTTTAAAGTAGAGACACTACACACTGATATACACCTGAACATCAGGAGAGGACTCTTTAAAGTAGAGACACTACAACTGATATACACCTGACACAGCAGGAGAGGACTCTTTAAAGTAGAGACACTACATACTGATATACACCTGAACATCAGCAGGAGAGGACTCTTTAAAGTAGAGACACTACATCTGATATACACCTGAACACAGCAGGAGAGGACTCTTTAAAGTAGAGACACTACATACTGATATACACCTGAACATCAGCAGGAGGGACTCTTTAAAGTAGAGACACTACATACTGATATACACCTGAACATCAGCAGGAGAGGACTCTTTAAAGTAGAGACACTACATACTGATATACACCTGATCATCAGCAGGAGAGGACTCTTTAAAGTAGAGACACATACATCCAGGTAGGAGTCATTGGATCAACAGTCCGATATTACAGGAACCCTTTAAACAGCAGAGTTCAAACATCTGGCTCCATTATCAGACACAGCAGGGGGAGGAAGATCCTTTATAAGCACAAGTACAAATACTATGGTCTTAAAATACTCCATCACAAGTAGAAACCCTGAATTAGATGTTTTTATTCGCATCAAAACGTACCTAAAAAGTACTTTAAAAAAAAGTACCCAGTCTGCAAATGGCTCATTCACAGAGTTGTATTATTATAGAATATTATATTATATTATCCTGTTTTTATTTCACATTTACGAGTATTTTAAACTTGCATTTGTCAACGCGGAGCTCATATTACTGTAACTGAGTGTTAAATAAAGTAAAAAGTACAATTTGTACCTCTGAAATGTAGTGGAGTAGAAGTATGAAGTAGCATTAAATAAAAAATACTCAAAGTAATACTTAAGTTCAGTACTTTACTATCTCCACCGTTATGTTTTCCTGTCAGAGGCGGTTAATAAAAACGTGCCACAATGTGACGTCATCAACGGCAAGTCGGCCATCTTTGAAGAATACTGCGATTACCTTCACGTGAACAGCGGAGTAACTTCCACGTGTTAAACATGGTCGGGGGGCTCTGTGATGTTAGTGGCTGTAACACACACTCCATGACCAACGAAGGAACACGCGATTACATTTTAAATGCCATTTTTGGTGAAGAAATGTGCAAATGACATCGTACAAAGTTCGTACGATCAAACACAAATGGGTCATCCGTCTCCGTTTGAGTTCATGTTCTATTCCTCTGTGTGGCGAGTTTAGGAGGATTATATAGGCTGCATGAAAAGGAACTGGACTGTGTGACACATAAATAATATAATATGGCTTCTTTAAAATTAGGAATTTTTCTGGTATATGGATATTTTTCCTAGATATATTGGACTGTATTATTGTAATATGTAAGATGACCTTATATACAACCCATCTTTTATTTTGTATTTATTGTTGTCATACCTGTGTTATTTACGTTCTCAGTGTTATTATTGATTTGATTTCTATACATTTAGTTTTTCCTATTCTCTGGTTGAATGTTTGGGGGATTGAGACCTTATACATGTTGTGACCCCTTGTTAAAGAAACTGTTCATCTAAATAGGAATACTATTGGATGTAAAGGGAATGTGAGAAAATAAATAATGAAGAATACGTAAAGGCTAAATGTGGAAAAAACAAACAAATAACAGGTAGAAATGTCAAGCAGTAAACGTGAGGTCCTGAAAGGGTTAAAGGCAGAGGAGGACAGATGTGGATGGGGAACACCTGTCCTCACGTTTACTGCCTGACATTTGAAGCTGAAATCTGGGGTTTTTCCACAGTTTCACAACCGCTGGTTACTATAAAACCGTCAGGGGAATAGAACCAACGCACACCGTCAAACAGACACGGTGTGAGGCGGATGGCTGCTTTGTATTATAATGTCATTTGCACATTTATTCACAGAAATGGCATTAACACGAGTGGGTTTCTAATGTAATGCCATGGTCCATTTGGTGTTGTCTGGAAACACCTGTCGGCAGGTGTATAGCCGGACATTTGAAGCTGTTATTTGGGGTTTAACCACATTATAACAATCATTTACGGCCTTTTTTAAATACAACTAACACATATTATCTCAGACAGACGCGGTTTCAGGCGGATTACCGTTTGTAGTAGCCTATCATGTTATTTGCATATTGCTTCACAATAATGGCATTAACATGAGTGGGTTTGGTATCAGATTCTCTGGAGCAGCGTGACCGACGGGGTCGCGTCCGAAGCGGCTGCAAGGTGTCCGATAATGGGTGCATGCGGTTTGTATTTACCTGCAATGGGAAAGAGGCGCTCTTGTTGCCCACATACCCCCGGACTACATGGCTCTGTATGGACAGGACACGGCACTCCATGGCCGAGGAGGGGAGGCAGATCAATCCGTTACTTCAACGAGGATCCCGGCAACACATCGGAGAAACAAATCACACAACCGGTTTGGAGAAGCTAAGCTAACCGAGGCTAACCCGCTGTGTGTGTGGATGAGTGGTGTTTGTAACCATGGACGAGAAAAGAGAGAGAGGCGGAGCTCCGTTCATTCCTATGAGACTCGCTCACTGGTGCATGAAGACAGAATAGAGAGGCTGTGGAGTCACAAAGTACCCGGATGTGGGCCCACTGAGCATGCGCACTTGAGTTTTTGACTAACAATAAATATATACGGTATACATACACAGTATACAGACCTATGCTAACAATACTTTTTAGTGCAGTAACTATGCTAGACTGCTGCAAAGCTATTCTCTATTCCTTATTATTCATATTAAACGTGTGTCTTGGGTCACCAGATACACCCAAAAGTGTGAACAGTCCTCCAGATTGTACACCTTTCTCAAAGCGTACAAATCTTGGTGCTATTTCTAGAACATATTAAACAAATATCCTAATCCCCAGTATAAAGAAGAAGAAGGAACTGGTCCCACAGAGGGGACATTTACATTCTGCACAAGTCCCTATGGACTTCACCACCATCATAAATGACTCGTATGTATTTATATATATTTGTTTTAATGCAAACAATATCTCAATTTCATTTAGGTATTGCCAGGTGTGCACAACCCTCTGAATATTTTGCATATTTGTACGCAGGCTACCTCTCTTGTACACAACTTTCCACTTCCCATAACACTCCTGCACACGTTTTATTTGATTATTCTGTCATCAATGCAAGTCGTTTTTTGGTATATCCAGACTTCATGTATATCATTTTCTATACCTTAACGTAGACCTATAATAGTTTTTATTAATTATTATTATTTTAACTTTTTATCTTCTGTAACTGTGTTTATGTATTCATCAAATACACCGAGGCAAATTCCTCGTATGTGTAAACCTACTTTCTGATTCTGAACATGCAATTAAAGCAGATGAATAAACAGAGACAAATGTAATGACTGATTGTAAGAGCTTATTTAATGGGATATAGACTGTATTAATGACAAATGCATACATATATTTATATACGCAAAATACATACAAAATATAACATACTAGTAAAATTACTTTTCAAGATAAAACAAAAATTATATAATACATCATATTTCCTTTACGGGCTATAAAAGTGTTAGCGCAGTACAAAAAATGTATCCGCCTATTTACAGACTTCTCTTTCCACAATGTAAGTCAAGGGGAAAAATATTTTTGGGCCAAGATGACGTCACGGAAGCTGCAGTACCACCGTTTGGCCACTACGGACATTCCAAATATGGGCTTCAACGGCCGGGGCACAGTGTGTGACACACACACACACACACACACACACACACACACACACACACGGTATTCTGCACAGGCAATCTGAGTGACCGCCTAAAACCGGGTGACGTCACCACATGGCCACTAAGCACATCAGCACAGCTGGAATTGAATGACAGCCCCACCCCCTTTATTTTAATCTATTATAACACTCGTTTTTTCAGATGTATTTCAGGAAACATGTATCATGAACTCGAGTGGGGCTTCTCCGTGCCAGAAAAATAGAGGAAAACTCAATTTGTTTTCAAATGTGAATCTTTCTGAGTGTAGTTTGGTGTCTGTGAGTCACAGCATCCTTTCAGGGAGTCGTGACTGAAGCAGGATCTCACACACATTACAGGCTGCAGCAGACCGGGGGAACGGGGTGATCAGCAGCCTGTAAAGTAACGACATTTACTCAAGTACTTAAGTACAATTCTGAGGTACTTGAGTATTTCCATGTTATGCTACCTTGTACTTCTACTCCACTACAGTTCAGAGGTACATGGTGTACTTCTACTCCACTACAGTTCAGAGGTACATGGTGTACTTCTACTCCACTACATGTATTTAATCCCTTTAGTTACTTCACAGATGTGGATGAATGATGTGAACTATAACCAAGTGTTAAATCAGACTTTAGTTCCACCTGGAGTAAATCCACAAGCTACCCTGCAGTACACAAAGTCATTCAAACTAGCTGCACCTTTACCAGCTTTGAGAACACTTTCATGATCAATCATTATAAAACATATCATATATATTATTCTGAAATGGACCAATCTGCACAATGACTACTTTCACTGTCGCTACTTTCACTATATTTTGATGAGAATACTTTTCTAGTTTTACTTGAGGAACATTTTGAATGCAGGACTTTCACTGTAACAGAGTATTCCTACACTCTGGTACTTCTACTTTTACTCAAGAACAAGATCTGAGTACTTCTACTTTAACTCAAGTACACGATCTGAGTACTTCTACTTTTACTCAAGTACATTATCTGAGTACTTTTACTTTTACTAAAGTACATGATCTGAGTACTTCTACTTTTACTCAAGTACATGATCTGAGTACTTCTACTTTAACTCAAGTACACAGATCTGAGTACTTCTACTTTACTCAAGTACACGATCTGAGTACTTCTACTTTTACTCAAGTAAATGATCTGATACTTCTACTTCATTCAGTGGACATGTTTAAAGAACAGCTGAACACATCTCTTTAAATTGCCTTTTTTTATAGCAATATCCCATTTTAATTGGTCCTTTAGTCATTATTATTATATTATTATTTTATTATTATTATTTTATTATGATGATGTACATTGTTTTATGTATTAATTTATCTTTGTAGGTTTTATGATGTTTGTATTTAAACAGTTTATGAGTGCAGTGAAATGTTCCAGAGTTCAAAATGAAATCAGAATCTCTGGAGGAATGGGATTATCAGCCATGATGTCATGTGATGGATTTTCTGACCTCCTTGATGTAAAACCGAAGCGTGCACCGACACAAAAACCAAGTTCACATGAGTTTCATTTGCATTGAAAATGTTAAGAGACGTTTAAAGGCAAGCTCTGGATTTACACTTCCAAACAGACATGTATATATTACACACACACACACACACACACACACACACACACCACACACACACACACACACACACACACAACACACACACACACACACACACACACACACACACACACACCACACACACACACACACACCACACACACACACACCACACACACAACACACACACACACACACACCCACACACACACACCCCAACACACACACACACACACACACACACACACACACTTCATTCCTCTTTACGTCAGCATTCCTCTCACAGCGACAGGGCTTTGAACCGCGGAGCGAGGAGGACGGCCACCATCACACAGAACCACCATTTATCTTCTTACTGTTTCCATCTCCCTGATTCTTTACCTTCTTTATCTATCTTTGGGTCCATCTGACCCTTTTTCTTTTCTTGGTAATAGTTAATGTTGCAATGACTGCCATGTGATTTATATGTGTAGTGCACTTTATACAGAGGGTGATCACAGTCGATTGGTTTAGCTAAGTGTCGGAAAATCATGTCAGTAATTCAGAAATCATGTTATAATAAAGTAAAAACCCTCAGACTCAGGTTGGTGCTAACTAACATCAGCTGTGATCCTGTACAGACTGAACTATCTGGGCAGCAGGGAGGACGTTTCTGGAACAGGAGGAGACTCTTCCTCCTACAGAGGACACAGAGACACTGAGGAACCAGACCAGAACCCAAACCCAGCATAGAGAGGTTCAGTGAATGTGGTTCTGAAGGTGTGGAGGAGGATCAGTCTGTCAGAGGAGACTCTGTAGAAGGAGAGAGAGCCAGCAGGATGATCCAGATACACTGCTACTCTACCAGAGGAGGAGGAGGAGGAGGAGGAGGAGGAGGAGGAGGAGGAGGAGGTGTGTGATACTGTCCTATTGTGCCAGACAGAGTAACCATCATCAGAGCAGATCAGACTCCAGGACTGATCATTCTCTCCAAACACACAGTCATAACCGCCTCCTCTCCTCCTGATTCCTCTGTAAATCACTGATATATAAACCCATCCTCTCCACTCGACCTCCCAGTAGCAGCGACCAGTCAGAGCTTCTCTACACATCAGCTGAGGACAGGAGTCAAACCTCTCTGGATGAGGAGGATATGGCTGCTCCTCTCCCACACATGTCACCTTCCTGTTGTTGTCAGACAGTTTGAGGTTTCTGTTTGCTGTGTTTGTGTCGAGTGAGAGTTCACAGGAATCTGATGAGAGAAACAGCAGCAGTTATTGATCCATCAGCTGATCATTTATTGACACTTTGATGATGAAGGTTACATTTGAAGATGGTGGCTTCTTTGTTTTCATGAATCAAATTAAATCACACTCACACTTCCTCAGACCGGGTCTCAACCATCGGACTCCACCAGGCTCCATCCTGAAAGAAGGGGGGGGGGGGTCAGAGCAGCATGGAAACATGGACATCACTCTCTAACAGAGCTTTGTTACTCTCCACAGATGAACCTACATGTTCACACAGAGCTCCTGTTATTAATCACATGATCATATTTTAAATCAGTCAAACAACTTATTAGCCGATAAATAAAGCTCATTGTTCTCAAAATAACATGGAAGAATGTATCAGTGTTCAGGTAGTTGAAGCTTCCTCAGCGTCTCCTAGCAGCAGTAAATGTGTTTCTTACTGGAATCTGAAGAAGAAAATAAATGAACTTTATTTAAAGGGATCTTTCACAGAATTCACCAGACGTCTGATAGTTCATCATTGTTTTGAACAGAGGCTATTTAGTGCTTTATGAAATAGGAGAAGCACTTCAGAATCAATTCAGATACAGGAGCCAGCGTAGATCACGTCCAACCAACCCAGTCTCATCAAAAAAAGTGTAATAGCTACGTTGGTCCACAGGGCGAGACGGCGGATATGGTGTTTATAGAAAATACGAAAACTGTTTTTAAAAAACAAACTGGAAGAACTGCCACGGAAACTGAATACGTGACGTGGATCATAAATCTATCAGCAATTAAACAACATCTTCCATTTCTCTTCACACAATACGTCTCCTTGCAGTATCAACACTAATTCGGCTGGCTTTTATATTTGATCCAATTGGTAGATAGGCTGTATTTGCACCTTTTTGCATACCCAAAATGAACTACAAAACATGATATCGTTTTGCATAACGGTGCACAGCTGATATAATGGGACTTTTAATTAGTTAGTTTTTGAAGATATTATTGATTTTCTTTGAATTAAAGAATGTAAATACTGAGTTGAGAATATAGTCAGGGGCTTTAGGTGATGGGAGACACATCTATGAATCACATTTGCAATATCTAAGACGGGGAAAGACGTGGCAATCTCACAATTTCAGGGGGTGCGCGCAGAGCAACCTCTATAGTTAAAATACGTAGTATATACACATTCTCCTGGGGAGACCTCACATAATCTTTGTAATATCTATCAAACTATAGATCCAACACATCCACTGGACGTATAGATTCTAAAAGTACAATTATCAAAAAGCATTTTAACGGCCAAACTATCCAACAATTTACGATTTTCCACTAAAAATTAATCGGGTGTCCGCCATGTTTCTTTTTTCTCACGCTGGGAAAGTTTGCGATCACGTGACTTGAACACTGGTCATTAGAAATGAATAGGACAAAAAATGGTATCAGTGTCACATCTTGAGAGGGTTATTTGTGATTATACTATGTCTTGCCCTGTGGACCAACGCTATTTTACGTTTCTTTGTGAGACTGGATTGGTCAAACAGGAGTGATATGATATCTGCCGCATGTTTATGTTGTGGGATGGATATTGATCTCTTAAGCACCCGTCAACCACAACAACAAGAGAGGTCTCCCCTCAATATATTGTAAAATTTGGACCTGATATTAAAATGAGCATTAAATCGAGATCAGAATCTAAAATTATAAAGATGTCTTCCTTGTTGTTGTGTCTTTCTGCACACACAGAGATGCTGCAGGTGTCCTCAGAACCCTTCAGTTGTTTTGGCCAATTTTCTTCAGGTTTGGGCCTTTGTGACTATTTCTAACTATAATTTGCATGAATGCATATAAACATGTATAATACCTGAGAGTGTCCAGTCTCCAGAGCCGATCAGACAGTCCAGCAGACAGCAGCTTCTCTCCTGAGTCTCCTGGATGATTGTAGCTCAGGTCCAGCTCTCTCAGATGGGAGGGGTTGGATCTCAGAGCTGAAGCCAGAGAAACAGAGCCTTCCTCTGAGACCAGACAGCCTGACAGCCTGAACACACACAAAACAACATACGTCACATAATCTGAGGTCACTGTGAGGACTGGAGGGTTAGTTCAGAAGTGGGGTAACATTAACATGATAACTATTTCCCTAGTCACAACCAAACACCCGCTAATCTCTTTCAACAATCTGACAACATTACTAGTAGCTTTTAGATTTATTTGATATTTCAAGATCAGACAATGGTGAACAAAAAACCATAAAATATGTTCATGGAATGAATTGGCAACTAAATCAACTTGAGGTTGGATAGCATATAAGAAAATACAATATTGTGCAGGTTACATCTGTATCCATTAATGTAAATCCCAATTTAAGTAGCAAATGTAATGAATCCTGACCTGAGAGATCGTGTGCCGTGGGAAATTATTCAACTTTAAAATATTATTTAGTTACTGCTAATAATTTGCCATGGTTGTGCGTCTGTGCCTGCAATGTAGTGACTAGCGAAGTAATTCAATACTCTTCCATGTACTGACCTGCCCAGTGGGTGGCAGTAGCGCAATAATGACCTTGTTCAGTTAAGACAAGAGAATTAGTGATGCGCGAGAGAGTGTCGGTGACAAGACGTACAGCCAGGGCCGGCCCTAGACATTTTGGTGCCCTAGGCGAGATTATGATTTGGTGCCCCCCCCGCCCCTCCAAGCAATACACAATAGAATATATAAAGAATAAATGAAAAATCTCTACAAAAGACCAATACACTACAAAAACTGAAACATATTGACATGTTGGTTATATACATAAAGAAGGTTTCAAATGTATTCATTATTGTATGAACATGTTTTAATTGGCGGGCGGACGTCACATCCTCCAGGGGGGTCCGGGGGTCTGCCCCCCCAGAAAGATTTTTTTTTAACATTTTAAAGTAAAATGCTTCAATCTGGTGCACTTTGAGCCCAATCACTAGAGACCTGATCTAGGGCGTACAACTCTAAAACACCCATATGAAAAAGATCGGTTTACATTTTAATAATCAAATATGTGAACATTTCCAATAACCTACCACAGCCAATAACAAATAAATGTAACTTATTTTATTTTTGTTGTTCTTTCATATCTTATTTTACCTAGTTAACATTTATTCATGCATATTTTTTAATATCTCCAGTTTTAAACGATATTTTTGGTTACTGTCCTATAGTATGCATTGGAATGATTTCAAACCTGTTTTTATTTATCCTAATAATTATAAAGGAATGCCTTGGAAATATGTGTTTACATAAATTGTGACCAAACCGTTTGAGACCCACTGAGATAACTTAGACTAAAGTGAACTATCTGAACCCTCAGAGTCCTTTACCTCACTGAGCTGTAGTTACCAGCCTCAATCCAACAACAATCCGCGGTACCGACGCGCGCCCTCTCTCTCTCTCTCTTGCTCGCTCGGAGGCTCGCTTGCACTTTGGCTGTGAGCTGCGGGCGACTGATAAGTCAACATCCCCCACTTTCATCCCTTACAGCGCCCATCGTACAGGGCAAATGCAAAATGTTGCCGGCCCGGGGTGCAAAGGGTGTTTACTTTATTCAATTATTATGTAAATGTATTACATCAAGGGCAGAACATTAGGCAGAATAAAAATTAAAAATTAATTCATCTTTTTTTTTCTTTTTTCTCCCAGCGCAGCGCCCCTCCAGATCTGGCGCCCTAGGCGACCGGCTGGTTCGCCAGTGCCTAGGGCCGGCCCTGCGTACAGCGATGGATAAATATTTGAAAAGGAAAAAGACTCCGAACTGGGCCCTGGACAACATTCTCACCCAGATGAAGAGAGTAATATGAGTGGTGGTCAAAAGAAAGCAAAAACGGTGAGCTCAAGAAAATACAGCTAATGTTATCTTTCGTTTGGATTTACTTTCACCGGGGATCCTGACACACCGACTCCGTAATGCATGGTGTTTGGGGAAAAACTTAGCAACAGTGTCACGGTCCCAAGCAAACTTTTCAAGCATGACTGCTATACAAATTCAAACAGAGAGAGACTGAGAGCTGTTGAGGAAGAGTGTGCCTTTCTTCAGTTCCTGCCAGGATATCAGCTTTGTGTTCATCTAAACAGTCCCAAGTTTCACACTGAGTATAAAGGAATTGAGAGACTGTTGACTAATTGTAATGTAAATGTGTCATTTTGTAACACTTTTGGTTGGTGGTGCCTTGGCTCAAAAAAGGTTGAAAAACACTTGGATAGCATATAAGGAAATTGTTGTGCAGGTTACATGTGTATCCAATAATGTAAATCCAATTTAAGTAGCCATGTTGATGAATCCTGACCTGAGAGTCTCCAGAGTGCAGTGAGGACTCTCCAGTCCAGCAGACAGCAGCTTCACTCCTGAATCCTTCAGGTCGTTGTTCCTCAGGTCCAGCTCTCTCAGACTAGAGGACTGGGAGCTGAGGACTGAGGACAGAGCTTCACAGCTTCTCTCTGACAGCTTACACACACTCAGTCTGAAGGGACAAAGAAATATATAAAAAACTCTGCATTTACCCTTTCCTTCTATTGTATTTAAAAATCAAACACAATGGTCAGAAAACCACATATAGGAGAAACAAAGTGTGACCTTTGGTCTGTCTTATTTATTACGTAATCCCCTAAACACCATTATTTCAACTGACCGAGATCATTTTGCTTAATAGTTGGATTTAAAGTAAATGTTATAATAACATTGCAAAAATACAAAGTGAATAAGATGTGGAGATAAAGTGTTTTCCTGGGCAAACCAAATGAAAAGCTTAAGTAAATTATGTTATATATAGGCTCTAAAGATTGGCCAATCACAACTTGTTCAATCAAATATTTGAGTACAGAAAACATAGAAATGTAACCAGTTATCATAAATTTATTTTAGCTTAAGCTTTAATAAAGTGACTAACATACAGTTCAATACCAGGTTTTGAAGAGCAATGTGGGTTTAACTGCAGGGAGTGAGGATAGAATCAATAACACATTGTACTCGCCTTCTTCCCTCATGGGCTACATTAGCCAAAAATAAAATATTTATTCAGAGGGTAACTTAATATCTTGATGAATCCTGACCTGAGAGTCTCCAGAGTGCAGTGAGGACTCTCCAGTCCAGCAGACAGCAGCTTCACTCCTGAATCCTGCAGGTTGTTGTTACTCAGGTCCAGCTCTCTCAGACTAGAGGACTGGGAGCTGAGGACTGAGGACAGAGCTGCACAGCTTCTCTCTGACAGCTACAGCCACTCAGTCTGAAAGGAAAACAATCAACAAGAACAAATCTGCATTTATCGTCACAAAGCTATGAATATGGGACAGAACAGGAAGAACCAGGGTCCATCGCAATCATAAGATACTTGTCTGATCAAAAAAATGTCGAACTGACCACGATCATTTTTGCACAGTTCTTGGATTTAAAGTAACATTTTTGAAACATGTGGCAAAACTTAAAAGGTGAAAACTAAAGTGTGAAAGTAAAGTCCATTCATCAGAGACAGGGCAACATTTGTGTCAAATATGTCATTCTCAGGATCTGAAAGGTGACTAGACAACCTTTTCAAAACAATTTGGGTAGAAAGAAACACTACTACTAAACAGACTGATGAATCCTGACCTGAGAGTCTCCAGAGCACAGTGTGGACTCTCCAGTCCAGCAGACAGCAGCTTCACTCCTGAATCCTGCATGTCGTTGTTCCTCAGGTCCAGCTCTCTCAGACTAGAGGACTGGGAGCTGAGGACTGAGGACAGAGCTTCACAGCTTCTCTCTGACAGCTTACAGCCACTCAGTCTGAAAGGAAAACAATCAACAAGAACAAATCTGCATTTATCGTCACAAAGCTATGAATATGGGACAGAACAGGATGAACCAGGGTCCATCGCAATCATAAGATAGTTGTCTGATTGGATTTTTCTAACTGACCACAATCATTTTTGCACAGTTCTTGGATTTAAAGTCACATTTTAGAAAATGTGGCAAAACTTAAAGGACAAAACGTAAATGTGAAAGTAAAGTCTTTCATCAGAGGCAGAACAACATTTGTCTAAAATATGTCAATCTCAGGATCTAAAAGGTGACTAAACATAACTATTTTAATATATTTGGGTAGAGACAATTTGGAAGACTGAAAATCCTGACCTGAGAGTCTCCAGAGTGCAGTGTGGACTCTCCAGTCCAGCAGACAGCAGCTTCACTCCTGAATCCTGCAGGTTGGTGTTACTCAGGTCCAGCTCTCTCAGACTAGAGGACTGGGAGCTGAGGACTGAGGACAGAGCTCCACAGCTTCTCTCTGACAGCTCACAGCCACTCAGTCTGAAGGAAAACAATCAACAAGAACAAATCTGCATTTATCCTCCAAAGATCACAGTCACAAAGCTATACATATGGGACGGTACAGCAAGAACCACGGTCCATCGCAATCATAAGATACTTGTCTGCTCAAAAAAATGTCTAACTGACCACGATCATTTTTGCACAGTTCTTGGATTTAAAGTAACATTTTTGAAACATGTGGCAAAACTTAAAAGGTAAAAAACTAAAGTGTGAAAGTAAAGTCCATTCATCAGAGACAGGGCAACATTGGTGTCAAATATGTCATTCTCAGGATCTGAAAGGTGACTAGACAACCTTTTCAAAACCATTTGGGTAGAAAGAAAACTACTACTAAACAGACTGAAGAATCCTGACCTGAGAGTCTCCAGAGCACAGTGTGGACTCTCCAGTCCAGCAGACAGCAGCTTCACTCCTGAATCCTGCAGGTTGGTGTTCCTCAGGTCCAGCTCTCTCAGACTAGAGGACTGGGAGCTGAGGACTGAGGACAGAGCTCCACAGCTTCTCTCTGACAGCTCACAGCCACTCAGTCTGAAAGGAAAACAATCAACAAGAACAAATCTGCATTTATCGTCACAAAGCTATGAATATGGGACAGAACAGGATGAACCAGGGTCCATCGCAATCTTAAGATAGTTGTCTGATTGGATTTTTCTAACTGACCACAATCATTTTTGCACAGTTCTTGGATTTAAAGTCACATTTTAGAAAATGTGGCAAAACTTAAAGGACAAAACGTAAATGTGAAAGTAAAGTCTTTCATCAGAGGCAGAACAACATTTGTCTAAAATATGTCAATCTCAGGATCAAAAAGGTGACTAAACATAAATATTTTAATATATTTGGGTAGAGACAATTTGGAAGACTGAAAAATCCTGACCTGAGAGTCTCCAGAGTGCAGTTTGGACTCTCCAGCCCAGCAGACAGCAGCTTCAGTCCTGAATCCTGCAGGTTGTGTACTCAGGTCCAGCTCTCTCAGAATAGAGGACTGGGAGCTGAGGACTGAGGACAGAGCTTCACAGCTTCTCTCTGACAGCTTACAGACACTCAGTCTGAGGAGAAAAAATAACAATCAGTATTTTCTTTTTAATGTTGCTGATTAGTGAAGCCATGATATATGAATCAGACTCTTTCTGTACTTACAGAGCCTTCCTGGAGGCTTTGACCACTGGCAGCAGCCTCAGAAGAGCCTCCTCTGAAGCAGAGTATTTCTTCAGGTCAAACACGTCCAGATCTTCTTCTGATGACAGTAAGATGAAGACCAGAGCTGACCACTGAGCAGGAGACAGATTATCTGTGGAGAGACTTCCTGAACTCAGGGACTGCTGGATCTGCTCCACTAGAGAACGATCATTCAGTTCATTCAGACAGTGGAACAGGTTGATGCTTCTCTCTGGAGACAGATCCTCATCCATCTTCTTCTTGATGTACTGGACTTTTTGATTGGTCTCTGAGCTACTTCCTGTCTGTGTCAGCAGGCCTCGTAGGAGTTTCTGATTGGTCTGCAGTGAAAGACCCAGGAGGAAGCGGAGGAACAAGTCCAGGTGTCCGTTTGGACTCTGTAAGGCCTTGTCCACAGCACTCTGGTAGAGGTGTGTTAGTTTAGGTTTGTCTCTGAAGACTTTAAGCCGCCTGGAGGTTGTTGGTTCTTCTGACAGCAGGTTGACTCCAGAGTTGATGAAGGTCAGATGGACATGAAGAGCAGCCAGAAACTCCTGAACGCTCAGATGGACGAAGCAGAACACCTTGTCCTGGTACAGTCCTCTCTCCTCTCTAAAGACCTGTGTGAACACTCCTGAGTACACTGAGGCTGCTCTGATATCGATGCCACACTCTGTCAGGTCGGACTCATAGAAGATCAGGTGGCCTTTCTGCAGCTGCTCAAAAGCCAGTTTTCCCAGAGACTCCATCATCTTCCTGCTCTCTGGACTCCAGTGTGGATCTCTCAGCTCCTCCATCATACTTGATGTTCTTCACTTTGGACTGAACCACCAGGAAGTGGATGTACATCTCAGTCAGGGTCTTGGGCAGCTCTCCTCCCTCTCTAGTTTCCAACACCTCCTCCAGAACTGTAGCAGAGATCCAGCAGAAGACTGGGATGTGGCACATGATGTGGAGGCTTCGTGAGGTCTTGATGTGGGAGATGATGGTGCGGCCTGCTCCTGATCTCTGAATCTCTTCCTGAAGTACTCCTCCTTCTGTGGGTCAGTGAACCCTCGGACCTCTGTCACCATGTCCACACACTCAGGAGGGATCTGATTGGCTGCTGCAGGTCGTGTGGTTATCCAGAGGCGAGCAGAGGGAAGCAGCTTCCCCCTGATGAGGTTTGTCAGCAGCACATCCACTGAGGTGGACTCTGTGACATCAGTCAGGATCTCATTGTTGAGGAAGTCCAGAGGAAGTCGACACTCATCCAGACCGTCAAAGATGAACACAACCGGGAACTGATCAAACCTGCAGATTCCTGCGTCTCTGGTTTCAGTGAAGAAGTGATGAACAAGTTCCACCAAGCTGTACTTGTTCTCTCTCACCACATTCAGCTCTCTGAAGGTGAATGGAAATATGAACTGGATGTCCTGGTTGGCTTTGCCTTCAGCCCAGTCCAGAGTGAACTTCTGTGTTAAGACTGTTTTCCCAATGCCAGCCACTCCCTTTGTCATCACTGCTCTGATTGGTGCATCTCTTCCAGGTGAGGCTTTAAAGAGGTCTTCTTGTCTGATGGTTGTTTCTGGTCTGTCTGGTTTCCTGGATGCTGTTTCAATCTGTCTGACCTCATGTTCATCATTGACCTCTGCAGAACCCCCCTCTGTGATGTAGAGCTCTGTGTAGATCTGGTTCAGAAGGGTTGGGTTTCCTGCTTTAGCAATGCCCTCAAACACACACTGGAACCTCTTCTGCAGGTTAGACTTAAGTTCACGCTGACACACTCCAGAACGACTTCCTGAATGAACACACAACAAATCAGATCAATAAGTCAAATACATCCTTAAAGAATGAGGAGGTGAATGAATTGATTAAAACGTTGGATGAAAAGCAATTGTTATGCATAGAAACAACTTATTTGATAAAAATTGGAAAATGTATACTCTGAGCGTGTAAATGGAATAATTTATAGATCCCGTGCCACATGGATGGAAAAAGTGCACAGCTCATTTTTTAAGACTCAACCAAAGAAATTCTGCCAAAAAAACCATGATGAGCTTGTTTACTCCAAATGGTACTTTACTTACATCTCCACAGGAAATATTAGCTGAAGAGGTGGATTATTTTAAAACCTTATATGCTCTGGCTCCAGAGTCTCCTGTATGATCCAATATTAAGTTATTTTTTCAAAAGAATTATGATCAGATACTGTCAGTAGATCAGCAACTAAGTTGTGAAGGAAACATTTTAGAAGATGAGTTACTGGATGCTATTAATTCCTTCGCTCCTGGGAAATGACCAGGGATTGACGGTATGCCTGTTGAAGTTTATCAAACCTTCTACACAGAAATTAGAAAACCTCTCTTGGCATCCTTGAACTACTCCTTTACACAAGGAATATTATCAGATACACAGAAAGAGGGCATAATCACATTGTTACTGAAGCAAGAGGGGCATTACAAGAATCCTGTTTATATGAAGCATTGGAGACCACTGACACTACTTTGTTGCGATACCCGCATTCTGTCCAAATGTATTGCACGGAGAATCTAAATAGTTATTGGGAATATAATAAAACATGATCAAACATGTTTTATAAAAGGGCGTTTTATTGGAGATAATATTCACCATCTTCTCGATGTGATAGATAATCACGAAGAGGATGGAAAACCAGGGCTTTTATTTAGTGCTGACTTTGAAAAAGCCTTTGATACAGTAAGATGGGATTTCATTCAAAAATCCCTCCAATTCTTTAATTATGGGGAAACCATTATACAGTGGGTGAAGGTTTTATATAACCAACCTACCACTAAAATAGTTAATAATGGATATTTATCAAAAAGCTTCAGCCTGTCCAGAGGCGTACGTCAAGGGTTTCCACTGTCTCCATATCTGTTTCTATTATGCATTGAAATTCACAATTCATGTATAACAGGATTAAGATCAAATGGTATTGAAACAAAAGTAACATTATATGCAGACGATGCAACTTCCTTTCTGCAGCCTGAAAAAACTTCATTAGATGCCCTCATAGTTGATTTAAAGGTCCCATGTCATGGCCATTTCTACTGATCATAGTTCCATTGTTGAGGTCTACTAGAATAGATTCACATTGTTCAATGTTCCAAACTCACATTGGTTTCTCATACAGCATCTCTGTATAGTATGTGTATTCACCCTCTGTCCTAAACGGCTTGTTGGAGCTCCTGCCCCCCCCTCCCTGTGAGCCCACTGTGCTCTGATTGGTCAGCTCGCCCACTCTGTTCTGATGAGTCCACCACCGTTAAAGCGGAACATCAGTGATTATGTTTTACAATGGCGTTTGTTAGCAACCAGGAAATGACACCAGTAATGACAAACAGATGAGAATGCTGCGTGGGGTCTGGGTGCCGTGTTGGCGGGACGTTGGGGGGCTCGCTGCTGTGAGGAGCGGACAGTGTGAGCTGGTGTCGTTTCCTGGTTGTTGCGTGGGGTCTGCGAGACATCGCGAAACTCAGCCTGAACTCCCCCCCCCCCCCGCACCCCAAACGCGGCGCACCTACAGTGTAAGTGCGCCACAGTTTCGCCGCTGCGAGGCTCCACTAGCACCCCCCCCCCCAGCGAGTCACAGTTTCGCCGCTGAGAGAGTGTGTGTGTGAGGAGCTCCACGGATTGGTCCATTGGTCCATTTGGGTCGTCGTTACGTCACTTGGTTCCCGGAAGAAAAAGAGAAATGTCCAACGAGGCGTTCTGGGGCAGCATAGACAGGTCTTCTCTGTGTTAGAGTTTTACTCCCTACAGGGTGTACTTTGAGGGTCTGTGACTCTGCAGACCGTTTACATGCAGAAGCTACAGAACACAAGGGGACGGGTCAGAACCGGAACAGCACGACATGGGACCTTTGAATAACTTTTCAAAATTAGCTGGGCTAAGGCCTAATTTTGATAAATGCTGTATTATGAGAATAGAAACATTAAGAGGCACAGATTTCGAGCTACAATGCTCAGCTCCAGTCAAATGGGGTAATGGTTCAGTAGATGTTCTGGAATTCATATTCCAGAAAATGAAAAAGGTACATTTTGAGCGAAAAATGCAGAAAACTGAGAAAATAATACAACCTTGGAAAGGGAAAACTCTCAATACAGGGAAAGATTACATTAATTAAAGCTCTTGTGATTCCCCAGTTTGTTTATCTCTTAATTGCACTTCCCTCCCCAGAGGCGTCCTTTTTTAAAAGCTTTGAACAACGAATGTTTACGTTTATTTGGAATAATAAGCCTGACAAGATTAAAAAGCAATATATATATAATACACTTGAAAATGGTGGACTAAACTTAAAACATTTGGCAGCAATGAATTCATCCTTAAAAGCATCTTGGATTAATAAGATTTACCATAATAGCCTTTGGAGAACAAGTCAGAACTTATTTTCGGGGCACTTATCTTTTGACTGTAAACTGTTTCCCTTTTTCCAATTAAAATCTCACCACTTTGCTAGAGATGCATTGAAGGCTTGGTTGAGCTTCCAGTGTTACCCCCCAGACACACCAGAAGAAATCCAAAATCAATTAATATGGTTGAACTCAGAAGTTTTAATAGATGGGAAACCACTATTATGGGAAAGTCTCCTGAGAAAAGGAATTATTTGTATGAATGATTGACTAGATAGCACAGGTCATTTCAGTTCATATCAGTGTTGTTGCTGTATGTTTGGTCTGATATGTGATTTCCTTCACTTTAACCAGCTGCTTTCAGCTATTCCAACTAACTGGAAACCGACAACAGGTCTGTGCACCTCATACAAGAAGTCAGAAATGGCTATCAGAAATGAAAATAAATAAAATAATTCATAATCATTGTTTACAGAGCAATGGCCTTACTGCTCTTCCTCATGCAGTCTGTTCTTTCTGGGAAGACGAATTTCATATTCTGGAAACAATCTTTTAGAACCAGATACAAAACAACAATTGATTCAAGAATCTTCCAACTGAAGATTTTTTACAAGATTACCGCTACAAAAAAACAACTCAACACTTTTAATATTGAACCGTCACCATTTTGTAGATTCTGTGAGGAGGAAGAGGAAGACCAGATGCATTTATGTTTGTATTGTCCATACGTTGCAAGACTGTGGACTGAGATAGGAATGTCTCCTATTTTGTTATTGTAATGTCCATGTTTTGTGTCTGTAGCCTGTACAATAAAAACAAAAGAATGAGGCTCTGAGTATACTTTGTTCCATCTCTTGAGACTTTAGTCAACATTTATCCAGAGTGTTAAATCTCTATAGAAACCCTCTTACTGCTCTGCAGACGGTCAGCCAGCTCCTCCTGCTTCATGCTCCTCAGGAAGTGCAGTGTGATGTTCAGAAAGGCCTCTCTGCTGCTCCTCCTCTGCTCTTCATCCTCACCGTCCAGCACCTCCTCTTCCTCCCTCAGAATCTCTAAGCATTCTGGGTAATCTGAACTCAGAGCCTTCTGGATCTTCTTCAGCTCGTTCTTCACAAAAGTGATGATGTTGTCCTCCAGCAGCTGGAACAGAATACATGAACAACACAATCACACTGAGAGAACTGAACATCAAAATTGGATCATGGAATTAGCTGTGATCAGAACAGATGTAAAGTAGCTGTAGTTCATGTACAGACCATAAATGTGGAGTCCAGCTGTGTCTGATGCTGCTGGGCAGACTGCCTCTGGGAACCTCTGAGCTCTGCTGGTCCTCTCTGTGAGGAATCATGAAGAGATAACTCACATTATCTCCGTCCACACAGACACAAGGTAACGGTCCTTGATGTGACTTCCTGTAGCAGTGAATATTTATTCCTCCTGCTAATCCCAATGAGTTTGGTTTTTCAGTTGTAGATGTTTACCAAACTTGTCAACCACTGAAAAAAGCTGATCTGTTAAAATAAAAACGAATCACAAATAACACACGTATGTAGATATACATGTCTAGCTGTGCACATGTATACCGTTAAACACATAAGTGGAAAAACATTAAATCAACGCAGGTCAGTATTGATATGCTTCAGACTTCCTCTAAAGTGGATCGAGTGCATGTGTGAGCAACAGGATAAAGGAGGATGGGGGGGGGGGATCATTGGGTTTGTCTGGGCCTCACACGGGGTTATTGCCAAACTTTTATTTTAAACTAAAACCTCAAAATAACATTTTATAGAAACATGAATTGGTACAAAGGTTAAAGGGTGATATCACTCATCCTTGACTATCAGCAACACTAAACACTTAGAAGGGCCACGCACCAAAATGAAAAGAATCAGTGACTGTAATCTTTGTTTAAGGTTTAACAATTACATTTAATTTTATTGATCAATGAGCCGTTTAATTGTTCAATAGAGCACCAGGTGAAGAGCAAAACACTACACAGCAGTTACACATATTTTAGAAATGAGAAGCAAAAACTGCTGCAAATACAGGGAAACATTGACCTCCAACTGACGAGGAACAATGGCAAACACACAGGTATGTATTCACACAGAGCTAATCATAGCCTGGAGTAGACGTCCACACAGTTGAGTTACCCTCCCTTTGGACGCAAACTGCAGGATTACAGAAATCCAGCTTTACTACTGTTCATAAGGAAGGAAATAAATGTTAAACTTAGATGAGAAACACTGAAGGTAAACAAGACCTTTATTTCTTTACTTAAAGAAACCTTCATCAGATTCAGAAACAGGTTTATTGCCAAGTTGGTTCACACATACGAGGAGTTTGTCATGGTGTGTATGGTGCATAGAGAAGCTTTAAAACCTGATACGCCTTATAAATGCTCAAAGCTGCTTTTATTATAAAGGAACCAGAGAAGTGTCTCACCAAGAAAATTCAACAGAGCCACACTTTCTTAGCTGGGTCAATAACAACTGAAACCAGAGCAGCAGGTACCATGAAGGGGGTTATCAACTTTCAATCCTCACCTTTGACCAACAGAGTGTTGTCCATCTTTGAAGCTAATAGGTTTCCCCATAGACCGGTCACTCTTCATGGACACACAGCTGGGTTCAGGTTCCTCCAGCTTCCTCCTGAAACATGAGAAAGAAACAGTTAGGAATCTGGACCGTCACAATGGTCCTAAATACTATTCATATTATCATGTGTTTAATAAACAGGGACCATGCATATAAATACATGAATCTCAAAGAAGGGATGAGTTATGCCAGATTAAGATCATTTCTATCTGCAGTCCTTAGACAGGTACGCACATAATGATCATCTAACACTTAACACATCTCCTAGTCTCCATCACACTAACACTTATGCAGTCAGATCAGAGCTCAGAGCACCATAACAACATGATAATACTTTATTATCAGATCAAGTCTGACATGCTTCTGGCATCACAGCAGCTCCATTAGCAACGTCAACGAGGACAAATATCAAGACAAGAAACAAGGAAACAGATATTTACCATAACAACACAGTCACTGAAGACAACATGTTCATCTGACCTGGGATTTCACTGGTTACATAATCATGGTTGGGGTCAGAGATAATGTGGTTGGCCCGCCTCTAAAGGTTGTGATGGTAGGCTGATTCAGAGAGTCTCTCAAATGTTGACCTACGACCTTTGAGCAGATTCTCTGAAAGACTGGTGGAGCAGTTTGGATTTTAAAGACAAACACTGTACCGTGTGTATTACAGTACTGTTGAATATCCAACAATCACAGATGTAAAAAATAAAAGAGGAATTGATCTACTGTTAGTCGCTTTGGATAAAAGCGTCTAACAAGTGACATGTAATGTAATGTACTCTCTACTCTCTATTATTTGTTTTGACTTTTTGCCAAACTTTAATTTTAAACTAAAACCTCAAAATAACGTTTTAAAGACACATTAATTGGTACAAAGGTTAAAGGGCAGTGATATCACTCATCCTTGACTATCAGCAACACTAAACACTAAGAAGTGCCACGCACCAAAATGAAAATAATCAGTGATTATAATCTTTGTTTAAGGTTTAACAATTACATTTAATTGTATTTGATCAATGAGCCGTTTTATTGTTCAATAGAGCACCAGGTGAAGAGCAAAACACTACACAGCAGTTACACACGCCAACTGACGAGGAACAATGGTACATAAAGGGTATGTATTCACACACAGCTAATCATAACCTGGAGTAGACGTCCCCACAGTTGAGTTACCCTCCCTTTGGACGCAAACTGCAGGATTACAGAAATCCAGCTTTACTACTGTTCATAAGGAAGGAAATGAATGTTAAACTTAGATGAGAAACACTGAAGGTAAACAAGACCCTTATTTCTTTATTTAAAGGGGACCTATCATGCAAAATGCACTTTTGTACGTCTTTTATACATGAATATGTGTCCCCGGTGCGTCAGGGAACTCACCAAGTGTCAGAAAACACAACCCTCTCTCTTTCCTCCGTTCCCAAATCTCTAAAAACGGGGCTGCAACGGAGCTGATCCAGACTGATACAGATTTGAAATTGTTCTGACGTCAGAAACGGGGAGCTCCGCCTATATGGGCAACTCTCCACCTATCAGGAGGAGACAGCCACGGCCATGCCGCTCGAAAGCGCTGGAGACGCTGTATTACATATGCCAGGCCTGTAGGTGGCGCTGTAGTACATGTGCCAGGCCTGTAGGTGGCGCTGTAGTCTGCCACAAAAGCAGCGAAGAAGACTTCTCAGAATCAGCCCTTGCAAAAACAGGGCTAAAAAAGAGCAGATAGAGCGAAATGAGGCGTGGCTAAAATGCATGATCTGTTTGGGGTTTTGAAAAAAAAACTTCTCAGACATGTTTTATATAGGTATGGCCCTACAATGTATTATTCAAATATAGCATCATAGGTCCACTTTAAAGAAACCTTCATCAGATTCAGAAACAGGTTTATTGCCAAGTTGGTTCACACATACGAGGAGTTTGTCATGGTGTGTATGGTGCATAGAGAAGCTTTAAAACCTGATACGCCTTTTAAATGCTCAACGCTGCTTTTATTATAAAGGAACCAGAGAAGTGTCTCACCAAGAAAATTCAACAGAGCCACACTTTCTTAGCTGGGTCGATAACAACTGAAACCAGAGCAGCAGGTACCATGAAGGGGGTTATCAACTTTCAATCCTCACCTTTCACCAACAGAGTGTTGTCCATCTTTGAAGTGAATAGGTTTCCCCATGGACCGGTCACTCTTCATGGACACACAGCTGGGTTCAGGTTCCTCCAGCCTCCTCCTGAAACATGAGAAAGAAACAGTTAGGAATCTGGACCGTCACAATGGTCCTAAATACTATTCATATTATCATGTTTTTAAATGCTCTCTTATTGCCTCCTAACTCAACCTGCTACTCTACAGCTTCGATGCATCAAATGTAATGTTATGGCAGATTCCTTACATTACAGCGTATTTCTCGCTTATTCATTAAGGTCATGGTAAGCTATACCAAGTCTGTTATTGAGTTAGGTCCCACAGATTTAGAGAGGCCTAGGGTCTCGTTGCTAATTATCAGTAGATGTATACAAGTTTAAGTGAGCTGATGCCAAGGTCAGAGGAAGTACAGAGAGGGCCTGAAGTGATAATACAGTTAAGTCTTTGTTAGGTAATTACTCCTCAAGATGTCATGAGATAATGACCTTTCGACATCTGGAACATATAACAAGTATGGCATTCATAGGGAAAAATGTGTGTGTGTGTGTGTTCATTTACAACCTATATAAGTCTTCAGCTGTGGAGCTGTGATCCGCCCAGGTAAACTGTGATCCGACTTCTGTGGCTATCTACCAGCGATCATGTTTAATATTAAAGACTACACACACATTTATCCCTTATAACTTTGCAGCACTTATCCAGATAAGATGTGACTGTTAACTTGGTTTGCGTCAGTTCCCCCTGCTGTTGCAGCTGGCTGTATTACGACGGCGAGATCTTCTCCGCGAAACGAGGCTTTCACTTAGGGACCATCAACAAATGACTTTTCAATTACACAAGAACGATGTTCTTTTTAATAAATCGACAGCTTCCCGATCGTGTGAATGTGAAACAAATCCACTATAGAGCATACACCTCTTTTTATTGCATTGTAATACTTTAAATATGTTTTATTAGTATTATTTATGGGAATATTAGCATATTGCTTCAATAACTTCCAGGTCATGTGACCTAATCACTCAAAATCACTTTCTGAATTGAATACTAGTCTGTACACAATAGAAACAGCTCTTTATATTGGATTCTAGTACTTCCTCTATTTAATATTAATATTTGTATGGAAAATTCAGGGTTTTTTCAGCCGGATAATCTCCACATGTCTACCCTACTTTTATCATTTTCGAATCATAAATCTAATCGCCAGAAGCAAAATGCTAACGTTATGCTATAAAGGAACTACAGCAGGGTCGCACGACTTCAACGTCACGCCACCTTAAGATTGATATTCAAAAATACAGATTCTAAATGGAACGAGTTGAAGCGTTTATATTTCTATATATGCTGGGGGAAACTTGTACTCGTTGGGGCATTTCTGCGATTGGCTGCTGGGGCAGAAGGTGATGTATTCCAAATTATTATTGTTGTTGCGCAACTGAATAATAATTAATCCCAACCATATCTGTGTTTGTGTTTTATTGATCTCTCTCTGTGTTAACATTTAAAGTTGGTGAGCCATTAATTGCACTAACAGTAACAATATACTCAAGAACATTAAGGTCTGAAACTGTACCATAAATATTGCGGCAGTAATATTCCAAACAAAGTGCCGCGAGGGACTAAACAAGAGAAAAACATTGTGGACGCGCAAAAACTCAGTCTTTCCAAAAGTATGCGTTTGACCTTTTATTTCCAAAGCAAACATTCAATAGTCCATATCCACATGCGTATATTCTTTTGTGCGTGCGTGCGTGCGTGCGTGCGTGCGTGCGTGCGTGCGTGCGTGCGTGCGTGCGTGCGTGCGTGCGTGCGTGCCTGCCTGCCTGCCTGCGTGCGTGCGTGCGTGCGTGCGTGCGTGCGTGCGTGCGTGCGTGCGTGCGTGCGTGCGTGCGTGCGTGCGTGCGTGCGTGTGTGCAACAAAAATTGTCCTTCTCCAGCTCACTCCCCTCCATCTATCACAAAGTGCGCAGGTAAAAGCAACCGGATATAACCGCAAACGTCACCACACAAATCCAATGACACGCCCACCACCTATAGTGACTCAAAAACATGTACCGTAACAAACACAGAAAAATACTTCATATGTGGCTCCTACAATAATGATGGAAAATCACTTTAGTTAGTGGACAGATTGAGCTGTATTAGGTGTTGAAATATGCTACCTGCAATGGTACAGAAGGCTTATTTTATCGAGCCTGTCTGACACGTTAAACTCTGGCTTCAGGCTGAACACACCTTGGTAGTCCCTCCCTCAGCTTCAATAAGAAGTCTCTGTTCTTCAGTAACAACATGTTTTCTACTGCTGCTGATATAATGAAGTCACATGAGGTCCACTTACTCTGTCTCTGAAGGGCGGCCTTTAAAATATATTGGTTCATCTATAGACCGGTCACTCTTCATGGACACACAGCTGGGTCCAGGTCCAGGTCCAGGTCCAGGTCCAGGTCCAGGTCCAGGTCCAGGTCCAGGTCCAGGTCCAGGTCCATGCTGCTGCTCTGGTCTTGAACACAACACACACACAGAGCTTTGAGTGTGAATAATGCCTGCTGAGCTCTGGAGAAGAGGACAGTCAGAGGTCTTCATCTCACCTCTGAGCTTTGGTGAGGCATTCAGGGTCCCCACTCAGAGCGGGTTCAGTGTCCTCACAGGGATTCATAGCAGAGCCCACACCTTCACACACACACAACCACCTGCAGGAGAATCACACATTATCTCATCAGGACACACACAGAGAGCTCTCACACAGTAACACATTTCAAACAGTCAACACAGGAAACTTAATGTTTCGAGTGTAAAGCAGAAGTTTGTTAGGATAAAAAATAATTAAAGCTGCATGCAGCGATCATCGGGCCCTCGCACATCCACGCTGGTTGGGATACTTCCAGAATCCCTGTCCACACAGCAGCGCCATGACAGCTGTAGACCGGCCGCAAGGATGAACATTACGTATTGCATGGAGCTGACGTTTTGTTAGACTTGAACAACCTCCGGTGTCCTCTATGTGGCGCTAAAGAAGAAGTGCTTAACCTCTTGAGCCCGATTGCCTCCGCCGGTGTGCAAGTTTAACTGGTTTTTGGATTAACTTGTGATATACTTGTGCGTTAAGGCAGATATGTCGGAGGCGTGGCCTTTGCGGACCCATTGTCGACTAACAGTGGCGTCGCCTGGCCTGGGCATTCGGGCTTTAGCCCGAATTTTTTCTGTAGCCCCGGACAATTCTCCCTCAATAATATAATACATTAACCGTGCTTTACCTGAACCTCATCATGACACAAGAGAGGACGGCAGGAATGTAATTTCCCGTGTTCAGTGAATGCAACAGAGGCAAGACACCAGAGAGAGAGAGAGAGCGCACCGGTGCCAGCAGGGACCGTGTTGTTAGCATCTGGTGCTAGCTGCACTAATGGACATAAGGAGCTGTTTCCACAACAAGCTGGAGGAGAGTCCTCTCCTGTCAGACTGAGAGACTCAGTGAGCTAAAGGACTCTGAGTGTTTAGATAGTTCACTTTAGTCTAAGTCATCTCAGTGGGTCTCAAACGGTTTGGTCACGAATTATGTAAAAGATTATTTCCGAGGCACACCTTCATATGATCATTATAAAAAAATAAGAGAATAAATGAAAAACAGTCATGAAATACTATATGACAGTAAAACAAGAATAGAGTTTAAAAGGGGAGTGATTTGTAAAATATCCATAAAGAAAAAGAAAATGTGTTTCCAGTTCTGTCTCATATGGGTGTTGAGAGATGTATCCATAGATCTCTTAATGTTGCTCTCAAAGTGCACCAGATTGATGCTTTTAACTTCAATATTTTAAAAATAATCTTCCCGGGGGACAGTGGCGTAGCTGTGGGTGGGCCCGGGTGGGCCTGGGCCCACCCACATGCACGTCTGGCCCACCCACAGCCAATCAGCGCTTCATAGCGCAGAGCCGGGAAGCCCAGAAGGAAGTGCCACAAACTGCAGTTCATCTAGTGGCCGACAGGGGATGGATGCAGAAAGGAGCAATTTCCATAGACCCCCATGTTAAAATGCCCAACTTTACAGCAGAAATAAACATGTTTCTAGCCTGGATCCAATCAAACTTATTCTGGATATAGTTACATTCCACCTTCATGACAATGGAATAGGGAGTGCATTTTTTTACCGTGAGTAAATTAGTAAGTAAAGTAAGTTTTGCCGTGAGTGAATGAAAGTCTTATTTCTTCTTGAGGTCTGCAGTGAAGCGTGTACACATTTGCTGAATATGAAAAGACTCTCAGTGTGTGCCCACTGTACGACTGTCAAGGATAAGCAACCTGTGGCCGCCGAGCCAGTCATGTGTAGGGATGGGTACCGACTCGCACATCCACGCTGGTCGGGATACTCCCAGGATCCCTGTCCACGCAGCAGGGAAGCGCCATGCGACTGGAGACCGGCCGCAAGAATGAAGATTACGTATTGCATGGAGCTGACGTTTTGTGAGACTTGCACTTCCTCCGGTGTCCTCTATGTGGCGCTAAAGAAAACAGTATGTTGCTCTTTCTCACGTGTAGACCACACATCGTAATCTTCATGTAAATCTGATGATGTTCATAACATGAGGCTGACTTCCTCTAGCCAGTAGGTGGTGCTATGACTATGACTCATCTGTAAAAGTCTTAGACTGGGACTCTGATCGACCAGAAGGAATTTGGAGCAGGTTGGTGACTTTACTCTCAAGTTATAACCACTTATAACAAGCTTTAAATCACTTTTGACGTGTGTGGTCATAAGAAGGTGCTGACCAAATTTGAAGTCGCTCGGATTATATCTCTAGTTTGTTAAAGTATGGGGCCTGAAAAATTGCCAAAATAGACACTTAAATTCACTAAATTCTAAATGACCGACCTTATGGTGGGTCTAAGACAATAGCAACGGTAGACTTTTTTAAGTCTACATGTGATACACATGCTTGCCAAGTTTCGTACATCTAGGTGTAACATAGAGCGAGGGCTGCTTCGTTAAAGTTTTGTAGGGGGCGCTATTGAGCCACTTTGCCACACCGAAACACAATAACAATGTGAGTTAACTCAGATCCTCACTGTTAACGCGTGTGCCAAGTTGTGTGTGTGTGCATCCCTCAGCCATGAAACATAACTTCCTGTTTGATGGAAGGAGCAGCATCAGAGGAAGCTCCTCCAGAGCTGATGGAGGATTTCACTGCTGCACCTTGACTCAGGTGTTGTACTTCAGTACAGCTTTTAGGTACCTTAGTCACTTCATTACCTACTTTATTCTTCTACCATTCTACATCTTAGAAGCAAGTAGTGTACTTTTTCCTGCAGTATATTTAATAAAATGTTGTGTAAAAGTTTCAGATATAGATTAACAACAATAAATATAATCACCTAATTATCATCCAATAACTATATATTAAAATATGAGTCCTTGGTGAAATTCACGAGGCACAATGTACTGTATATAACCTTATTTAAAAAAGATGAAGCTCCTCCTTTACCAGCTGTAACATTAAAGTGAACAGACAGTCATTACAAATTATTATTCAATTATGTGACAAATATTTTTATGAACATGTGCAGAATGAATACTTTTGTACTTTAAGTATATTTTGATGTTTATATTTGTACTTTAGTTAAGTGTTGAATAGAGGACGTGTAACAGATTATTATCACACTTTGTTTTCACTAATGTTTCTGAAACTAAAGATCTGAGTCCTTCGTCCTCCTCTGTGAGAAACCAGAAACCAGCTGCAGTTCTTCAGAGTGACCACTGGAGGTCCTCTCTTTACTGTTCCCTGTTTAACTCCTCCTCCTCCTCCTCCTCCTCCCTCCTCCTCCTCCTCCTCCTCCTCCTCCTCAGACCTGAAAACTAGTTGTCCGGCATTCCACTTCTGACTGAATTGAACACACCTTTTTTTTGGTTTGTTGACGTGTTTGGATTTGAGTTTTCTATTTTTATAGTGAAGACTAAGAAACAAAATGGCTTCTGCTCAGCTGGTGTTTAACACAGAACACCTGAAGGGAAGACTACAATAGAGAAAGAGTCCCTCACAGTTTCACTCAGAAACTACAACCTTAATGTGCTCTGTGAAAACAGAGAAACTTAGAAATATGTTAAAAGTCTTTCAGCTAAAGTAATGAAACAGTTCCCTTTAAATGGCAGAATATAGAATATATTCTAATGCCATCAGATACAGATATTGGCTGTAAGTACATTTTGTAACTTTACAGTCTAGTACAAGTACACTTCTTCATTATCAGGACACATGTAACAAGGTGAGAATACTGCATTAAGACGTTTGAATTTCACTGTTTAGACTTTAGATCAGAGTTCCTGAGGGGGGGGGGCAGGGCGTGTTGATCGACCAATGAAACGCAGCCAGAGTCTCTCAGGTGTTTCAGGAACAAAGGCCCAGGTGAGCTCTCTGATGGCTGCTGGGTCCTAGTGCCCCCCTGCAGCCTCCCCCTCCACATCAGTAGCCGTCCGGACAGACTGACCCCCATCAGCCTGAACTCCTCTTCCTCCTCACAGGGAACTCTTTAAACTAACCTGCACTCTCTCTGCTCACACAGCTAGGAAGCCATCTTGTTTCCCATCTTTAAACAATCACACGTTCATCAACTCAAGCATTTCTGAGACCACAACAATCAACAACGTCAAGCAATCACAGCTCTACTTACCGAACTGTTAGCCGTGAGATTCATCAGTAGCCGCCTCGTCTGAGCTTCATCCACTTCAGTGTCCAACGACGAAGTGAAGTGAAGGCGCCTCCTATCCTGCGTCTGTGGGTGTGTGTGTGTGTGTGTGTGTGTGTGTGTGTGTGTGTGTGTGTGTGTGTGTGTGTGTGTGTGTGTGTGTGTACAGTAGGCAGTAGGCAGTCTGACTGGTTTGACTGAGTCTGTGCTGCGTTCACAGGATCAAATGTGTTTGTGAACAGAATCTCTCTCAGCATCAGATTCAGATCAGTGGAGAAATCATGAGGATTGTAAAGACTAGCTCTGACTGCAGATCCTGTTGTTCAGACCAGACAGTTTAGAGCAGGGGTCAAACCCATTTCAGTTCATGGGACACATGCAGCCCAGTTTGATCCCCAGTGGGCGGGACCAGTAACACCTTTGCACAATAACCTGTAAATAACAGCAACATTCTGTCAGTGTCAGGAAGTACATTCTGAAAACATTAGATAATAATCTTTTATTAAATGATCAGCCAGAGATGTGTCACTGAAAACAGACTGCTGTTTCCTCAAACCTGCCAGTCATTCATCTCCTCTCCCCTCTCCTGCATGTTCTAGTGTTATTGTTCACCATGATGAGTCTGACAGTGCTGAATGTTATAAAACTCAAACTCTGAAAGGTGCTGTGAACACACCTTTACATTTACCTCTGTGAAGACATAACCAATCAATAATTTTCCAATCAATCAATCAACCAATCATCAATCAACCAATCAACTAACCAATTAATCAACCAACCAATCAATCGCTGAATGAAATAATCAACTACACAAATTCTGACAGGATTCTTGTTGTTCTCAGTCCGTATCTTCCTGGTAAATTGCACTTGAACGATATGAATTAAAGCGTCAGCTAAATGGAATATAATCAAACTTTATTCACAGAGCCTTTTTCTTACACAATAACACCAACACAGCTGAATAAACACAGGGCTTAAAAAGACTAAATACAAAATAAATGCAAACTAAAAGGGGTTACGCCTCACTGTAGGTCTTTGTTTAAACTTAAGTTAGTATCAAGAGGCTAATACCAAAAGACCTGATCATCCTAGAGGGTTCATAGAGAACAAATCTGAAATAATATAAACAGCTCGGACCAAGACCATTCAGGGATTCTTGAGATTCTATCAACCTTGACAGTGTCACGTTATCTGTACGTAAACAAGACAGATCTATATCAGAGTTTCCTGCTCCTCTAGCCTGCAGTGCATTTTATCAAAACATAGGAAGTCATTACTTTTTGGAAAAGTTGCAGAGTGATCCAGTTTGTTGGATTGGACTCATTGGCCGCATGATTCAGAGAGTTTGGCAGCCTCTGTTCCTGGACACCGCTTGAATGAATACGTTCAGGGGACATCAGAGACCGACCTCATCCCTGCTCTTTGGTGATCTGGATAAGATCTACATAATCTACAGTGATCTATAAGATGATGTGTATAGCACTTTTCTTCATTCTCAAAGATGCTTTATATAAATAAGTGAGTTTTGAGAGCTAGTTTGGCTTTGTCCTGATGGGCTGTAGTAGGTTAGCTTCTGCAGACCTGAGGCGACGGGTAGGGGTGTGTGGTTGGATGAGGTCACTGAGGTAGAGGTGTGTGGTTGGATGAGGTCACTGAGGTAGAGGTGTGTGGTTGGATGAGGTCACTGAGGTAGAGGTGTGTGGTTGGATGAGGTCACTGAGGTAGAGGTGTGTGGTTGGATGAGGTCACTGAGGTAGAGGTGTGTGGTTGGATGAGGTCACTGAGGTAGGGTGTGGTTGGATGAGGTCACTGAGGTAGAGGTGTGGTTGGATGAGGTCACTGAGGTAGAGGTGTGTGGTTGGATGAGGTCACTGAGGTAGAGGTGTGTGGTTGGATGAGGTCACTGAGGTAGAGGTGTGTGGTTGGATGAGGTCACTGAGGTAGGGGTGTGTGGTTGGATGGGGCCACTGAGGTAGGGGTGTGTGGTTAGTGTTAATTAAACGCACAAGGGGTTTCTTGACATGAAATAATATTATAAATGCAAAATAGAATGACAAACGGAAAAGCTACTCTTTCCACAAAATATTCCCAACGGAAATGTATTTTCCTTTATCAACCCACACATTCACAAAATAAACAAAGACAGGTTTTATGCGTTATTCATTATATTGTCAGTTTCTCAGCCAATCAAAAACACAAACATGATGAGGTCACTCAGGAGCGAGGTTGTTGGAGGCTTTGTAGGTGATAAGTAATATGTTGAAGTCAATCCGATGTTTGAGGGGAGCCAGTGGAGGTCCTGGACGGTCGGGGATGTGGTATCCTTCATAAGATAAGAGAAGTATCAATGTTATGAGTCAATGTTCAGGAGAAAAAGAAGGGAAAGTAGTCTTTGCAACTAGTCCCCAGGACCTCTTGAATTAATACCTAGATCCATCCAATGGGTCCCAGAGACTTTGCAAACATTCCCTAGATCAACCTGAATGTGTTTTATAGATTTACAGGTTTGTTATGAGTCAATGTTCAGGAGAAAGAGCAGAGACAGTAAACAGCCAGTCAGTCAGAGAGAACATGTTGAAGGGTGAAACAGTTTCAAACATAATGTGAAGTGTTGAGTGTGATACCTTTCCATGTTGTGATAACCTGAAGCCACCTGATGGAGACAGACACACAGCTTCATTATTACTTTAATGTCATTATATTAGTTTGTGATCAGGAAAACATCAGTTCTACATGTAGACTTCAAAGACTGTGAGCTGTAGTTTCTAATATCAGCTGTCAGATAAACTGTGTGCTGTCATTCTAAAGACAGGAGGTGAACACTGCTGATCTGACCATGTTCTCCATCAGGAGTAAATCCTCTGCTTCTTCATCAGTCCTCTGTGTCCAGCACTCTGATAAAGCAGTGTGACGCTACAGCTCTCAGTTCAAACTGTATATGACTTTATATTGCAGATGTTAAAGATTAACCCCCAGCCGCTCCCTGCTGCACTCTGACAGCTGAGAACAGATCCTCATCTCTGACAGCATCAACGTCTCTGTCTGCAACGTGTCCAACACTTCATACATTTACTCAACTAAGAGTACTTCCATGTTGTGCTACGTGATACTTGTACTCATCTCAGAGGTACATGTTGTACTTTTTACTGCACTGCACTTATCAGACAGCTGTGGTTACTGTACAGATGAGAGTCTCTGCACAGCTGTTTCTGATCTCTCTGGCTGATTAGTGAGTGCAGGGAATATAGTGATGGTACCAAACTATCTGTACTAAGAATGATAAGATAATACTCACCTCCACCCGGCGCTCGGACCACATCCCCTACCGTCCAGGACCTCCACTGGCTCCCCATCAAACACCGGATTGACTTCAACATATTACTTATCACCTACAAAGCCTCCAACAACCTCGCTCCTGAGTGACCTCATCCTGTTTGTGTTTTTGATTGGCTGAGAAACTGACAATATAATGAATAACGCATAAAACCCGTCTTTGTTTATTTTGTGAATGTGTGGGTTGATAAAGGAAATACATTTCCGTTGGGATTTTTGTGGAAAAAGTAGCTTTTCCATTTGTCATTCTATTTTGCATTTATAATATTATTTCATGTCAAGAAACCCCTTGTGCGTTTAATTAACACTAACCACACAGCCCTACCTCAGTGACCTCATCCAACCACACACCTCTACCTCAGTGACCTCATCCAACCACACACCTCTACCTCAGTGACCTCATCCAACCACACACCTCTACCTCAGTGACCTCATCCAACCACACACCCTACCTCAGTGACCTCATCCAACCACACCTCTACCTCAGTGACCTCATCCAACCACACACCTCTACCTCAGTGACCTCATCCAACCACACCCCTACCTCAGTGACCTCATCCAACCACACCCTCTACCTCAGTGACCTCATCCAACCACACACCTCTACCTCAGTGACCTCATCCAACCACACACCTCTACCTCAGTGACCCATCCAACCACACACCTCTACCTCAGTGACCTCATCCAACCACACACCTCTACCTCAGTGACCTCATCCAACCACACACCTCTACCTCAGTGACCTCATCCAACCACACACCCCTACCTCAGTGACCTCATCCAACCACACACCTCTACCTCAGTGACCTCATCCAACCACACACCCTACCTCAGTGACCTCATCCAACCACACACCTCTACCTCAGTGACCTCATCCAACCACACACCTCTAACTCAGTGACCTTATCCAACCATACACTTCTACCTCAGTGACCCCATCCAACCACACACCCCTACCTCAGTGACCTCATCCAACCACACACCCCTACCTCAGTGACCTCATCCAACCACACACCCCTACCTCAGTGACCTCATCCAACCACACACCTCTACCTCAGTGACCTCATCCAACCACACACTCTACCTCAGTGACCTCATCCAACCACACACCTACCTCAGTGACCTCATCCAACCACACACCCTACCTCAGTGACCTCATCCAACCACACACCCTACCTCAGTGACCTCATCCAACCACACACCCTACCTCAGTGACCTCATCCAACCACACACCCTACCTCAGTGACCTCATCCAACCACACACCTCTACCTCAGTGACCTCATCCACACACCTCTACCTCAGTGACCTCATCCAACCACACACCTCTACCTCAGTGACCTCATCCAACCACACACCTCTACCTCAGTGACCCATCCAACCACACACCCTACCTCAGTGACCTCATCCAACCACACCTCTACCTCAGTGACCTCATCCAACCACACCTCTACCTCAGTGACCTCATCCAACCACACACCCTACCTCAGTGACCTCATCCAACCACACACCTCTACCTCAGTGACCTCATCCAACCACACACCCTACCTCAGTGACCTCATCCAACCACACACCTCTACCTCAGTGACCTCATCCAACCACACCTCTACCTCAGTGACCTCATCCAACCACACCTCTACCTCAGTGACCTCATCCAACCACACACCCCTACCTCAGTGACCTCATCCAACCACACACCCCTACCTCAGTGACCTCACCCAACCACACACCCCTACCTCAGTGACCTCATCCAACCACACACCCCTACCTCAGTGACCTCATCCAACCACACACCTCTACCTCAGTGACCTCATCCAACTACACACCTCTACCTCAGTGACCTCATCCAACCACACACCTCTACCTCAGTGACCTCATCCAACTACACACCTCTACCTCAGTGACCTCATCCAACCACACACCTCTACCTCAGTGACCTCATCCAACTACACACCTCTACCTCAGTGACCCCATCCAACCACACACCTCTACCTCAGTGACCCCATCCAACCACACACCCCTACATCAGTGACCCATCCAACCACACACCTCTACCTCAGTGACCCCATCCAACCACACACCTCACCTCAGTGACCTCATCCAACCACACACCCCTACCTCAGTGACCTCATCCAACCACACACCTCTACCTCAGTGACCCATCCAACCACACACCTCTACCTCAGTGACCTCATCCAACCACACATCTCTACCTCAGTGACCTCATCCAACCACACACCTCTACCTCAGTGACCCCATCCAACCACACATCTCTACCTCAGTGACCTCATCCAACTACACACCTCTACCTCAGTGACCTCATCCAACCACACCCTCTACCTCAGTGACCTCATCCAACCACACACCCCTACCTCAGTGACCTCATCCAACCACACACCTCTACCTCAGTGACCTCATCCAACCACACACCCTACCTCAGTGACCCATCCAACCACACACCCCTACCCGTCGCCTCAGGTCTGCAGAAGCTAACCTACTACAGCCCATCAGGACAAAGCCAAACTAGCTCTCAAAACTCACTTATTTATATAAAGCATCTTTGAGAATGAAGAAAAGTGCTATACACATCATCTTATAGATCACTGTAGATTATGTAGATCTTATCCAGATCACCAAAGAGCAGGGATGAGGTCGGTCTCTGATGTCCCCTGAACGTATTCATTCAAGCGGTGTCCAGGAACAGAGGCTGCCAAACTCTCTGAATCATGCGGCCAATGAGTCCAATCAAACAAACTGGATCACTCTGCAACTTTTCCAAAAAGTAATGACTTCCTATGTTTTGATAAAATGCACTGCAGGCTAGAGGAGCAGGAAACTCTGATATAGATCTGTCTTGTTTACGTACAGATAACGTGACACTGTCAAGGTTGATAGAATCTCAAGAATCCCTGAATGGTCTTGTTCCGAGCTGTTTATATTATTTCAGATTTGTTCTCTATGAACCCTCTAGGATGATCAGGTCTTTTGGTATTAGCCTCTTGATAATAACTTAAGTTTAAACAAAGACCTACAGTGAGGCGTAACCCTCCTTTTAGTTTGCATTTATTTTGTATTTAGTCTTTTTAAGCCCTGTGTTTATTCAGCTGTGTTGGTGTTATTGTGTAAGAAAAAGGCTCTGTGAATAAAGTTTGATTATATTCCATTTAGCTGACGCTTTAATTCATATCGTTCAAGTGCAATTTACCAGGAAGATACGGACTGAGAACAACAAGAATCCTGTCAGAATTTGTGTAGTTGATTATTTCATTCAGCGATTGATTGTTGGTTGATTAATTGGCTAGTTGATTGGTTGATTGATGATTGATTAATTGGTTGGTTGATTGGAAGATGATTGATTGGTTATGTCTTCACAGAGGTAAATGTAAAGGTGTGTTCACAGCACCTTTCAGAGTTTGAGTTTTATAACATTCAGCACTGTCAGACTCATCATGGTGAACAATAACACTAGAACATGCAGGAGAGGGGAGAGGAGATGAATGACTGGCAGGTTTGAGGAAACAGCTGTCTGTTTTCAGTGACACATCTCTGGCTGATCATTTAATAAAAGATTATTATCTAATGTTTTCAGAATGTACTTCCTGACACTGACAGAATGTTGCTGTTATTTACAGGTTATTGTGCAAAGGTGTTACTGGTCCCGCCCACTGGGGATCAAACTGGGCTGCATGTGTCCCATGAACTGAAATGGGTTTGACCCCTGCTCTAAACTGTCTGGTCTGAACAACAGGATCTGCAGTCAGAGCTAGTCTTTACAATCCTCATGATTTCTCCACTGATCTGAATCTGATGCTGAGAGAGATTCTGTTCACAAACACATTTGATCCTGTGAACGCAGCACAGACTCAGTCAAACCAGTCAGACTGCCTACTGCACGCACACACACACACACACACACACACACACACACACACACACACACACACACACACACACTGAGGTAGGGGTGTGTGGTTGGATGAGGTCACTGAGGCAGACCCACATTTGCGCAGCGTTGCGTTCACAATACATACAAAGAATAAAGAAATCCTCAGGCCAACAGGCCACTTAACAGGCCAGGCCATCGGGAAACCTCCCAGTCCTCCCGATGGCCAGTCCGGGCCCAATCAGTAGTCTATAGCAGCGTTTCTCAACCGGGGCGCCGTCTGGCGTCTTCAGGGGTGCCGTCAAATAATTCTATATTCTGACGTTCATATGAATGAATGAATACGCGACCGTTAAAGAGCCGTCTGTTTTCGATTCTATGCGAGGAAATGCTTTTGCCAGCCAAAATAGATTATATTTGTAAACAAATGTTTTGAATTATGAATACTGGACACAGTAAGCTTAAAAACATTTTAGTGACCATTGCAAGTGACAAATAAATATTATAATTTGAGACCCCCTCAAATGTTGCTGTTGAGGCTTTCAGGGGGGCTCAGGTGTTAATCGGGGGGGTCGAGCTCCCCCGGACCCCCCCGTATTTCGCACACTGATTTCAGCCAATCAGCGTCGTCAGATCTGATGGTCATAGGGCGCCAATGTCAGCGCCCGATGCAGTCTGTGAGTTGTTTGGACTCGTATCCAAGGTAACGCTACAGTAGTTGATGAGGATGGCTGCGTGTGCAGGTGGAGACTCCGGACCTCGGTCCCCGCTGCAGTGACGCGTCCTAAAACCCGGAAGTAAACTCCTTCCGGTTCCTTCGACAAAAATGCAATGCAATTTTTCCATAGGATTTTGGAAAATAGCTCGAAATAAGGTCTGTGGTTGAAACACATTTAAGAAACGGATCACGTTTTGTTCAGCCGGATAATCTCCACATGTCTACCCTACTTTTATAATTTTCGAATCATAAATCTAGTCGCCAGAAGCAAAATGCTAACGTTATGCTATAAACGAACTACAGCAGGGTCGCTGCTTCAACGTCACGCCGACTTAAGATCCATATTCAAACATACAGATTCAAAATTGTACAAGTTGAAGCTTTTGTTTTAACAGTTTGCAAGAGCGCAGGTACTTGCCGTCCTTAAAACCTAAATATCTCCATCTCTCTCTCACACAAACACACACACACACACACACACATATTATTGTATATTGAGTTTTGACAGCATCCATCAAACTAGATTTTTTGCCTTAATGCTCTGTTTTCTAATATTTCTGTGTTTCTGAACCACGTCTGTGTCTGCATATAATGTTCGTATTTAGTCTCCTGATTTTAAATGGGAGTTCAATCATTTGAGTGTTCCCAAAGCACCGGTGTTCTGCAGTTTGTGTGGGCCTACTGTACTGTTGCACAGTTTACTGTAGAAACTATGTCCAGGACAAGGTATTTGGACGTTTTGGAAGATTCATAGCTAACCACACTGAAGATTATGGAGGTATTGATCAGTCTTCTCATACCTCTAACATCACCAGAAGTCATAATTTAAGGGGTCATTTCTAAAAAAAATCTTCCGGGGGGACATCCCGCCGGACCCCCCCCCGCCCGTGTGGTTTATTCACCATTACAATAGCCCCACCTAAAATAATTTCCACCAGCCGCCACTGGTAACACATACACACAAAACTTGGCACACACGTTAACAGTGATGATCTGAGTTACCTCACATTGTTATTGTGTTTCGGTGTGGCAAAGTGGCTCAATAGCGCCCCCTACAAAACTTTAACAAAGCAGCCCTTGCTCTATGTTACACCTAATGTACGAAACTTGGCAAGCATGTGTATCACAGGTAGACTTAGTCTACTGTTGCTATTGTCTTAAATCAGGGATGGGCAACTTTGATGGTGGTGGGGGCCACATAATTTATGTACTGGCCACCAGGGGGCCGCAGATTCACTTGGAACACACACACACAAATTCCATGTATTGTATGTAATTATTAACAAATATACTAAGTCTGACATCTTCATTGATATTTTACAATCTGTCAGGGAACATCCTCTAATAAGCTCACTAAACAAATATCAGTTCACAGAAATGTTATTGAATTTGTACAAGTGGCATGTTTGTATTGAACAGGTTATTTAACAGTGGAATAAAACTATTTTAAACTATTGGAAAGCACGGAAAATGTGTGTGCGTTGAGATTAACCATTAAGATGACATACACATGAAGTCATGAACACTAACCCAGACATTAGTTGTCTAACTTGAACCTAAGACACTTGTCTTGCCTCTCTGCTGACGCACAATAAGGGGAATGTCAAACAGACACCTGTCAACCCGCACTCTGCTGTTCCTCAGCTCCCCCTCTCCCGCTGAAATTATGAATGCAAGGCGTATAGTAATCATAGAGAACACGGCAGGGTCCGTGACAGTTTGTCTTCATCTGATTTCAAATAAACAAAGTCTTGGTTTTTAGAATATTAAACTTGTTTCGCCAAATTCAGATGATAAATATAACTTTGAAGCTTGTAACGGCATAATTACGAGCGGTAACTTAAGGTCACAGCAGGCATAACAACAGCCGGGGTTTCTTGTGAGTGTTTCCCCGGGAAACAAACACAATACACACAAACGCGTCACAGATTATTTCGCGGTATTTGGCTGCCGAACGAAATCATGTACGCAGCTCGCGAAGTAAGGAGTCTAGAGGACGGTATCAGTACTACAAGTAAAAAATAAATAAAATGTTTTTTATTAATTACGTTGCTTATAAATTAATCTGAGGGCCGCAAAAAGAGGAGGTGGGGGCCGCCATTTGCCCATCCCTGTTTTAGACCAAACATAAGGTCGGGCATTTTGAATTGAATGATTTTAAGTGTGTATTTCGGCCATTTTTCAGGCCCCATACTTTGACAAACTCCTCCTAGAGATTTAATCCGAGCAACATCAAATTTGGTCAGCACTTTCTTATGACCACACACGTCAAAAGCGATTAAAAGCCTGTTATAAGTAATAATAATTTGAGAGTAAAGTCACCAACCTGCTCCAAGTTTCTTCTGCTCGATCAGAGTCCCAGCCTAAGACTTTTAAAGAGTAACAAAACATCAGCTCCATGCAATACGTAATGTTCATCCTTGCGGCCGGTCTCCAGCTGTCATGGCCCTTCACTGCCGCGTGGACAGGGATCCTGAAAGTATCCCGACCAGCGTGGATGTGCGAGGGGCCCGATGATCGCTGCATGCAGCTTTAATAATTGTTATCCTAACAAACTTCTGCTTTACACTCGAAACATTAAGTTTCCTGTGTTGACTGTTTGAAATGTGTTACTGTGTGAGAACTCTCTGTGTGTGTCCTGATGAGATAATGTGTGGTTCTCCTGCAGGTGGTTGTGTGTGTGTGTGAGGTGTGAGCTCTGCTATGAATCCCTGTGAGGACACTGAACCCGCTCTGAGTGGGGACCCTGAATGCCTCACCAAAGCTCAGAGGTGAGATGAAGACCTCTGACTGTCCTCTTCTCCAGAGCTCAGCAGGCATTATTCACACTCAAAGCTCTGTGTGTGTGTGTGTGTGTGTGTGTGTGTGTGTGTGTGTGTGTGTGTGTGTTGTGTTGAAGCCCAGAGCAGCAGCATGGACCTGGACCTGGACCTGGACCTGGACCTGGACCTGGACCTGGACCTGGACCTGGACCTGGACCTGGACCTGGACCTGGACCTGGACCTGGACCTGGACCCAGCTGTGTGTCCATGAAGAGTGACCGGTCTATAGATGAACCAATAGATTTTAAAGGCCGCCCTTCAGAGACAGAGTAAGTGGACCTCATGTGACTTCATTATATCAGCAGCAGTAGAAAACATGTTGTTACTGAAGAACAGAGACTTCTTATTGAAGCTGAGGGAGGGACTACCAAGGTGTGTTCAGCCTGAAGCCAGAGTTGTCAGACAGGATCAATAAAAGAAGCCTTCTGTACCATTGCAGGTAGACTTGTTTCCCTACTTTTTCTCCTGAACATTGACTCATAACGTTGATACTTCTCTTATCTTATGAAGGCTCATATTTCATATTTATTGAGGCCTCTGTTGGTCAAAGTGCTCTGATAGATAGGAAGATTATTTCTACTCTTTTAATATTAACTTAGTGACAAGGTGTTTTTATAGTCAAAGTTTTTTTTTAAAAGGAACCAATGTTTGTAGAGAGGTCTTCTTAATTGCTGCAGGGATTTAGGTATTAGTTGGAGAGTTTCAGGCACTACTGCTGATATCTGGGAGGTGGCTGAAGTGGTCTAGGGTTTAGTTGCAGAGATCTCGGAACTAGTTGTGAGATCAAGGGTCTTTAACTGTCCGAAAACCACTGAAAGCAGAGATATAAATCTTATTGCTTCTGTACATTATTGTCTTTCTATTAGCTCCAAGCAGCAGAGAGAAGAGTCTCCTGCACCCAGCTGTGTGTCCCTGAAGAGTGATCGGTCTAATGCTCGTATGATTGACTTCAAAGATGGACTTCGTTTATGTGAACCCTTGTGAGTATTTAAAATGAATAAAACCAATGGGCTCGCTGTGACACAGATACAAATAGTTTTTACACTGTTGGATGCATCAGACTTTTTTGTATGATCAGTCATGCCAAACAACATTATCTTTAACGGTTGTATGTGTATGTTTGTGTCTAAGCCATTGTCTACTTTGCTAACAGAATGTGAGCTTATTTCTCCACAGAGTGGACTAGGAGAGGTCCGATAGATACAGAGTTCTGGAGAATAACATTACATTACATTTCATTTAGCTGGCACTTTTTTCCAAAGCGACTTGCAATAAGTGCAATCAACCATGAAAACACAAAAGCAATAATCCTGCAGGTACAATAGCTTTCAATAAGCCAAGACTTTTTAGGGTTTACATACTTATAACTTTCAGTCCCAAAAAGAAAGTTGTAAGCAGAATAATACATCTTCTATCTTCAGTACATTTCAGTACATTTCTGTTTCTGTCAGTTCCAAGCAGCAGAGAGAAGAGTCTCCTGAACCCAGCTGTGTGTCCCTGAAGAGCGACTGGTCTAATGCTCGTATGATTGACTTCAAATATGGAAGCCGTTCCTATGACCCGATGTAAGTATTTAAAACTGTTAATAGAAACTGGAGAGCTTGCTGTTCTGATCCTCAGTCAGATTCAGAATTGGTCTTTAATCAGTGTTGTTTGCATCTGGTTTTGATGATGATGTATTATGACAGAACACAACATCTTTTACTCTCTGTCTGTGTGTGTCTTTGTTTCAACATAATGTGAGTCATTTCTTCATGATTCCTCACAGAGAGGACCATCAGAGCTCAGAGGTTCCCAGAGGTCAGTCTGCCCAGCAGCATCAGACACAGCTGGACTCCATATTTATGGTCTGTACATGAACTACAGCTACTTTACATCTATTCTGTCCAGAGGGGATGACCTTGAATCTTTAGCGGCCTCTGGAGTTGAACCAGCATACTTTAACCACCGGCAACCACTAAGCTTTCGGTGGCCAAGACATCTGATATTTTATTCTTTTTTCTATTTGGTTTAGAAGTGTTGGGGTGTGGTGCTTTGCTCAAGGGTATCTTGGCAGTGCCCAAGAGGCAAACTGGCACCTCTGTGTACCATTCTGCACTCCTTACATGGTGGTTTGAACTGCGACTTTGATTCCCAAACCAAATCCCAACGGACTGAGCTATTTCTGCCAATCGTGGCTCCCCTTCCCCACCATGTAACAAAGAGAAACCTTGGGTAGAATTTTTTTATTTTTTAGATGAATTGTTTGTGCTTTTTTCCGAATAACGTAATCAGATTCTGTTACATCCTTCGTCGATTGTCAGTCCGTCCAACATGGATCTGATTAAGTTCTTAGTTTGATTGTGTTGTTCATATCTTCTGTTCCAGCTGCTCGAGGACAACATCGTCACTTTTATGAAGAACGAGCTGAAGAATATCCAGAAGGCTCTGAGTTCAGATTACCCAGAATACTTAGAGAGTCAGAGGGAGGATGAGGAGGTGTTGGACGGTGAGGATGAAGAGCAGAGGAGGAGCAGCAGAGAGGCATTTCTGAACATCACACTGCACTTCCTGAGGAGCATGAAGCAGGAGGAGCTGGCTGACCGTCTGCAGAGCAGTAAGAGGGTTTCTATAAAGATTTAACAAGCTGGATAAATGTTGACTAATTTCTCGAGAGATGGAGCAAAATATACTGATATACTCATTCTTTAAGAATTTATTTGACTTATTGATCTGATTTGTTGTGTGTTCATTCAGGAAGTCGTTCTGCAGAGTGTCAGCGTAAACTTAAGTCTAACCTGAAGAAGAGGTTCCAGTGTGTGTTTGAGGGCATCGCTAAAGCAGGAAACCCAACCCTTCTGAACCAGATCTACACAGAGCTCTACATCACAGAGGGGGGGTCTGCAGAGGTCAATGATGAACATGAGGTCAGACAGATTGAAACAGCATCCAGGAAACCAGACAGACCAGAAACAACCATCAGACAAGAAGACCTCTTTAAAGCCTCACCTGGAAGAGATGCACCAATCAGAGCAGTGATGACAAAGGGAGTGGCTGGCATTGGGAAAACAGTCTTAACACAGAAGTTCACTCTGGACTGGGCTGAAGGCAAAGCCAACCAGGACATCCAGTTCACATTTCCATTCACCTTCAGAGAGCTGAATGTGGTGAGAGAGAACAAGTACAGCTTGGTGGAACTTGTTCATCACTTCTTCACTGAAACCAGAGACGCAGGAATCTGCAGGTTTGATCAGTTCCCGGTTGTGTTCATCTTTGACGGTCTGGATGAGTGTCGACTTCCTCTGGACTTCCTCAACACTGAGATCCTGACTGATGTCACAGAGTCCACCTCAGTGGATGTGCTGCTGACAAACCTCATCAGGGGGCAGCTGCTTCCCTCTGCTCGCCTCTGGATAACCACACGACCTGCAGCAGCCAATCAGATCCCTCCTGAGTGTGTGGACATGGTGACAGAGGTCCGAGGGTTCACTGACCCACAGAAGGAGGAGTACTTCAGGAAGAGATTCAGAGATCAGGAGCAGGCCGGCACCATCATCTCCCACATCAAGACCTCACGAAGCCTCCACATCATGTGCCACATCCCAGTCTTCTGCTGGATCTCTGCTTCAGTTCTGGAGGAGGTGTTGAAAACTGAGGGAGGAGAGCTGCCCAAGACCCTGACTGAGATGTACATCCACTTCCTGGTGGTTCAGTCCAAAGTGAAGAACCTCAAGTATGATGGAGGAGCTGAGACAGATCCACACTGGAGTCCAGAGAGCAAGAAGATGATGGAGTCTCTGGGAAAACTGGCTTTTGAGCAGCTGCAGAAAGGCAACCTGATCTTCTATGAGTCCGACCTGACAGAGTGTGGCATCGATATCAGAGCAGCCTCAGTGTACTCAGGAGTGTTCACACAGGTCTTTAGAGAGGAGAGAGGACTGTACCAGGACAAGGTGTTCTGCTTCGTCCATCTGAGCGTTCAGGAGTTTCTGGCTGCTCTTCATGTCCATCTGACCTTCATCAACTCTGGAGTCAACCTGCTGTCAGAAGAACCAACAACCTCCAGGCGGCCTAAAGCCTTAAGAGACAAACCTAAACTAACACATCTCTACCAGAGTGCTGTGGACAAGGCCTTACAGAGTCCAAACGGACACCTGGACTTGTTCCTCCGCTTCCTCCTGGGTCTTTCACTGCAGACCAATCAACTCTCCTACAAGGCCTGCTGACACAGACAGGAAGTAGCTCAGAGACCAATCAGGAAACAGTTCAGTACATCAAGAATAAGATGGATGAGGATCTGTCTCCAGAGAGAAGCATCAACCTGTTCCACTGTCTGAATGAACTGAATGATCGTTCTCTAGTGGAGCAGATCCAACAGTCCCTGAGTTCAGGAAGTCTCTCCACAGATAATCTGTCTCCTGCTCAGTGGTCAGCTCTGGTCTTCATCTTACTGTCATCAGAAGAAGATCTGGACGTGTTTGACCTGAAGAAATACTCTGCTTCAGAGGAGGCTCTTCTGAGGCTGCTGCCAGTGGTCAAAGCCTCCAGGAAGGCTTGTAAGTACAGAAAGAGTCTGATTCATATCATGATTACATATTCTGCTCATCATTTTTAAAAGATTGCTTGTTTGTTTTTATCAGACTGAGTGGCTGTAAGCTGTCAGAGAGAAGCTGTGAAGCTCTGTCCTCAGTCCTCAGCTCCCAGTCCTCTAGTCTGAGAGATCTGGACCTGAGTAACAACAACCTGCAGGATTCAGGAGTGAAGCTGCTGTCTGCTGGACTGGAGAGTCCACACTGCACTCTGGAGACTCTTAGGTCAGGATTCATCAACATATTAAACTTATAGCCAGTAAAATTATGATTTACATTAATGATGGATAAACTCATATCCGTTAGTTGCATCAGCTTCCATAAACATTTCTTTATGTTTTTTTACTCACTCTTGTTAAAACTTCAATTATCAGAAGAATAAATTGTGTCGTATTTTTGTTTCTGTGTGTGTTCAGGCTGTCAGGCTGTCTGGTCTCAGAGGAAGGCTGTGTTTCTCTGGCTTCAGTTCTGAGATCCAACCCCTCCCATCTGAGAGAGCTGGACCTGAGCTACAATCATCCAGGAGACTCAGGAGAGAAGCTGCTGTCTGCTGGACTGGAGGATCCTCTCTGGAGACTGGACACTCTCAGGTTTGGACATTATATATGTAATAAATAATGTATGTACAAAATAGCCTTTGAAATAGTAACCAAACATCCCCCTCTTTCAGGATGGAGCCTGGTGGAGTCCGATGGTTGAGACCCGGTCTGAGGAAGTGTGAGTTTGGTTTAATTTGATTCATGAAAACAAAGAAGCCACCATCTTCAAATGTAACCTTCATCATCAAAGTGTCAATAAATGAACAGCTGATAGATCAATAACTGCTGCTGTTTCTCTCATCAGATTCCTGTGAACTCTCACTCGACACAAACACAGCACACAGAAACCTCAAACTGTCTGACAATAACAGAAAAGTAACATATGTGGAGGAGGAGCAGCCATATCCTGATCATCCAGAGAGGTTTGATGTCTGGCCTCAGCTGATGTGTAGAGAAGCTCTGACTGGTCGCTGTTACTGGGAGGTCGAGTGGAAAGGAGGGGTTCATATATCAGTGACTTACAGAGGAATCAGGAGGAGAGGAGGCGGTTATGACTGTGTGTTTGGAGGGAATGATCAGTCCTGGAGTCTGAAATGCTCTGATGGTGGTTACTCTGTCTGGCACAATAACCGTAAAACAATCACCTCCACCTCCTCCTCCTCCTCCTCCTCCTCCTCCTCCTCCTCCTCCTCCTCCTCCTCCTCCTCTGGTAGAGTAGCAGTGTATCTGGATCGTCCTGCTGGCTCTCTCTCCTTCTACAGAGTCTCCTCTGACACACTGATCCTCCTCCACACCTTCAGAACCACATTCACTGAACCTCTCTATGCTGGGTTTGGGTTCGGCCTGGTTCCTCAGTGTCTCTGTGTCCTCTGTAGGAGGAAGAGTCTCCTCCTGTTCCAGAAACGTCCTCCCTGCTGCCCAGATAGTTCAGTCTGTACAGGATCACAGCTGATGTTAGTTAGTACCACCCTGATGAGTTCACTGTAATAGAGGAGGAAGAGGAGGCTGAGGGAAGAGGAAAGGATGTTGGGAGGAAGTGATGCTAAACAAAACTTCAAACATATAAAATGTCCAACAATAAACTGGACTGGACAATATCCCAGCTGAATTCAATCAAAATAAGAGATGACTTTAACCAAGCCAACTACAATACATCACCAAATGGATCCACAATAATAAAGGATCATTTATTGTAATCCTTCATTCCAGGGTTGCACAACATGAAGTCCATTAATGCTAGAAAACAAGGACAACACTAAATAAAAACAGTGCTGAACTCCTGTAGTTCATTTCCTGAATTCGGGGGAATTGAAGACAAGAACAAGGTCGGCAAATTCTCAATCACAAGAAGAAAGGGATGGATGTGATGTTGTGTTTAGTTTGGGGGGCTATGCACAGTTAATTATGGTGGATAAGATTTTATAGATTTGATTTTAAACGGTCCAAATGCTTTTAAAATAACATCGGGCACATATAGAAGTGTAAAAGTCTTTGTTGATAATCATTCAACAATATATATTATTACTGTTTCCTACAGTTGATCATTGTTTCATTGTTTAAACACAAATGCAGCAACAAAATCCATCAAATGAAACATGCAGTCGATTGAAATGTTGTCTTTGAGGGGAAAATAAAACACAGTGAGACAGCTATGTGTCGGCCTGGGACCAGCCACAGTGAGCCAATCCCCCAACGGCTGTGGCTTTGAAGGGAATGTACTATGTAGTGAAACTGTCGTGTGTTTTTCTGTGCTTCTGTGCTCTTGTATGTTGAGTTATAAATGTGTGGTGTTTTTGGAGAAAACGTTTTGATTAATGGCGTCCATATTCTTTGACTGATCATGCTCATTTCCGATGATAATGTGTATGACCCTCCGCCGATGCTGTATACCAATTTCGGTGTTGATGGACTCAAAATTGAAATTTAGGTAAATATCTTTATGTTTTCGCATTATGCTAATTTGCAAAACATCTTCTTTCTTGAGGCTTTTTTGTATTGAACTGGTAGCTGGTCGAAATAATAATGATCTACATGAAAACACTTCGTGCTAGGACCCTAATTAGCCACTAACTACTAGGGAATACTATATAGTTATAGTGTGACTGTCATGTGTAGGCCTGGGAAGAGCCACAATGAGCCATTCCCCCTAAGCACTGTGGCTTTGAGGGGAATGTACTATCTAGAGTTCATCATACCTTCAGAAAGCATATAGGCAATGGAAAAGCTATGACTGATGAAAATACTAGCCCAGCATGTTCAGTATTTACAGTTTTATTTTGAAATGTATTTCCTCTTTTATGTTTTCATGGCATTCAGCGCAGATTTGACCTTGAGAAGAGAGGACAAAATGGCTGCTTCATTGGAGAGGCCAGAAGCCTTTTTGACGGAGATCTGTCAGCTAGGTGAGAGACAGCCGCTTCTTAGGCTGCTACAGGTGGAATTAGTGGAAAGGTGTAGGGTTGGTAAACACGGTGTCTCTCATTGGCCAACCTGCTGCTCCTAAAGTGTCTGACTCTTTCGTCTTGGGTAAAGTAAACTCTACTCCTCAGGCTGTTGGTATTCCTGTCTGAAGCTAAACATGAGGACATTGAAGGAAATGTAACGTTTGCAAGGACTACTTTAAAGCAGCTGTGCATCTCTGTAGTTGGCTTTAAACTGTGGAATTCTTTACCAAATGATTTAAAGGGCTGTGTAAACATAGTTTAAGAAAAAGTATAAAGAAAGAGTAAATAGACATGTCAGGTAACCTGTTTCGCTGATGGTAGATTGTTGTGTTGACTTCTGATTGTAACTTTTTGGTTTCTTGTTGTAAATATTGGTTGTAAACAGATTTCTCATTTTGAGTACGGGGTAAAGTAAGACTTTCTTCATCCTGCTCCTTTCCATCATGGCTACAATAACTGCTTAAACTGTACATGTTTTGTTTTATAATGATTGCCATTAGTGCAATAAACTAAACTAAACAAATGAGGACCTGGCTCAGAGACATCCACTGTGTGCGCAGAAAGTGTTCAAACCAGAGCTCAGACTCACACACAAATCCCAAATGTTCAAACTGCCATATATCATGGGAAGTTGAGTCCTGCTGGTGAGTGTGTGTTGGTGTCTGTCTGTGTGTGTTGGTGTCTGTCTGTGTGTGTTGGTATCTGTCTGTGTGTGTTGGTATCTGTCTGTGTGTTGGTGTCTGTCTGTGTGTGTTGGTGTCTGTCTGTGTGTGTTGGTGGCTGTCTGTGTGTTGGTTGTCTGTCTGTGTGTGTTGGTGTCTGTCTGTGTGTGTGGTCTGTCTGTGTGTGTTGGTGTCTGTCTGTGTGTGTTGGTATCTGTCTGTATGTGTTGGTATCTGTCTGTGTGTGTTGGTGTCTGTCTGTGTTTTGGTGTCTGTCTGTGTGTGTTGGTGTCTGTCTGTGTGTGTTGGTATCTGTCTGTGTGTGTGGGTATCTGTCTGTGTGTGTTGGTGTCTGTCTGTGTGTGTTGGTATCTGTATGTGTGTGTTGGTGTCTGTCTGTCTGTGTGTGTTGGTGTCTGTCTGTCTGTGTGTGTTGGTATCTGTCTGGTGTGTTGGTGTCTGTCTGTGTGTGTTGGTATCTGTCTGTGTGTGTTGTCTGTCTGTGTGTGTTGGTGTCTGTCTGTGTGTTTGGTGCTGTCTGTGTGTGTTGGTGGCTGTCTGTGGTGTTGGTGGCTGTCTGTGTGTGTTGGGCTGTCTGTGTGTGTGGTGTCTGTCTGTGTGTGTTGGTGCTGTCTGTGTGTGTTGGTGTCTGTCTGTGTGTGTTGGTGCTGTCTGTGTGTGTTGTGTTGTCTGTGTGGTGTCTGTTGTGTTGGTGTCTGTCTGTGTTGGTGTCTGTCTGTGTTGGTGTCTGTCTGTGTGTGTTGGTGTCTGTCTGTGTGTGTTGGTGTCTGTCTGTGTGTGTTGGTGTCTGTCTGAGTGTGTTGGTGTGTGTCTGTGTGTGTTGGTGTCTGTCTGTGTGTGTTGGTGCCGCCTCTGTCAACACGCTGCAGTGAGTTCATCGCCAACAAAAACACAAAGTCACAGCTTCATAAAACCCAGAAGTATTTAATCATTATTCAAGTCAAACCGGCCTTTAAAACTAAAACGGCATCATGAAGAGCACGATCAGATGGACCCAAAGATAGATAAAGAAGGTAAAGAATCAGGGAGATGGAAACAGTAAGATAAATGGTGGTTCTGTGTGATGGTGGCCGTCCTCCTCGCTCCGCGGTTCAAAGCCCTGTCGCTGTGAGAGGAATGCTGACGTAAAGAGGAATGAAGTGTGTGTAGTTCATGCCAGAAAATTCAGTCCAAAACTAATGTGTGTGTGTGTGTGTGTGTGTGTGTGTGTGTTTGTGTGTGTGTTGAATCAGGAGTGTGTGTTTTCAGGCTGAATCGTCCGTCTGTTGGTGGCCGAGGAAATCACTGCAACACAAAGACAGACGTTAGTGTCGCACAACAAACCAAAGGGCAAAACATGTTGAGGTTAATCCACCGAAATATGTTGTGTTTAACTAATGAAGGTTCAGACGAGGATCTGAGAGTCACTTTAGTTAGTTTATAGATTAACGGTTTGCTGTACGAAATGTCAGAAAATAGGGAAACATTTGAAATAATAACTAATAAAACAACATTAAAATAGAATGCGATAAAAAAAGTGGATTAAAAGTGTGTTATAGACAGGGTGGTCCTCACTTTGTAGGTATTTTGACTTGGACCTCACTAAGTAGCAAGTACATGTATGTGTGTGAGTGCAAGTGTGTTTGACTGAGTGTGTGTGTGTTAGTGTGTGAGAGTGTGTTTGAGTGTGTTAGTGTGTGTGTTTTAATCTGTGTGTGAGTGTACATGTATGTGCGTGGGTATGTAAGTGTGTGAGTGTGTGTGTTATTGAGTATATGTCTGTTAGTGTGTGCATGTTTGTGCATGTGTGTGTTATAGAGAGTGTGGTCCTCACTTTGAAGGTCCTTTGACTCGGAACTCACTATGTATTAAAGGTGGGGTATGTAATTCATTTCAGAAACACTTGTTGTTATATTCCATGGAATGCTCTTAACATCCCGATAGCAATGATATATTAAATGCTTTGACAAAAATACATAAAAACATCATCTGTAGAAGCCGTAGTGCTGTAAAAAAAGCACGACCAATCATTTTAGCCGGCCCGGCTAAAATAACTGGATGGCCTACCTGCCTGTCATTTTTTCCGGCTGTGTATTTTCAAATTCTAGCGCACTCGAGCGGGTTTCTCCAAAATTACCTACCCCACCTTTAAGTACATGTATGTGTGTGAGTGTGTGTGCAAGTGTGTTTGTGAGTGTTAGTGTGTATGAGTGTGTGCGTGTGGGTGGTATAAGTGTTAGTTGTGTATGTTGTCTGCGTGTTGGTGTTAGATTGTTAGTGGGTATGTGTGTTAGTCTGTGTGTACATGTGTGCATGTATTGTGTATATGGTGTGTGTGTGTGTTATAGAGGTTGTCCTCACTGTGTAGGTATTTTGACTTACACAGTAGCATAGTGTGTGTGTGTGTGTGTGTGTATGTGTGTGGTAAAGTGTGTTATTGTGTGTGTGTGTGTGTGTGTGTGTGTGTGTGTGTGTGTGTGTGTGTGTGTGTGTGTGTGTGTGTGTGTGTACCTGAGGATGGTGGGCAGCTCTGGGCTCCTGTAGATGAACTTGTGTTTGTAGTTCAGGGTGGGGGGGAACGGGACAAACTGCACCTTGTGTCCGCTGAGGCTCTGAGACTGAGAGGCCACGCTGTACAGCTGCAGAAACACATAGAACAACATATTTACATATAAGAAGTTAAAGGTCTCAGATATAAAGACATGTCTCTGAAGTGTCCTGCTCCAAACCCCAAACAGATCCTTGTAGCCTCGTCCCCCTCTCTTCCAGCTGTTATAAAGACATGTCTCTGAAGTGTCCTGCTCCAAACCCCAAACAGATCCTTGTAGCCTCGTCCCCCTCTTTCCAGCTGTTACTAAAGACATGTCTCTGAAGTGTCCTGCTCCAAAACCCCAAACAGATCCTTGTAGCCTCGTCCCCTCTCTTCCAGCTGTTACTAAAAAGACATGTCTCTGAAGTGTCCTGCTCCAAACCCCAAACAGATCCTTGTAGCCTCGTCCCCCTCTCTTCCAGCTGTTACTAAAGACATGTCTCTGAAGTGTCCTGCTCCAAACCCCAAACAGATCCTTGTAGCCTCGTCCCCCTCTCTTCCAGCTGTTACTAAAGACATGTCTCTGAAGTGTCCTGCTCCAAACCCCAAACAGATCCTTGTAGCCTCGCCCCCTCTCTCTTCCAGCTGTTACTAAAGACATGTCTCTGAAGTGTCCTGCTCCAAACCCAAAACAGATCCTTGTAGCCTCGTCCCCCTCTCTTCCAGCTGTTACTAAAGACATGTCTCTGAAGTGTCCTGCTCCAAACCCCAAACAGATCCTTGTAGCCTCGTCCCCCTCTCTTCCAGCTGTTACTAAAGACATGTCTCTGAAGTGTCCTGCTCCAAACCCCAAACAGATCCTTGTAGCCCCCCCCCCTCTCTCCAGCTGTTACTAAAGACATGTCTCTGAAGTGTCCTGCTCCAAACCCCAAACAGATCCTTGTAGCCCCCCCCCCTCTCTTCCAGCTGTTATTAAAGACATGTCTCTGAAGTGTCCTGCTCCAAACCCCAAACAGATCCTTGTAGCCCCCCCCCCTCTCTTCCAGCTGTTACTAAAGACATGTCTCTGAAGTGTCCTGCTCCAAACCCCAAACAGATCCTTGTAGCCCCCCCCCTCTCTTCCAGCTGTTACTAAGGACATGTCTCTGAAGTGTCCTGCTCCAAACACCAAACAAATCCTTGTAGCCCCCCCCCCCTCTTTCCAGCTGTTACTAAAGACATGTCTCTGAAGTGTCCTGCTCCAAACCCCAAACAGATCCTTGTAGCCTCGTCCCCCTCTCTTCCAGCTGTTACTAAAGACATGTCTCTGAAGTTTCCTGCTCCAAACCCCAAACAGATCCTTGTAGCCTTGTCCCTCTCTCTTCCAGCTGTTACTAAAGACATGTCTCTGAAGTGTCCTGCTCCAAACCGCAAACAGATCCTTGTAGCCCCCCCCCTCTCTTCCAGCTGTTACTAAAGACATGTCTCTGAAGTGTCCTGCTCCAAACCCCAAACAGATCCTTGTAGCCCCCCCCTCTCTTCCAGCTGTTACTAAAGAGCTGACTCTGGTCTGTAGCTTTAGAGAGAGAGTAGATCTCATCAGGAGAACTCTCCCAGCAGAAACTCAGCTAAATGCTGCCGTGATGAAACTCCATATCATGTTCCAAACCACATCAAGGATTCTCTCTGAAACAGCATGGAGCTCAAACTCTCTCTCTCTCTCAGGTTTACCACAAGGTGAGTTCCTTTTGATTTCCTGCTTCTTCACACATACTCTCTCCAGTACAGGTTAGCTCTGAGTGTTAGCATGCTAATGTAAACACAGACCATATTACTTCCAGAACACGTCTCATTGTTTCTGACAGCAACGTTTCTGATTGGCCCGTGGGTGTAAAGCCCGCCCACATTTTAGTAATGTGGTCATGACGCAGTAAATCTGGATCAGCTCCGTTGCTCCCCCGTTTTTAGAGATGTGGGTACGGAGGAGAAGAGAGGAGACATCACTTTGTGAGTCTCCTGACACACCGGGGACACACCGGGGACACAAAGTGATGTAGAGGAGACATCACTTTGTGAGTCTCCTGACACACCGGGGGGACACCGGGGACACATAGTGATGTAGAGAAGACATCACTTTGTGAGTCTCCTGACACACCGGGGACACACCGGGGACACATGGTGATGTAGAGAAGACATCACTTTGTGAGTCTCCTGACACACCGGGGACACACGGTGATGTAGAGAAGACATCACTTTGTGAGTCTCCTGACACACCGGGGACACACCGGGGACACATGGTGATGTAGAGAAGACATCAGAGAGTGACTTTTGCATGATGGGTCCCCTTTAAACTCCTCTTGTTTGTCTTGTTTTGATTCATGTCTGACCTTTTTTCCGAGATGGAACGGCACCACGCTGTCGTCCTCAGCGTGGAGGATCAGCAGCGGACAGGAGATGTGATCCACACTGAAAAGAGACACGACCACAGTTTAGTGATGCATTCAGGGACATGACACAACCACAGTTTAGTGATGCATTCAGGGACATGACACAACCACAGTTCAGTGATGCATTCAGGGACATTACACGACCACAGTTTAGTGATGCATTCAGGGACATGACACAACCACAGTTTAGTAATGCATTCGGGGACATGACACAACCACAGTTTAGTGATGCATTCAGGGACATGACACGACCACAGTTTAGTGATGCATTCAGGGACATGACACGACCACAGTTTAGAGCTGCATTCAGGGACATGACACGACCACAGTTTAGTGATGCATTCGGGGACATGACACGACCACAGTTTAGTGATGCATTCCGGGACATTACACGACCACAGTTTAGTGATGCATTCGGGGACATGACACGACCACAGTTTAGTGATGCATTCGGGGACATGACACAACCACAGTTTAGAGCTGCATTCAGGGACATGACACGACCACAGTTTAGTGATGCATTCAGGGACATGACACAACCACAGTTTAGAGCTGCATTCAGGGACATGACACGACCACCGTTTAGTGATGCATTCGGGGACACGACACAACCACAGTTTAGTGATGCATTCAGGGACATGACACGACCACAGTTTAGTGATGCATTCAGGGACATGACACGACCACAGTTTAGAGCTGCATTCAGGGACATGACACGACCACAGTTTAGTGATGCATTCAGGGACATGACACAGCCACAGTTTAGTGATGCATTCAGGGACATGACACAACCACAGTTTAGTGATGCATTCAGGGACATGACACAACCACAGTTTAGTGATGCATTCAGGGACATGACACAACCACAGTTTAGTGATGCATTCAGGGACATGACACAACCACAGTTTAGTGATGCATTCAGGGACATGACACAACCACAGTTTAGTGATGCATTCAGGGACATGATACAACCACAGTTTAGTGATGCATTCAGGGACATGACACAACCACAGTTTAGTGATGCATTCAGGGACAGGACACAACCACAGTTTAGTGATGCATTCAGGGACATGACACAACCACAGTTTAGTGATGCATTCAGGGACATGATACACAACCAAAGTTTAGTGTTGCATTCAGGACATGACACAACCACAGTTTAGTGTTGCATTCAGGGACATGACAAACCACAGTTTAGTGATGCATTCAGGGACATGAGACAACCACAGTTTAGTGATGCATTCAGGGACATGACACAACCACAGTTTAGTGTTGCATTCAGGGACATGACAAACCACAGTTTAGTGATGCATTCAGGGACATGACACAACCACAGTTTAGTGATGCATTCAGGGACATGATACACAACCAAAGTTTAGTGTTGCATTCAGGGACATGACACAACCACAGTTTAGTGTTGCATTCAGGGACATGACAAACCACAGTTTAGTGATGCATTCAGGGACATGAGACAACCACAGTTTAGTGATGCATTCAGGGACATGACACAACCACAGTTTAGTGTTGCATTCAGGGACATGACAAACCACAGTTTAGTGATGCATTCAGGGACATGAAAAACCACAGTTCAGTGAGTTAAGCATCAGTCCTTTCACCTGCAAAGACGTTTTTATTTTTCTGTGAATACGAATATTTAAAAAGCTCACGTACTTCTCGTCGCTGGCGAAGTGGATGTTGTTGGCTGTGATGGCGTCCAGGAAGAACCAATCAAAACCCAGGCAGGTATCTGTACACCTGACACACACACACACAAACAAACACACACACATGTTAATTACATTTTTTTTTAAATAACCTTATAGACTGAAGCCTCTGCAGTACTGAAAATGAACTACTAGTACCGCCTTTAATGTGTGTGTGTGTGTGTGTGTGTGTGTGTGTGTGTGTGTGTGTGTGTGTCTGTGTGTGTTACCATGGAGAAGGGGTGGCTCCTGGCTTCCTCTCTGATGTTGGTGAACGGAGACTCTAAGATCAGAGCGTCAGGAGGACTTCCTGTCGATGACACAAGAGATATAAGTGTCCTCCAAAATATAAAACAATATCACACTGATATTTATTTTCTATTCTCTATTTCCAAACAACCAGTAAAAGAGAGTATGGTGTTTATCCAGGTGACTCTCTATCGCCCTCTAGTGGGTAAAGTGTGTGTGGAGTTAAATCTGTGCTTTTATTGTGAAAATCCTTCTGTCTGTGCTGTGTGCTGACAGCCTGACCTTTGAGCTGTGTTTTCTGCACAGTCAGACCTCTGTGTGTGTGTGTGTGTGTGTGTGTGTGTGTGTGTCGGGCCCGGCGCCACGAGGGGGCAAAAGTTGTATTCTTTGCCCCCTCAGTTGTATTCTTTGCCCCCTCACTTTGAGCATCATTCATCCATCCAAAAGTACAATAAATGTCACAATTATTAAATCACTTTAAATAATTATTTCCCCCAACACACGTCACTATGTTTAGATCAGATATGTGGGCAGGCAGTCCAGCAACGTGTAAAACAGCCTCAACCCCAAGTGAGCTTAGCTGTAAACACAGTCGGATGGGACCAAAACGTCCCCGTTTCCGGTGGCCGGTACCCGGTGGAAACTCCCGAAAATGTTCCCGTTTTTTAATGTGCGTTAAAAAACATAGAGCAAGCTGAAATCAAATGTTACATGTCGGCAAAAACAGAGTAACAGTTTTGTGCCTGTTTGTAGCGTATTTCTTCTTCTACTACTTCTTCTTCTTCTTCTTCTACGTCTACTTCTTCTTCTTCTTCTTCTTCTTCTACCTCTACTTCTTCTTCTTCTTCTACGTCTACTTCTTCTTCTTCTTCTACCTCTACTTCTTCTTCTTCTTCTTCTTCTACGTCTACTTCTTCTTCTTCTTCTAATTCAATGTACCTGCCCGCGGGATATTGGACATAGTATTACAACAAAAGTGCTTTAAACGAGGTAAGTTACGAATTGATGTTCTCAATGGCCGAGTGTGGGATTGAATATTAAATGAGTTTAGATGTATTGTCCCCGGGGGGACATTCATTCCACAGCTCTGTGAAAACAATATGACATCAACAACAAATAAGACAGACCACTACAGATAGCACCACACATGATGGTTACTTGTTATTATTTAGGGCTGCCTGTATGGATCAGGTTTTTGCCAAAGCAAGCCCTTTTACTATAATAATAATATGTTGTATATCAACCGTATTGGTACAATGAGCGACATCTAGTGACGGATTGTGGAACATTGATTTGATTTTTCTCATGGCAGTTAGACTCTAGAGACAAACCAGGGGACTGTATGTTTAATCTGTGTCTGTCCATTTGCTGTAGTGTTTGATCCAATATTACATTTGGTTGATATATTAGTCCCTTTCTTATGAAATGCCAGGTTTTAGGCCTTGGTTTGAACATTCAAGCCTGAAAATAAAAAATCAACCAGATAATGTTTCTTTAATCCTGATATAGAGTAGATAGTTAGTAAGTAAGTCTGATAGGAAGACGGATTAAGGGATAGAGGAGAAAAGGTTATGGTATAATTACAGAGCCTGTCAATTTATAAATTCAAATCAATGTTAGTCTGTAAACCAAAGTGCAGCCGTCTGATAAAGTTCTATCTGTTATTAAAGATCAGAGGAAAGGAACAGAACGAGAGGGCTCAAAGAGACTGTAGAGCAGTGAGGAGGAGAAGACACGTTTAGGTCGGGATGGATATCCAACAAGGAGGCTGGTAGCTCTGGTGTGTGTGTGTGTGTGTGTGTGTGTGTGTGTGTGTGTGTGTGTGTGTGTGTGTGTGTGTGTGTGTGTGTGTGTGTGTGTGTGTGTGTGTGTGTGTGTGTGACTAACCTCTTTCACACAGACATCTGACCAGGTTGGTGGCAACTCTGAAAATCGATACAATCAAATTGAAATTATATATTTTTTAAAACAAGACTTTATAAAATATGTGTGTGTGTGTGTGTGTGTGTGTGTGTGTGTGTGTTTTAACCCGTCCCCAGAGAGTGTCCCCAGATGTAAAGCGGCGTTTTGGCGTCCAGCCGCCGCTTCAGCCAATCGTAGACGAAGAGAGCGTCTGATGTCATCAACCCTTCAGAGGGGGAGCCGTCCGAGTCCCCCCACCCTACACACACACACACACACAACTTTATTGTCAATCTGTCAGTTTGTGTGTACAGACAGAGAGATCAAAATCCCGTTTCCCACAATCCCGATGACAAATAAATATAAAAATATGTATATACCTATATATACACATTCAACAGACACATTTATACACACACACATACACACAAACACCTCTGTAGTCGAAGGTGAGCACGTGGTACCCCGAGGAGCTGAGGACCTGAAGGAGAACAGGTAGATTAATACAAGTAAACTTAAACAGGTAGATTTAAACAGGTAGATTTAAACAGGTAGATTTAAACAGGTAGATTTAAACAGGTAGATTTAAACAGGTAGACTCACCTTGTACAGCTGGACCCGGTGGTCTCCTCCTCTGCAGACAAACAGAATTATTTTTATATATTTGTATTAAATGTTATCAAAAGCATTTAATTCTGTATTGATAATAAAACATATTTAAAAGCATTTAATTGTTTTTAAGGATACGTATTAAATGATATTAAATATGTATCCTTAAAAACAATTAAATGCTTTTAAATATCATTTATTAAATGATTTATATTTTATTATTTATTCTCCATTTCCAAACAACCAGTAAAAGACAGTGTGATGTTTATCCAGGTGACTCTGTCGCCCTCTAGTGGGTAAAGTCTGTGTGAGTTAAATCTGTGCTTTTAATGTGAAAATCCTTCTGTCTGACCTTTGACTCAGATTTGTGTTTTCTGCACAGTCAGACCTGTGTGTGTGTGTGTGTGTGTGTGTGTGTGTGTGTGTGTGTGAGTGAGTGAGTGAGTGAGTGAGTGAGTGAGTGAGTGAGTGAGTGAGTGAGTGAGTGAGTGAGTGAGTGTGAATGTGTGCAGTTACCTGGTCCCTGCGTTTCCATGGAGATAGAGGATGGCAGAGTGGGCGGAGCTTAGCGTGGCGTCGTACCAGTCTCCGTGTTTCCCCTGAGCGTCTCTCCACCGCTGGGCGGGAACCGTGTGCCTTCAACACAAACCAGGACAGGTCATCCATCATGACAAATGACAGTGTAAAAAAAAACACTGTATATATATGTATATGATGTATGATGCTTATTCAGGTGTCCCTCTACTGCCATCTAGTGGGTAAAGTGTGTGTGGATTTAAAGCTGATTTTTTTGGCAGTCGGGGACGAGTGGAATCAAACCTGTGCTTTTATTGTGAAAATCCTTCTGTCTGTGCTGTGTGCTGACACAGCCTGACCCTTTGACTCAGAGCTGGGATTTCTGCACAGTCAGACCTCTGTGTGTGTGTGTGTGTGTGTGTGTGTGTGTGTGTGTGTGTGTGTGTGTGTGTGTGTGTGTGTGTGTGTGTGTGTGTGTGTGTGTGTGTGTGTGTGTGTGTTACCAGACTCCGATGTTGACCCGCTCTCCGGCTGCAGGTAGAAGTTGTGTGTGTGGTTCAAGCCCTGGTCCTGGGGTCTCTTCAGGTCGATGAAGAAGGGCATCCTCACTAAAGGGGGGGAGAGGTCACATGACTTCATGTCTGTAACACACACACTTCCTGTCCCCAGAGACAGGTTTCACTTCTCTACAGCACGTGGTTTAATCGACAATTTAAGGTGATTTTTTTTACAAAAAATCTTTCTAAAACATTTTAGATTATTTTCACAAATATTTTTTTATATTTAACTATTATTGCTTGAACATATTAGTTATATCTTTATTGTTAAATTCAGACATTTTTCACTCGTGTCTTTCTTTAAATGTTACTGATATTTATTGGATAATTTTATACATTTTTTGTATATTTCATTAATAATTTCCAGACATTTTTCTCTAATATTTCTTTAACATGTTCCAATGTTTTTTGTACAAAATATGTCCCCCTCTTTTTTCCCATAAAATGTTTTCAGTTTTTCCTTTTGTTTCTCTGCGAAGGAGGAAACTCACCGAAGTTGAGGAAGACGATCTTGGCCTGGATCGACGGGCACAGTTTGACGATGAAGGGGATCGAGACGTAGATGACAAGAAGCCAAAACATCAACCTCTTCAGTTTCGCCCCCAATCCCAACCTACACACACACACACACACACACACACACACACACACACACACACACACACACACACACACACACACACACACACACACACACACACACACACACACACACACACACACACACACACACACACACACACACACACACACACACACACACACACACACACACACACACACACACACACACACACAGAGAGAGAGAGAGAGAGACGAGAGAGGGGGAGAGAGAGAGAGACACACAGACAGAGACACACACACAGAGACACACACACACACAGAGACACACACACACACAGAAACAACAAGAAAAGTGGGAAAAAAGTTCCAAAATTGTTAGAAAGTTATGCTGAAAATCCCTGAAAAAAAATCCTAATTATTTCATAAAAAGCATCCAAAAAAGTAGCATTTGAAGAATTGGTTAAAAATAACCATAAGAAATTCTGGAAATGTGACTCCTTTGTTTACTTCCGGAACATAGTGACAACACTGTGGAACACCCACACTCCTATTGGCTAGCGCTCCAACACATTGTACGTGATAGGCTAAGGGGCGGGACATCACTAAGCCGT
>CM062278.1:31655074-31662574 GCA_031216635.1 Dissostichus eleginoides
AGAGACACTACACACTGATATACACCTGAACATCAGCAGGAGAGGACTCTTTAAAGGAGAGACACTACATACTGATATACACCTGAACATCAGCAGGAGAGGACTCTTTAAAGTAGAGACACTACATACTGATGTACACCTGATCATCAGCAGGGGAGGACTCTTTAAAGTAGAGACACTACACACTGATATACACCTGAACATCAGCAGGAGAGGACTCTTTAAAGTAGAGACACTACATACTGATATACACCTGAACATCAGCAGGAGAGGACTCTTTAAAGTAGAGACACTACATACTGATATACACCTGAACATCAGCAGGAGGGACTCTTTAAAGTAGAGACACTAATATTGATATACACCTGACATCAGCAGGAGAGGACTCTTTAAAGTAGAGACACTACATACTGATATACACCTGAACATCAGCAGGAGAGGACTCTTTAAAGTAGAGACACTACATACTGATATACACCTGAACATCAGCAGGAGAGGACTCTTTAAAGTAGAGACACTACATACTGATATACACCTGAACATCAGCAGGAGAGGACTCTTTAAAGTAGAGACACTACATACTGATATACACCTGACATCAGCAGGAGAGGACTCTTTAAAGTAGAGACACTACATACTGATATACACCTGAACATCAGCAGGAGAGGACTCTTTAAAGTAGAGACACTACATACTGATATACACCTGACATCAGCAGGAGAGGACTCTTTAAGTAGAGACACTACATACTGATATACACCTGAACATCAGCAGGAGAGGACTCTTTAAAGTAGAGACACTACTACTGATATACACCTGAACATCAGCAGGAGAGGACTCTTTAAAGTAGAGACACTACATACTGATATACACCTGAACATCAGCAGGAGAGGACTCTTTAAAGTAGAGACACTACATACTGATATACACCTGACATCAGCAGGAGAGGACCTTTAAAGTAGAGACACTACATACTGATATACACCTGAACATCAGCTGGAGAGGACTCTTTAAAGTAGAGACACTACATACTGATATACACCTGAACATCAGCAGGAGAGGACTCTTTAAAGTAGAGACACTACATACTGATATACACCTGAACATCAGCAGGAGAGGACTCTTTAAAGTAGAGACACTACATACTGATATACACCTGAACATCAGCAGAGAGGACTCTTTAAAGTAGAGACACTACATACTGATATACACCTGAACATCAGCAGGAGAGGACTCTTTAAAGTAGAGACACTACATACTGATATACACCTGAACATCAGCAGGAGAGGACTCTTTAAAGTAGAGACACTACATCACTGATATACACCTGAACATCAGCAGGAGAGGACTCTTTAAAGTACGACACTACATACTGATATACACCTGAACATCAAGGAGAGGACTCTTTAAAGTAGAGACACTACATACTGATATACACCTGAACATCAGCAGGAGAGGACTCTTTAAAGTACAGACACTACATACTGATATACACCTGAACATCAGCAGGAGAGGACTCTTTAAAGTAGAGAACACATACTGATATACACCTGAACATCAGCAGGAGAGGACTCTTTAAAGTAGAGACACTACATACTGATATACACCTGAACATCAGCAGGAGAGGACTCTTAAAGTAGAGACACTACATACTGATATACACCTGAACATCAGCAGGAGAGGACTCTTTAAAGTAGAGACACTACATACTGATATACACCTGAACATCAGCAGGAGAGGACTCTTTAAAGTAGAGACCTACATACTGATATACACCTGAACACCAGCAGGAGAGGACTCTTTAAAGTAGAGACACTACATACTGATATACACCTGAACATCAGCAGGAGAGGACTCTTTAAAGTAGAGACACTACATACTGATATACACCTGAACATCAGCAGGAGAGGACTCTTTAAAGTAGAGACACTACATACTGATATACACCTGAACATCAGGAGGAGAGGACTCTTTAAAGTAGAGACACTACATACTGATATACACCTGAACATCAGCAGGAGAGAACTCTTTAAAGTAGAGACACTACATACTGATATACACTGAACATCAGGAGGAGAGGACTCTTTAAAGTAGAGACACTACATACTGATATACACGAACATCAGCAGGAGAGAACTCTTTAAGTAAGTACACTACATACTGATATACACCTGAACATCAGCAGGAGAGGACTCTTTAAAGTAGAGACACTACATACTGATATACACCTGAACATCAGCAGGAGAGGACTCTTTAAAGTAGAGACACTACATACTGAGTTATCTTGAGCACGATTTGAGGAAATTCTTAAAATGTTGCACAAACGCCGACTTTGACCTCAATGTGAAATGTCAATCACTTTGGGGTCAAAGGGTTTGAACGTCAATGTTTTTAATACTTTTTAAACAAAGGTAAACAACAATATAGTAGATACATTAAAATAAATATATTGTATTTATTTTTGATTTGTTGTTTGTCTCAAAACCAAGTTTTTGCATTTATTTAGTTTTATATTTCACTTTATTTTCATAATTTTTACTTTTTTCAATTGAAATTGTTTTCATGTTTTCTTCTTTACTAGAATTAATTATATGTTTGTATTATAATTAACTAATTATTTCATCTTATTTTACTTTATGTTGATGTTTTACTTTTTTTTTTACTTATTAATTATTATTATGGGATGAGGATCAGCACCTCCAAATCTGAGGCCATGGTTCTCAGCAGGAAACCGATGGACTGTCCACTCCAAGTAGGGAATGAGTCCTTACCCCAAGTGAAGGAGTTCAAGTATCTCGGGGTCTTGTTCTCGAGTGAGGGAACATGGAGCGTGAGATGGGCCGGAGAATCGGAGCAGCGGGAGCGGTACTGCAGTCGCTTTACCGCACCGTTGTGACGAAAAGAGAGCTGAGCCAGAAGGCAAAGCTCTCTGTCTACCGGGCCATTTTCGTCCCTACCCTCACCTATGGTCATGAAGGATGGGTCATGACCGAAAGAACGAGATCGCGGATACAAGCGGCCGAGATGGGTTTTCTCCGCAGGGTGGCTGGCGTCTCCCTTAGGGATAAGGTGAGAAGTTCAGTCATCCGGGAGGGACTCGGAGTTGAACCGCTCCTCCTTCGCGTCGAAAGGAGCCAGTTGAGGTGGTTCGGGCACCTAGTAAGGATGCCACCTGGGCGCCTCCCTAGGGAGGTGTTCCAGGCACGTCCAGCTGGGAAGAGACCAAGGGGTAGACCTAGGACCAGGTGGAGGGATTATATCTCTTCGCTGGCCTGGGAAGCGCCTTGGATCCCCAGTCAGAGCTGGTTGATGTGGCCAGGGAAAAGAAAGTTTGGGGCTCTCTGCTGGAACTGCTACCCCCGCGACCCGACCACGGATAAGCGGGAGAAGATGGATGAATTATTTCTTTATTTTACAAAAACAAAAATTCCACTTAATTTCATAATTTAACTCATTTTAATTTCTATTTTTCTTGTGTTTTTTTTAAGTTTGAACTCTTTTAAATATTACAACAATTATTACATTTATTTTGTATTATTATTTATTCCGTTATTTGACATCAATAATCTTTTAATTCTCATGTTGTTGTTGATTTCCTCACCTTTTGAACGGTTTCCCCATCTCTCCCCCGGGGCCTTGCGGTGCTCTCTCTGCGGGCTCTGGTGCCTCTCTGTCCGGCCGCTGCTTCAGGTCCGGGTCGCTGTCCAGCAGAGAGCCGGTGGTCCCTCGGTCCTCAGAGCTGTTCCGCTTTCTCATCACTGGGGACACAAACACACGTTAACCGACCGAAAACCGACCGAAAAACGACCGAAAACCGACCGTTACTACGGGCCTGTCAGCGCCGAGCAGGCCGTTAGTTGTCCGGGTCACAGAGCTCTAAAGCCGGGGAGGACGGAGCTCGATGCCCGCTGTGGGAGAACTGAAGATCCGCAGAGAGCAGCTGATCAGCAGCCAATCAGAGCGCAGAAACAACACCACGAGGGAGCACTGTGCTGCATCCACGGCCTCTGGAGAGCGTGGGAGAAACGACTACCAAAACAAAACTAGTGCATGGTACCTTCAAGTGCACCTCGTAAAGAAAAGTTATAATACAGGATCACGATTAGGCGCTTTTAGTTTAAAAAAATCACAAGTGGCAAGTAAATAAGTAAATTTACCTAAGTATTCCTATACTGTGGTACTTTTACTTAAATACAAGATCTGAGTACTTCTACTTTTACTACAAGATCTGAGTACTTCTACTTTTACTACAAGTTCTGAGTACTTCTACTTTTACTCGAGTACAAGATCTGAGTACTTCTACTTTTACTCAAGTATAATATCTGAGTACTTCTACTTTTACTCGAGTATAATATCTGAGTACTTCTACTTTTACTCGAGTATAATATCTGAGTACTTCTCCCTCCTCAGTCTGTTGTTGAACCCAAAACACAAACGTCCCAAACCAAATGAAGCGTACCCTGTCGGACCCTCTCTCCTCTCCCGTGAACGCATCGCAGAACTCGTGAAGTTACTGCTAGAACATGAAGTGACGTCACCGACACTAAACCAAAGAGTACAATATGAAAGTTGATCCTTTTCTGAGTTTAATGGGAACACAGGGAGCCGGTCCACGGAGCGTCTCTGCCGGGAGGGGAAGCTGTAAGGCGGGTTTATTTTTAGCCGGCTGTGCTAACCGGAAGTAAGGCTGCAGGATAAATACAAAAGTGCACTTTTCCCAAAAAATCTTGAATTATTATTTTTAAGAATCACATTTTTTTTTAAAAGGCTAGAAAGAAATTTAAAATGTTTCTAAATATATGGAAAAATATATGGAATACAATTTATTTTGAATCCATTTAAGAAAAATAAAAAAACGTCTGAAAATACTTAGAATAACATGTGAAAAGATTTCCAGAATATAAAGGACAAATGTAAAAATATGTTAAAAATGTCAGAAGAATATGGCATTAAAGAACAATAATGAACATGATATATTCTGTATCTATCAGGTTAGACATCTAAAGTAATAAAACAATAAACTTCTTGAGTGGAGGGAAAGCACTTCGCGCGACTTTGAAATGTGTCCCATCGCGGCCACCGGAGCATAACGTCACTCTATCACGTGATCATACTGTTCTTCAATTTATTTTATTTTACTTTTTAATGTTTTGATAACGTATTTTTTTTACTAATTCATTTTGTCTGCACACTTCACTCTCCTCAAAGTACTATTATATTTTATAAAAAGTAATTAAAATAAAATATATATCTAAGGAAATGTGTACTCGCGCGGCTACCGGAGCTTGACGTCACTGCATCACGTGACCATAACACTCGGATGTTTTCCCGCGAAATCCAGTCTGCGTCCACGGGGTGAATCCGAGTGGTTTTTATTCTTTATTTTTATCACATTTCTTCACTTTCTGCTACAGGATGTTTTGTGAGAAAGTGATGGAGCTAATCCGAGAGCTGCAGCGGAGCAACGAGGGCCAACTGCCCGCTTTCAACGTGAGTACAGACACACAACACAACAACAACAACAACAACAACAACACAACAACTCATCCTTTACTCGTGTAGAAGTACACACATCCTTTACTCGAGTAGAAGTACACACATCCTGTACAAGTAGAAGTACACACATCCTTTACTCAAGTAGAAGTACACACATCCTGTACTCAAGTAGAAGTACACACACCCTTTACTCAAGTAGAAGTACACACATCCTTTACTCAAGTAGAAGTACACACATCCTTTACTCAAGTAGAAGTACACACATCCTTTACTCAAGTAGAAGTACACACATCCTGTACTCAAGTAGAAGTACACACACCCTTTACTCAAGTAGAAGTACACACATCCTTTACTCAAGTAGAAGTACACACATCCTGTACTCAAGTAGAAGTACACACCCTTTACTCAAGTAGAAGTACACACATCCTTTACTCAAGTAGAAGTACACACATCCTTTACTCGAGTAGAAGTACACTCATCCTTTACTCAAGTAGAAGTACACACATCCTTTACTGAAGTAGAAGTACACACATCCTTTACTCAAGTAGAAGTACACACATCCTTTACTCAAGTAGAAGTACACACATCCTTTACTCAAGTAGAAGTACACGCATCCTTTACTCAAGTAGAAGTACACACATTCTTTACTCAAGTAAAAGTAAAGAGGCTTTGAAATGTACTTCAGTAAAAAGTACCCATAACTAGCAGCTGTTTTAAAGAGTACCTGACCTCCCTTTATATTAAAACTAAGTCGTGGAGTAAAGTACTGATACCAGAAAAATGTACTTAAGTACAGTAACGAAGTATTTGTACTCCAATACTTCCCACCTCTGATCACAACAGGAGCTACAGAGGGAAGGGTCTACGTGTACTGGATAACAAAAGGCAGTTTTAACCAGAAAGAGGCCCTATCTGTAGTCGGTCCCCCATGGAGCAGATTTTAGGTGGATTTGGAAGATTTAAGGGTCTCTGGATCAGTTGGTTTAAACAGACTGTTTATCTATTTGGAAATAAATGCCAGGTTTTACTTTGTGCTCTCGACATCCAATGCTCACAGCACCACAATCAGCCCTCAGAGATACAGATATGGCCTCTTTCTGGTTAGAGCTGCCTTTTTTGATCCTGAAAATGTCAGAAATGGATTCCTCAATTAAATTACATGACATTACATTACATGTCACTTGTTAGACGCTTTTATCCAAAGCGACTCACATACTCAATACTGTGGGCAATCCCCACAGGAGCACTTTGGGGTGAAGTGTCTCAGGGACACAACGACATGCTGACTGCAGTGGGGTTTGAACCTGTGACCCCCTGATCCCAACACCAAGGCACAACCCACTGCGCCCACCCCCAAAAACAGTCCAACATTTTCAGATTCTTCAAGACATTTTTTAACTATTGTCCAAATAGGTTACAGAGCTAGATAACTTTGGGGTCTCAACATTTTAGGGTTCACAGTGCTGGTAAACAGACAACAGAACACAGGGGAACAGAGGAGTGTGTGACAGTGTGAGGGCAGGGGGAAGAGGAACTGAAGGAAACAGAAGAGTGTTCAAACTAAATATGGGAAAGTATCTCAAAAAATGTCAAAAGAATATATTGAAACTATGTCAGAAAAATTTCCCCTAAACATTTTAAACATTGACCAAAAACAAAACTGAAAAATGTCAAAAATCTAATGAATGGATGAATTGTTATAAAAATATTGGGGGAAATCATTCGGGAAAAAAAATAAGTGTAAAACTCCTAAATGTGTTTTGAATTTTTAAAGGAAAAGTTGTGAAAAAATGTAATTAAAACGCCCCGGACAGAAATGAAAAGCGTCTGTTGTGTTCTGATGGAGAGATGAACGTTGTGTTCTGATGGAGAGATGAACGTTGTGTTCTGATGGAGAGATGAACGTTGTGTTCTCAGGAGGACGGGCTGCGGCAGGTTCTGCAGGAAATGGAATCTCTTTATGAACAGAACCAGACCGACGTGTGAGTATTATATATATTATAT
>CM062278.1:31667574-31677700 GCA_031216635.1 Dissostichus eleginoides
TCTTTGAATGCACCATGTACAGCAGGTCAGATTCCTCCTGTGTCTTTGAATGCACCACGTACAGCAGAGCAGACTCCTCCTGTGTCTTTGAATGCACCACGTACAGCAGGTCTGATTCCTCCTGTGTCTTTGAATGCACCACGTAAAGCAGGTCTGATTCCTCCTGTGTCTTTGAATGCACCACGTACAGCAGAGCAGATTCCTCCTGTGTCTTTGAATGCACCACGTACAGCAGAGCAGACTCCTCCTGTGTCTTTGAATGCACCACGTACAGCAGGTCTGATTCCTCCTGTGTCTTTGAATGCACCACGTACAGCAGAGCAGACTGCTCCTGTGTCTTTGAATGCACCACGTACAGCTGTAGAGCTCCAGGAGAATAACGCGCTGTGCTCTGATCCTCAGGTGAGATGCCTGAAGGACCACGGGGAGCTGGAGATCGATGAAGGGACGGTGATCCTGCTGCTGAAGAAAACAGCCAGGTCAGAAATATACTTAATATAAAACACTTTAAAATGTTTGTAATTGTATTTTATTATGTAGAGATAACTGTAATTATATAAATACTTATAATAATCCTCACAACATTATTATTATTTATTTCCATGATGATACTATATATATTTGAGGGAAACTGTATTTAATCACATTTGTTCAAAGTGTCTCTCATTGACGTGATGTCCCTGAACGCCTCTCCGCAGCACTTCCTGCCCCGGTGGAAATGTGAGCAGCTGATTCGTCAGGGCGTCCTGGAGCACGTGATGTCCTGATGAGAAACACTCAAACGTCCCGACTCCCTGAACACATCACGCTGATAAAATCACAATAAACGATATTTCTGTAAACGCTTCGACTCCAGTCTCTTCTTTCTTTTTTAAGTAAATGTAAATACTGCTATTTTTTTATTATTTCTAATATTTTTTTATGTTAATATAGTTTTCTTAAAATAGTTCCGTGTTTACATTTTTGTTTTACTTTTATGTAATTCCTCGTACGTGTCGACCTACCTGGAGATAAACCTGATTAAGTCAAACTCAAGGCCCGGGGGCCCAATCAGGCACGTGTGGTTTAATTTCGGCCCGCAGGATCATTTCTAATTCCTGTTAGATCTGGCCCTCCGGTATATTCCACGCACACCTTCACTCCATCCTGAGGGTCTCCTCAGCTCAGAGCCTGAGCCCAAACATTGATGAACCCAAGATGAGACGCCAAGTATCTGAACTAGCATCACAGAGCAGCAAGCTGAGTTTAATGGATGTTTCCTTCTGCACTTTGTTTCTTGAGACAACAGGGGGACATGTTTGGTTTTCTCTTTGAGGGAAAGTGTTTTTTTGAAGCTGTTGTTGGCCTGTGGAGAAATGTAATCATAAGAAATGACTCTGCAGATAGAGCCATGAGAAATGACTCTGCAGATAGAGCCATGAGAAATGACTCTGCAGATAGAGCCATGAGAAATGACTCTGCAGATAGAGCCATGAGAAATGACTCTGCAGATAGAGCCATGAGAAATGACTCTGCAGATAGAGCCATGAGAAATGACTCTGCAGATAGAGCCATGAGAAATGACTCTGCAGATAGAGCCATGAGAAATGACTCTGCAGATAGAGCCATGAGGAATGACTCTGCAGATAGAGCCATGAGGAATGACTCTGCAGATAGAGCCATGAGAAATGACTCTGTAGATAGAGCCATGAGAAATGACTCTGCAGATAGAGCCATGAGAAATGACTCTGCAGATAGAGCCATGAGAAATGACTCTGCAGATAGAGCCATGAGAAATGACTCTGCAGATAGAGCCATGAGAAATGACTCTGCAGATAGAGCCATGAGAAATGACTCTGCAGATAGAGCCATGAGAAATGACTCTGCAGATAGAGCCATGAGAAATGACTCTGCAGATAGAGCCATGAGAAATGACTCTGCAGATAGAGCCATGAGGAATGACTCTGCAGATAGAGCCATGAGGAATGACTCTGCAGATAGAGCCATGAGGAATGACTCTGTAGATAGAGCCATGAGAAATGACTCTGCAGATAGAGCCATGAGAAATGACTCTGCAGATAGAGCCATGAGGAATGACTCTGCAGATAGAGCCATGAGGAATGACTCTGCAGATAGAGCCATGAGGAATGACTCTGTAGATAGAGCCATGAGAAATGACTCTGCAGATAGAGCCATGAGAGATGACTCTGCAGATAGAGCCATGAGGAATGACTCTGCAGATAGAGCCATGAGGAATGACTCTGCAGATAGAGCCATGAGAAATGACTGCAGATAGAGCCATAAGAAATGACTCTGCAGATAGAGCCATGAGAAATGACTCTGCAGATAGAGCCATGAGAAATGAATGCAACTGATTATTTAATGTTGTTTTTATAGGCAGTCATTGAAGCTTTGTTAGTTCCAGGTTTAATTTGTGCAATAAGTTCATTTCAATAAGTTCTGCAATAAACATTGAACCAGTCCGGCCCTCCACTAGTACCCTCCCCCCCCCCCCCCCCTGCTTTAGAGTGTTATTTCTTTATAAGAGTCATTTATACATACACCACTGTGTGTGAAGTCTCTGGCCTCCTTCATGCATTCTCTGGGGGGGGGGGCATCACTCAGGACAGGAGGCCCCCGAAGAGTCTTTACATCCAGGTGAGACTCACCTGTCTCTCTCCCTCACCTGTCTCTCTCTCTCTCTCTCCCTCACTTGTCTCTCTCACCTGTCTCTCTCTCTCTCTCCCTCACCTGTCTCTCTCTCTCTCCCTCACTTGTCTCTCACCTGTCTCTCCCTCCCTCACCTGTCTCTCCCTCTATCACCTCTCCCTCACACTCTCTCTTCTCTCTCTCCCTCACCTCTCCCTCCCTCACCTCTCTCTCTCCCTCATCTGTCTCCCTCACTTGTCTCTCTCACCTGTCTCTCTCCCTCACCTCTCTCTCCCTCCCTCACCTGTCTCTGTCTCTCTCACCTGTCTCTCTCCCTCACCTCTCTCTCCCTCTATCACCTCTCTCTCTCTCTCTCTCTCTCTCTCCCTCTCCCTCTCCCTCTCCCTCTCTCTGAATCTAAAGCTATCAAATAAACCTAGTGTGTAGTAAAGGGACATTTGAAAATATAAAGTCATGTTCAGGTGGATTTAGTTTCTCTGCTGTGACTTTAAAGGTCCCCTATTATTTAAATCCCCTTCTTCAAGTCTCTTCTGCATCAACATGACTCTGAAAGTCTCTTTTTGTCCTGATCCATCTTCATAAAAACCTGTCTGAAAGTCAGCTGAGGTTCAAAGTTGTAATAAATACAGAAGCTACAGCTCATGATTCCGGGCTGTGGCTTCAAGACGAACACAAACCTTTCAAATGAATTGAAAACGAACAAAAGTTGATAAAATTATAATTTAATGTCATTTTACAGCATCGTACACAGAGGTCAGAGAGCAGACAGAGGTCTCACTCTGAGGGGAAAACATTTTCCCTAAAATCTGACCTGCACAAAAATAAAGGTCTCGTTGTGACATAAAAAATACAACAACATAATACCCTCATGGTTGCAATACTTCAGAGAGTGTGTGTGTGTGTGTGTGTGTGTGTGTGTGTCTGTGTGTGTGTGTGTGTGTGTATAGACAGGTATTTCTGGCTCTTTGTGAAGCAGCTTCAGGGAGACGGACAGGTGAGGCTGCTGATGACTGATGTGAAACGGCCACGCCCACACACACCTCACACACACACACCTCCCTCACACACACACACACACATTATGTTGTACCTGTGAGTCACACTTCTGGTTCATTTCCTCTCCTTAAAGTCATGATGTGTTTTATGTAGTAAGCTCAAATGGATCAAATAGAAAAAAAAGAAATGTACAAGACTTATTGTATTTTTGTATAATTAGTGTTTCTGTCTTTTCTTTTTAGATAAGGTGCTTTATTAATAAATGTATTATTATTATTATTATTATTGTCCAGAAGAAGCCAATGACATTATTTATTTATTTTTAATTCATTTATTGCAGAAATTCATTGTCATAGCAACTAAATAAAATTGATCAGATTGCAAAACTTTTCATCTTAATTTAATCCTCACAAATAATCAATCACTGTGATATCCTCTGCTCTGATTGGCTGATCAGGACATTGGAGGTCATGTGACAGTTTAAAAAAGGAGAAATTGATTATTTTGTGACGTCTCCCTCAGTGCGTGTCATGATTAGTGATTAACACACTACAGGAGAGGGAACAGGTGACTCTTTACTCTTCTCTCTCACTTTAACACACACTTCAGACGTGGCCGAACACAAACGTCTCACCTGAAGGAGAAACGTCACAAAAGTCAAATTCAGACCAAAAAGTCCAAATTGAGAAAAAAGTCAAATTCTAAGAAAAAAGTCAAAGTTTGGAAAAAAGTGAAATTCTGGGAAGAAGGTCAAAATAAGACCAGAGTAACATTTTGTGACGTTTCCCTCAGTGTTTGATTAGTGATTATTACACACTTCAGACTCTCTCTCTCTCTTTAACACACACTCAGACTCTCTCTCTCTTTAACACACACTCAGACTCTCTCTCTCTTTAACACACACTCAGACTCCTCTCTCTCTTTAACACACTCAGACGTGGCCGATCACAGACGTCTCACCTGAAGACTTTGTGACTCGTATTTTCTGAAGTAAACGTTTTCGTGCGATGGTTACGTGGCGAGCGCGGCCGGCACGATGTCTCGCAGCAGTTTGGTGAGCGCGCTCACTTTGTCCTCCAGCTGGAAGTTCTTCTTCTCTGCGTGTTTCTGCCGCTGCTCGGTGACCTGCAGCGCCTTCATGAGCTGAGAGTTCTCCACGTAGAGATCCTTCAGCACGGCGCTCAGCTGGGAGCTCTTCGACAGCTGCGGAGCACAAACACCACGTTACTTATTTATATATTTATATATATTTGACTAAACAAAGTCAAATATGAGAAATGTCAAAATCTTGGAAACATTTCCAAATATGAGAAAAAAGTCGAAATCCAAGAAAAAGTCTAATTTAAGGAAAAAGTCAAATTTTGAGAAAAAAATATTTTAAATATCAGCAACTTTCATTTAATACGTATTTTTTTATTCAAATCTTGTTTTTATCCCAACTTTTATTTAGATTTTTAAAATTTTAATAGCAGGTTTTTTTTATTTTATTTTAAATAAAAAGATTTTTTTTTGTTGAAAAAAGTAAAAACTGAGGAAAATGTAACATTTTGAGAAAAAAGTCAACTTCTGATACAAAAGTCGGGTTGGGACCGACCTGCTCTTTGAGCTCGCTGACTTTCTCCTGCAGAACCAGCCGGACGGCCTTCAGCTTCGTCTCCAGCTGATCTGTCCTCTGCTGCAGAGACAACACCGCCTTCTCGTACTGATCCTTAACACAATACAATATACACACACACACACACACACACAGAGACACACACTGAATTCAGCTCAAAATGATCAATTCATGTTTTCTCTTGTGTGTAAAAATATCTGCAAACTGAAGATGTGTCAGGTAAACTGAAGATGTGTCAGGTAAACTGAAGATGTGTCAGGTAAACTGAAGATGTGTCAGGTAAACTGAAGATGTGTCAGGTAAACTGAAGATGTCAGGTAAACTGAAGATGTGTCAGGTAAACTGAAGATGTGTCAGGTAAACTGAAGATGTGTCAGGTAAACTGAAGATGTGTCAGGTAAACTGAAGATGTCAGGTAAACTGAAGATGTGTCAGGTAAACTGAAGATGTGTCAGGTAAACTGAAGATGTGTCAGGTAAACTGAAGATGTCAGGTAAACTGAAGATGTGTCAGGTAAACTGAAGATGTGTCAGGTAAACTGAAGATGTGTCAGGTAAACTGAAGATGTGTCAGGTAAACTGAAGATGTGTCTGTGTCAGGTAAACTGAAGATGTGTCAGGTAAACTGAAGATGTCAGGTAAACTGAAGATGTGTCAGGTAAACTGAAGATGTGTCTGTGTCAGGTAAACTGAAGATGTGTCAGGTAAACTGAAGATGTCAGGTAAACTGAAGATGTGTCAGGTAAACTGAAGATGTGTCAGGTAAACTGAAGATGTGTCAGGTAAACTGAAGATGTGTCAGGTAAACTGAAGATGTGTCAGGTAAATGTGGGGAAGTAACAGGTGGTGTATGTAAATACTCAAGTGAATAAAAGTATGCAGTAATTATTGCAGTAAATGGGTGTGTACCTGCTTCATGCTGATCTGGGAGCTGCTCTGCTGGCTGTGCAGCCTCAGAGCCTCCCGCACCGCCTACACACGCACACACACATTTATATTGATGGTGTCACACTTCATTTACAGACAGGTGTTACTGTGGCTAACAGCTAACGGCTAAAGGCTAAGGTCCTCTTCTTTGTGGTATCAGATGATGTCCTGATTTTAAACCCTATGCAGTGGTTCCAGTGTGATCAGATGATTTTAAACACTATGCAGTGGTTCCAATGTGATCAGATGATTTTAAACCTATGCAGTGGTTGCAGTGTGATCAGATGATTTTAAACCCTATGCAGTGGTTCCAGTGTGATCAGATGATTTTAAACCCTATGCAGTGGTTCCAGTGTGATCAGATGATTTTAAACCCTATGCAGTGGTTCCAGTGTGATCAGATGATTTTAAACACTATGCAGTGGTTCCAATGTGATCAGATGATTTTAAACACTACGCAGTGTGATGTGTGATCAGGTGATTTTAAACCCTATGCAGTGGTTCCAGTGTGATCAGATGATTATAAACCCTATGCAGTGTGATGTGTGATCAGGTGATTTTAAACCCTATGCAGTGGTTCCAGTGTGATCAGATGATTGTAAACCCTATGCAGTGTGATGTGTGATCAGATGATTTTAAACCCTATGCAGTGGTTCCAGTGTGATCAGATGATTTTAAACACTATGCAGTGGTTCCAGTGTGATCAGATGATTTTAAACACTATGCAGTGGTTCCAGTGTGATCAGATGATTTTAAACCCTATGCAGTGGTTCCAGTGTGATCAGATGATTGTAAACCCTATGCAGTGTGATGTGTGATCAGATGATTTTAAACCCTATGCAGTGGTTCCAGTGTGATCAGATGATTTTAAACCCTATGCAGTGGTTCCAGTGTGATCAGATGATTTTAAACACTATGCAGTGGTTCCAGTGTGATCAGATGATTTTAAACCCTATGCAGTGGTTCCAGTGTGATCAGATGATTTTAAACACTACGCAGTGGTTCCAGTGTGATCAGATGATTTTAAACCCTATGCAGTGGTGTGTGATCAGATGATTTTAAACCCTATGCAGTGTGATGTGTGATCAGATGATTTTAAACCCTATGCAGTGGTTGCAGTGTGATCAGATGATTTTAAACCCTATGCAGTGTGATGTGTGATCAGGTGATTTTAAACCCTATGCAGTGGTTCCAGTGTGATCAGATGATTGTAAACCCTATGCAGTGTGATGTGTGATCAGATGATTTTAAACTCTATGCAGTGGTTCCAGTGTGATCAGATGATTGTAAACCCTATGCAGTGTGATGTGTGATCAGATGATTTTAAACTCTATGCAGTGGTTCCAGTGTGATCAGATGATTATAAACCCTATGCAGTGTGATGTGTGATCAGGTGATTTTAAACCCTATGCAGTGGTTCCAGTGTGATCAGATGATTGTAAACCCTATGCAGTGTGATGTGTGATCAGGTGATTTTAAACCCTATGCAGTGGTTCCAATGTGATCAGATGATTTTAAACACTACGCAGTGTGATCAGATGATTATAAACCCTATGCAGTGGTTCCAGTGTGATCAGATGATTATAAACCCTATGCAGTGTGATGTGTGATCAGGTGATTTTAAACCCTATGCAGTGTGATGTGTGATCAGATGATTTTAAACCCTATGCAGTGTGATGTGTGATCAGATGATTTTAAACCCTATGCAGTGTGATGTGTGATCAGGTGATTTTAAACCCTATGCAGTGGTTCCAGTGTGATCAGATGATTGTAAACCCTATGCAGTGTGATGTGTGATCAGATGATTTTAAACCCTATGCAGTGGTTCCAGTGTGATCAGATGATTGTAAACCCTATGCAGTGTGATGTGTGATCAGGTGATTTTAAACCCTATGCAGTGGTTCCAGTGTGATCAGATGATTATAAACCCTATGCAGTGTGATGTGTGATCAGATGATTGTAAACCCTATGCAGTGTGATCAGATGATTTTAAACCCTATGCAGTGTGATGTGTGATCAGATGATTTTAAACCCTATGCAGTGGTTCCAGTGTGATCAGATGATTTTAAACCCTATGCAGTGGTTCCAGTGTGATCAGATGATTTTAAACACTACGCAGTGGTTCCAGTGTGATCAGATGATTTTAAACCCTATGCAGTGTGATGTGTGATCAGATGATTTTAAACCCTATGCAGTGTGATGTGTGATCAGATTATTTTAAACCCAATGCAGTGGTTCCAGTGTGATCAGATGATATAAACCCTATGCAGTGGTGTGTGATCAGGTGATTGTAAACCTATGCAGTGGTTCCAGTGTGATCAGATGATTTTAAACCCTATACAGTGGTTCCAGTGTGATCAGGTGATTTTAAACCCTATGCAGTGGTTCCAGTGTGATCAGATGATTTTAAACCCTATGCAGTGTGATGTGTGATCAGGTGATTGTAAACCCTATGCAGTGGTTCCAGTGTGATCAGATGATTTTAAACCCTATGCAGTGTGATGTGTGATCAGGTGATTGTAAACCCTATGCAGTGGTTCCAGTGGTTCTGACCTTGTCCTGGTTCTGGTTCTGGTCCTCCTGCAGCTCTCTGACTCGGCTCTTCAGGTTCTGCTGCTCCAGGGTCAGTTTGTGGAGCTCCAGCCCGCGGACCTGCAGCTCCGACAGCTGACACAGAAAACAGCGTCTCAACATCTCAACTTTATCATATTTAAGACTGCAGCCAATCAGATCAACGCTCAAAGAAATGTGAGATGAAAATGAAATGAAAAATTGTCTTTCATTTGATATGTTATTTTGTCAATGACACATTATTATTTTAATCCAAAAATGTTGTTTAATACCAACTTTTATATTGAACATTTACATTTGAATAGCATGTTTTGTTTTGAATAAATTATTCAGATTAAATACAGAATTCTAAGGAAGGACAGTCATTTGAGAAAAAAGTCAAAATACGAGAAAAAGAGTCAAAATGTGAAAAAAGTCAAAATATGAAAAAAGTCAGAATGTGAGAAAAAAAAGTCAAAATGTGAGAAAAAGAGACAAAATGTGAGAAAAAGAGACAAAATGTGAGAAAAAGAGTCAAAATGTGAGAAAAAGAGTCAAGATGTGAGAAAAAAAAGTCAAAATATGAAAAAAGTCAGAATGTGAGAAAAAAAAGTCAAAATGTGAGAAAGAGTCAAGATGTGAGAATGTAATGTTGTTACTTCTTTTCTAGCTAATTGATGGTTTTATAATATCACTTTTTTGGGGGAAAATTTGGGAATTTTTCTCAAGTTTTTGTAAAACTATTATTTTTTGTTTGAGTTTTTCCAAGTAAATTCACCACGTTAATCTTGTGAATATTTAAAAATGATTAATGTAAATGAGTAATGTACGAATATAGGCTATTGAATTTTCTTCTAAATGAATAACTTTAATCCTATAAACTCTGGGGATAACGTCAGTAGATTAGAGTAAATCAATCCGTGGGTTTATCTCCTGATGATGCTCTGCTTCTACTCCAGGTGTTTTGGGGGGTTCTGAGTCTGGTTCTGTTTCTGGCTCTGCTTCTGCTTGTGGTTCTGCTTGTGGTTCTGGTTCTGTACCTTGAGCTGCAGCTCCTGGTTCTGGACTCTCAGCTTGAGGTTCTCCTCCTGCAGGGAGCTCGGACCCTCCCTCTCCTTCAGCAGATCCTCCAGCTGACGGAGAGGAAGACACAGATCGGTAATCTCACATTTAAATCATATTTATAGACCTGAGATGACGGGCCCTTCACACAGAACACAGCCACAGGACAGACCCTCTTTAAAAAGGCTTTATTTACATAATTTTATTCACTTATTTTATTTAAGTGAGAAATTATGTTATTGTTATTTTAATTAATTACTTAATACATTTGCTTTAGTTTTTGTGTTTTATTCATTACTTTATTTTATTTAAATTAAATTAAGTATTA
>CM062278.1:31678700-31741200 GCA_031216635.1 Dissostichus eleginoides
CCTTTCAAAATAAAAGCCTGTTTCTGTGATTTCTTACCTTGTGTGCTCCTCCGGCTCCGATTGGTCCTCTGAAAACTCCTTTGATGCTCCGCAGCTGTCCGCCGTGCAGGTGAGTGGAGCTGATCACGATGTAGTAACAGGCCATCGGGTCAGAGAGCAGGGAGAAGTGCTCTTCCTCCTCCTCCTCTTCCTCTCTTAAAATAAAAGGAGTTTCTCAGATATCCTCCTCTTCCTCCTCTTCTTCCTCTCTAAGTTTGAGTGAACTCTATGAATACGTCTCCTCCTCTTCCTCTCCTAAAGTCTTCCATGTGTCCTTCCTCTCAGTCGCTCCTCTTCCTCTCTTTCTGCTGAATCTCCTGAAATCTCAGCCTCTCATTGATCTCCTCTTTCCTCCTCTTCTTCACTTCTCCTCTTCCTCGTGGTCTCCTCTCTGTGTGTGTTTCTCCCCCTCTCTCCTGGTTATATCCTCCGCTCAGATGCTCTTCGTCTCGCGGTCCTCTCTCCTCTTCCTCCTCCTCTTCCTCTGAGCTGATCCTCAGTTACCCCGCCGTTACCATCTGCCCTTTTAACGCATGGAGTGCTGACGTTTCCTCCCTCCTCCTCCTCTCTCCTCCCTCCTCATGCTGCCTTTCTTCTCTTTAATCATCTCCCTCTCTCCCCCTTTCTCTCTCTTTCTCTCGAGAGGAAGGAGAGAAGCTCCCCCTGCTGGCGGAGAGGGGAACTGCAGGGAGGAAGAGGAGAGAGAGAGAGGCAAAGAAGCTCCTAAATATCTCCTTTTTACCTCTTCATCTTCCTCTTCCTCCTCCTCTTCCTCATTATGTATTCTCCTCCTCCTCTCCTCCTCTTTCTCCTCTTTATTCTCTTCTCCTCCTCTTCCTCTTTCTCCTCCTCCATATACGATATGTACAAGAACACAATATGAAATTAAATAATGTACATTAAGACAAAATTAAATACGGTTCCTCCCTTCCACCTCCTCTCCTCTCCTCTCCGCTCCTCTCCGCTCCTCTCCTCTCCTCTCTCCTCCCTCCTCCTCTCCTCTCCCCTTCTTCTCCTCTCCTCTCCTCTTCCTCTCCCCTTCTTCTCCTCCTCCTCTCCTCTCCTCTCCTCTTCATCTCCTCTCCTCTCCCCTTCTTCTCCTCCTCCTCTCCTCTCCTCTCCTCTCTCCTCTCTCCTCCTCTCCTCTCCTCTCTCCTCCTCTCCTCTCCTCCTCTCCTCTCCTCTCCTCCTCCTCTCTCCCTCTCCTCCTCTCCTCCTCCTCTTCCTCCTCCTGAAGTCATCTTTTAACCTTTGTTTGTTCTGGTAGACTGGTTTGTTTTTATTTATTGCATCTTGTGTTTTCATTTGTATTTTCTGCTTGTATGAAATCTTGTTTTATTTGTATGTCTAGTCAGAAAAATGGAATTTGCATTAAAAGTATTTATCAGAAAAATAATATTTGTTATTATTATTTTTATATGAGGACAATAAAAGGAGAATGAATTACATTTTGCACCAAATTCCTCGATAGTATAGTGTTTACTTTGCTTTGACAAGACATCCTCAGTAAAGTGGATTAAACCCACGAGCTGGTTGCAGAAGAGCAGCGTTCAGAAAGCAAAGCATGTTTCTGCACACTAACAACGGGTACGTGTATTCAGGTTCGGCTCAGAAACTAAACTCTAAGGACAATACTTCTGCACCGCTCGAAGGTACGGAGAGGAACTGGAACTGAGGGATCACAGATTAAAAGGAGGGATGGTAACGGGACTCAGGTGAGACCAATTAGAGAGGGTTACACAGGTGAGGGATGAAATAATGATCACGCCACCAAACACACATTCAAACTAAAGGAACCAGCCTGTTTGGAACATGGAAGAAGTAGAAAGTACAGGTATTTGGGTTCAACATGTAAGAAGTAGAAAGTACAGGTATTTGTGTTCAAAATGTAAGAAGTCAAAGTAAAAAGTCGTCAGAAAAATAAGTAGTGGAGTAAAGTACTGATACCAGAAACATGTGTTTAAGTACAGTAACAAAGTATTTGTACTCCACTCCTTCCCACCTCTGATTATAGGAGGTTGGTATTTAGTTGTATTAACTTTAACATCACGTTGTTCCTCTGCATGTCGTCCTCTTTTATCTTTCTCTTCTGAAATGTCTCACAGTCATGCCAACATTCAGAGTTTTTCAGTTTGAAGTGTATTGTAGTATTATATGTTATCAGTACTATGTTCTGTGTATTGACCTGTACTTTCATCTTGTTCTGTAACTCTGTGTGACAGAGATGATGCAATGTGTGTTTAGTGCTCGTTGATCAGCTGAAATCTGGCATGAATCATGTCCTCTGTTTCCGCAGATGAATGTAGCATGCTCCTTGTTTAAATAAATACACATAACCCAGAAAGCAGAGCCTCTCTCGTCGTGTTTGCAGAGACTCTTTATGAACTTCTCTCTCTCTGTAACTTCTCCTCCCGCTCCTCTTTATGTATATTCATGTTTTCCTCACCTAAATTAAAGCAGAGCTGAAAAACAAGCGTTATGAATAATGGATGTGTGTCTCGTGTCGCTTTGATTACAGACGCTCGTGTTCTCCTTTCACTTTATGAACACACACATTCACTCTGCTGCTTAACATTCAGATCAAGATATTTAGATATCTTTTCTGTGGTCGTGATCACAATAAAGAAACAGAAGGAATCCGGCAGAAAAGGAACACAAAGCGTCCTGGAAGTTCTTATTTCTCCTTGGTTTGTAAACTGTAATTCCCTGGATCTCTAGTGGACAGTTAATGTCGTCTTTAAAGCATCTGTATTTGTTCAATTTCTCCAAAAATGTGTTGGAGCTAGCCAATAGGAGCGTGAGTGTTCCACAGTGATGTCACTATGTTCCGTAAGTAAACAAAGGAGTCCTGTGTGTTACAGCTTGACTCTGCTGCCCTCTAGTGGACAGAAACAATGCATGTCTATGGTTTGTAGGTCTGAAGTCGCTGGTAAAAGCCTGGCGAGCTCCACCTGGCTGTACGCGACATCAAACCTAAGCCCCGCCCTCAACATCAGGTAGCCAATCACGATGGAGGAGGAGGAGCGCGAGTGTTCCGTAGTGATGTCACTATGTTGTGGAAGTAAACAAAGCTGTATATTTGACCTCAGTTAGATTATGAAAGCAGGTTCTTTTTGCTACTTCTACTGAAACAAGAGACTTGAGTTCTTCTTCCAGCGATATCATCCAATCAGAAACCACACATTGTATTTAATGAGATTCATGAAGTGTTTCAGAACAATGAATCTCGTCCTCTGAATGATTCTGATTTCCTCGACAGGAAATGCCCCCCCCCCCCCCGAGACTCTCTGGTTTACTGACCGAATATTGTGTTTGTGCTCTGAGAAAATAAAGTAGACGTTAAGAGGCTTATCTGATGAACTTCCTCCCACTTTAGCTCCCATGATGCAATGCAGCAATAAGCCTCACCTCAGTGACGATGGATTAATTTTACGCAAATCTGACTGTATCTGCTGCTTTACAAACAGCATACTGTATTTATATATATATATACTGTACTGTATATATACTATATACTGTATACTGTATAGATTATACTGTATACTGTATATATACTGTATCCTCCTGCTGTTTGCAAACAGCAGCATACTGTATTTATACTGTATACTGTACGGTATGTATACAGTATACTGTATACTCTACTGTATACTGTATACTATACTGTACTGTATATATACTGTATACTGTATATATGCATCACTTTAAACTGCATATGCTTCAGATTACCGTACTGTATCATCTTGTATCTTGACATATCGTAACGTATCGTATAATAAACTCTGCAAGCAGACAGTAGAGAGAAAAAATGATTTAAATTGTCCATTCTTACATCTTTTGTGCACTTTGATTTGTGAACGTTTTCAATAGAAAGAAACAAAGGACTCTCCATTGTTCCCTTCTGCAGTTCATCACGTCTAATAAAAGCCAGCAGACAACAGTGTTCAGCTTTAGGGGGAATGATTCTCCCTGTGCCCTCCTCTCTGCCTGTTAATGTCCTCTCTGAGAGGCTGTGGCCCCCAGGGGCCCCGCAGATGGGAGGCTCTGCCAGGCTGAGGCCGACACATCCAGACGCTGAAATGTCACAAAAATGTCAGGGGAGATTCAGCAGCTTCAGAGCGGAAAGTCTCCAGTGAAACAGCATCCAACAGCAGAGAGGAAAAGGCCAACCTGTCTCCAAGAGCCAATCATATTACTCTACAGGGAGGAAGGAGGCCATGTTTGTTTTTTACAAGCTACCTGTTGACTGAAACTATTACATTAGCCTCCTTTAGCTTAGCAGTGGTGACATGAAGTCATGTGACCGTGCTGTAGTTCCTTTATAGCCCAACATTAGCCACCTTTAGCTTAGCGGTGGTGACGTGAAGTCATGTGACCGTGCTGTAGTTCCTTTATAGCCCAACATTAGCCTCCTTTAGCTTAGCGGTGGTGACATGAAGTCATGTGACCGCGCTATTGTTCCTTTATAGCCCAACATTAGCCCTTTAGCTTAGCGGTGGTGACGTGAAGTCATGTGACCGTGCTGTAGTTCCTTTATAGCCCAACATTAGCCCTTTAGCTCAGCGGTGGTGACGTGAAGTCATGTGACCGTGCTGTAGTTCCTTTATAGCCCAACATTAGCCACCTTTAGCTTAGCGGTGGTGACGTGAAGTCATGTGCCTCAAGCTCAACCTTGACAAGACTGAACTGCTTTTTCTTCCGGGAAAAGAGTGTCCCACTCTTGACCTAACAATCAACATCGGCCCCTCTGTTGTTTCCCCGACTCACACTGCATGGAATCTGGGTGTGACCCTAGATAACGTTAGCTTCTTACTTCAGAAATCACAACGTGGTGTTAATATGTATACATTATCCTGCTGAACTAAACGTGTAAATATCATAAACATTTGATTGACACAGAGATTGTTTTCTGCAACAATCCAAAATCACATGGAGACATCCCATTGGACGAGGGAGATCGCCTACAAAAGATACGACTTCACTGAACTCTATAGGCGCTATCCTTCAAAGATGGCCGCCAAACGCCCCTCAGTTCCCCTTTCCTTTTGGCTCCCTCACTCTTCCTGCTTCCACATGTGTTCCTCCTGTTTTCACTCTGCTCCATAACGAGAGTGTTTGTTGGACAGCAGTGAGCGTTAACTGAGGGAAAACAAAGAGTGATGAGCTCCTCTCTGCAGTCAGTCTGCGTCTTTAAAGGCGTGTTAAATAATCAATGACCTTTATAGAACTAGAAGGAATTGCGAGCGGTTTGGCAGAACGTTCCTCCTCCTCCTCTCCTCCTCCTCCTCCTCCTCCTCCTCGTCTCTGGCTGAGATCCAGACTCTCTGAGCGAAGCAGAAAGTGCAGAGCTGTGACTTCAGAGAGAGGCTGAGCGCTGGGTGATGACAGCAGGAACCATCAGGACACCAGAGAGAAACCAACCAACAGATTCAAGTAGAACACATGTCCTAAACCCACGCTGAGTAGTACTTCATACTGTATACTATTTGTTTTGGTATTCTGTTGAAGTAGAACAAAAAGCCTGCTATGTAAAACATATTGACCCTCTTTTTTATTTCCCATCAGCTGGAAATGATTGTTGTTGTTTTAAAGGAAAGTAACTGAGTACAATTACTCAAGTATTGCACTTAAATACCTCTTCGCATACCTTTACCTACCTGAGTATTTCCATGTTATGCTACTTTATACCAGAGGTTGAAAAAGTATTCAGATCTTGTACTTGAGTAAAAGTAGAAGTACTAAGATCTTGTACTTGAGTAAAAGTAGAAGTACTCAGATCTTGTACTTGAGTAAAAGTAGAAGTACTCAGATCTTGTACTTGAGTAAAAGTAGAAGTACTCAGATCTTGTTCTTGAGTAAAAGTAGAAGTACTCAGATCTTGTACTTGAGTAAAAGTAGAAGTACCAGAGTGTAGGAATACTCTGTTACGGTAAAAGTCCTGCATTCAAAATGTTCCTCAAGTGAAAGTATTAAAGTATTCTCATCAAAATATAGTGAAAGTAGCGACAGTGAAAGTAGTCATTGTGCAGATTGGTCCATTTCAGAATAATATATCTGATATGTTTTATAATGATTGATCATGAAAGTGTTCTCAAAGCTGGTAAAGGTGCAGCTAGTTTGAATGACTTTGTATACTGCAGGGTAGCTTGTGGATTTACTCCAGGTGGAACTAAAGTCTGATTTAACACTTGATTAGATTTCACATCATTCATCCACATCTGTGAAGTAACTAAAGGTATTAAATACATGTAGTGGAGGAAAAGTACACCATGTACCTCTGAACTGTAGTGGAGTAGAAGTACAAGGTAGCATAAAATGGACATACTCAAACCTCTAAATTGTACTTTACTTGTCCTTTGAATTGTACTATAATATGATGCAATTTTCTTAATGAACTCATTAGCCGCTTTCACACCAAATACTTAGTACTTGTTCCCCCCGAACTCTTTAGTCCCTCGAACTGTGCAAGTAGATCGCGTTCACACCGGAATAAGTCCCTGAGGGAGGATTAGGCAAATGAAGCCGCTAACGTCACTTCTTCTTCTTCTGCTTTGGGTTTACTGGCAGGCCGCAAACAACTTCACGGCGTATACTGCCACCCGAAGTCCCGGAGCCCCCCGGAGTTGGGGACTGCATGGCTTCAGTAGAAGCTGCTGGTTAGCGTCTTCCGAGTAAATCGCCAGAAGCACCGACACCTCCTCATCTCCACCGCTCCCATGTTTTCTTTTGTGTTGCCATAAGTTAGTCTCTCTCCGTTGGTGCGTTGGGCTAATGCTAATAATGCTAATGCGAGCAAATAAAATGGCGGATTGTTTTACGGGGCGTGGTTTGCAATTCGCCCAGCCAATCAGAAATTGTTAGTGTGGCCGACACACCCATGAACCATTTCCTCCTCAGGAAAGTACTACCTCTCTAGCAGGGACTATAGGCGCTTTCACACCGGAGTGCTTTTCCCCCCGAACTAGGCCGATGGGGGGGGGAGATTTGGTTTCACACCAAAAAGGATATGGAACCATAGACTGTATATATAAATGGACGTAGTGTCCGTGACGTCACCCATAGGATTCTGCAGAGTTGCTGAGAAGCCTAAAGTAGGCGGAGTCGGCCACTGCCGTCTCGACAGTGACGTCAGAGTCCAACTCCAGCCTGATCCAAATAAGGGCAAAGAGGCGGAGCCGAGGCGGGACCTGCTGCCACCGAGCTGGAAGCTCCAGAGCTAGCTCAGGCTACCAAGCTAAGCTAACATGCTCCCCGTCTGCACACTGCCGTCGCATTTTACGTTTCTAAGGTAAGCGGACATGAAACTATTCAGAAAACTATAAATAATAATCTAAGTTATTGAGTTTTTAGCATAATACTTCAGAATCTTAAAATCCCTTAACGTTTTTATGCAATTGTGCTAAATTCAACACTGGAATCAAGCAAATATTAATATGTTTGCATGACATTAGTTATTTATATTTTGCTATCACTTAATTATACGTTTAATACATTTAAGTTAAGCTAAGGTACATGTGATGGTAGCTAGTTAGTGCTCTTAATAAATAGTAAGCATTGGTATTACCAATGCTTACTATTTATTTGATACCAATTTGGAAATACAATTCATAAAAACAACAAGGTTTGGGTTCGTTCTTCAGATATGACTGTGACGTTAACGTGTAAGCTCAATGATGAACTCCAGCTCAACAAACCATATTGTAATATAGTAATCATCTTGAAATATGACATTAATAATTGTAATATACACACATCTTATTGTGAGGTTGATTTCACATACACTACTTTGACGTTAGCTTGTCTACATAATGGAGCATAGCGAATTTAAATTAACCTTAGCGCATCGCTAAGGTTAATTTAAATTCGCTATACCCTAACCCTATACAGTTACATACATAATAAAATATCTCTCTAACTTACAAGGATGACCTTATTTTACCAACCTCAAACAGAAGCGTTTGTTCTACAGTATTATCCCATTTAACGCTTAACACTCTCTATTTCGTTTTAACTTGGAGGCTACGATTAGCATCGTTAGCACCATGTAGCTACCACTCGCTTAAATGCTAACCCAAGCCTAACATTCATTACGTAGCTGATTAAAATCATAACCACATAAATAAAGTACCGAATTTCACTTACCGCAAAACCGCATTCATGCACCGTCTGTTTTAACCGCAGAGCGAGTCACAAGAGTCCGATATAAGCATGAAGAACAAACAAACCGGCCGGGGTCAAGTTGTGTTCCCTGGATGAACTGAGCAGACAGAGTCCCTGTAGCATCACGGAGCTGCTAGCAGAGAGATAGGAAGCTATACAGCAGTCACTGGACAGAGCTGTCACTCAAGGTGACCACGCCCTAATTTATGCAAAAACGTTAAGACCTAATATAAATAAAAGGGTTGCGTTATAAAACAATTCACTCACCAATCCATAGTCATGAAGGGGGGATCTAACTATATCCAGAATACGTTTTATTGCATCCAGGAGTAGAAACATGTTTAATTATTTTGGTCATTTTAACATGGGGTCTATGGAAATTGCTCCTTTCTGCAGCCTGCTCCTACTGGCCACTAGATGAACTGCAGTTTGAGGCACTTCCTTATTGGGAAACTCTGCCCCAGAGTTTGCCGCTTGTCTGGAACTAGTCCCTAGTTCGCGATAACCTTTTCACCCCCAGATCGCCCCCCCCCCCCCCCCCCCCCCCCTTTTCTGATTGGCTGGGCGAATTGCAAACCACGCCCCGTAAAACTCCGAAAAGTGTTGTGAACCCAAAGCAGAAGAAGAAGAAGTGACGTCAGCGGCTTAATTTGCGTAATCCTCCCTCTGGGACTTATTCCGGTGTGAACGCGATCTACTAGGACAGTTCGAGGGACTAAAGAGTTCGGGGGGAACAAGTACCGAGGACAAGTACCGGCTAAGTACTTGGTGTGAAAGCGGCTAATCTGGGGGTGAAAAGGTTAGCGCGAACTAGGGACTAGTTCCAGATGCTTTTTGGTGTGAAACCAAATCTCCCCCACCCCCCCCCCCCCATCGGCCTAGTTCGGGGGGAAAAGTACTCCGGTGTGAAGGCGCATATTGTTATTAGTGTCTCTACTGTGACATGTTGGCATGCTCTATTGTTCACTGTGGTCACTGTTAATATCCTATCTGCAGGGAAATGATGATCATGTTGTGTTTTGGGGGCAGTAAACCTGATGCTTATTGTATTTTGCTGCAGAGATTACTAGTGTGCAACAGATCTGAATGCAAAACAAGGTCAAGATTCCAGTCCTCTAGACGTTACCTCCAACATTTAGGACATTAAGGATCAGTAGAATATCTCCAATTACATAGCAAAGGATGAGGATATGATACCTGTGTGTGTGTGTGTGTGTGTGTGTGTGTGTGTGTGTGTGTGTGTGTGTGTGTGTGTGTGTGTTGATTAGTGTGTGAGCCAACTGGGTTCCCCCTCATTATCCGACGAGCTAATTAGCAGCTAATTATTTGAAGGAGCGAGGTTAGCGCAGTACTTTGTGGAGTTGTGAAATTGATGCAGCAGCGAGGTAATCATTATAACTGATGAGTAGAGAGAGAGAAATCAAAGATGTACCTCAGGATGAAGTGTGTGTGTGTGTGTGTGTGTGTGTGTGTGTTTGTGTGTGTGTCTGTGTAATTAGAGAACAATCTATACTGCAAAGAAAACAGGCGCCTCCGAAATTAACTGTAAAATCTGTTTTTACTTTTACTGAGGCATGAAACACAGACAGGTGTTTTCACTGACTCTGACTATTTTTAGACAAAATACAAACTCAACATGTGTAAATATATACGGGGGAAATGTATGATCAAACATCAACAACAAGGTTTGAATAAATGTTGATTTATTAAAGCAAATATCAACAATTACACTATATTAGTGTTGTATTTCTTGCACGAAAAACAGAAAAATGCTTGAAAACACATTAAAAAAAGTAAGAATGTTCCTGTTTCAACTGGATGGCATCTTACAATGAGATGTTTATTATATTTGATGATAAAACAGCATTTCAATCTTAAAAAATACACCCGGGTAGACCATTTTCACGATAAAATTAATTCTGTACGTAGTTTTTTCATGACTTCCTCTCAAGATGTATAGTTACTGCTGTCAAGTTAACGCGTTAATAACGCGTTAACGCAACAAAAAAAATAACGCCACTAATTATTTTAACGCGATTAACGCATGTGCATTTTTTGTCCTCGGCCGCCCCGTAATTTCAGAGCGTATCGAGTTTAAAATACCAATGACAATCCAAGTAGAGATGGCAAATCCGGATCCTTTTACAGACTCGGAGTCTTCTGAGTAAGTCATTGAAGAGATCCGGATCATACGAGTCCTTTGAGTCATATGAGTCAGCATCACCAAGAGCGTAGAAATCCTACCGGTGAAACACGAAAAGTTGTTGCATTTCACGAGCATATTAAACTGACGTTACATTAACCTCCGCTACACAGTGTCTTTTGCTTTAATAAAAAAATAAAAAATGTTGTTATTTGGCGATTTGGCGAATCTGAGTCTGCTGTTGACTCGTGCATGACGACGAGTCTGCTGGATCTCTGGATCTGCTGCAATACGGTTACGGCTCTGAGTCCGCACGAGTCTGCTATGTTTTGCACAGTGAGTCAGGATTTGCGAATCTCTGAGTCTGCTGTTGACTCGTGCACAATAGCCGCGGGAAGTAGGGGGGCTGGAGGCGGGGCTGCGAATGGTGTACATTTGAAAAACTTCATGTTACTGTTGTTGAAATCTCTCCCCACTTTTGTCCGCACCCCCTAAGTAAAATGACTTCCCAGTTCCCGCGGCTATGCTCGTGCATGACGAGTCTGGATCTCTGGATCTGCTATACGGCTACGGCTCTGAGTCCCCACGAGTCTGCAGGAAGTGAAGGAAGTTCCCATGATTCAGTGAGTCAGGATTTGCGAATCTGAGTCTGCTGTTGACTCGTCCATGATGAGTCTGCCTGGATCTCTGGATCTCCGGATCTGCTACGGTTACGGCTCTGAGTCCGCACGAGTCTGCAGGAAGTTTCACTGATCCGCGTCCCCTGAGCCAAACGATAACTTCTGGCAGCTATCCTACTTGCTAAAGGGTAGACAGATGGACTGGGGTACGTTGTAATGTGATTTTACATGTTATAAGGAGGGTAGCGAGTGACGCAATTTATAGTTTTAATTTGTACGTCAACAGGTGTAGGACTCAAAGGACTCGGGTTAATCGAGAGGGGAGACTCGTCACGACCAGCTCATTACTAGGATCCGGGTTAATGATCCGGATGAATCAGGACTCACCCATCTCTAAATCCAAGCACACTGCTGATGCCGACAGCCCCGCTCCTGCCGCCCGCTTGCGGCAGACCACACTTGAAAGTGTGCGGAGGAGACGCCTGGACACGTCTACGAGCAGCAAACTTTCAACAAAGATCGCTAAATGGGTGGCTACAGGTTGCAGGCCAATTAACATTGTGGAGGACGAGGGGCTGCGTGATATAATTCGGGTCGCATCCAACGACTGCACTTATGGATTGCCTTCCAGAGCCACCACTGTGTCGAAAATACACAACTTGTATGAAGTCCAAAAAGCGAAAGTAGAGGAGGATTTAAGAAAGACTTCCACAGTTGCGCTCGCCGGAGACTATTGGACGTCACTCAGTGACGAGTCACCTCGGGGTCACAACGCATTATTCTGACCCACAGTGGGAACTTCAGTCTCATGCTTTGACAGTTATGAAAACAGAGGAGCGGCATTTCGCCGACACACACACACACACACACACACACTTTGTATTGTATGAGAGGTTCCAGGTTGAATTGAGGCGAATATTTGTCGTTGTTCAAATGATAATAAACAAACATTTGCATAAAGCATATTTGTCCACTCAGATGTTGGTAAGAGTATTACAAACTTGAAAAATATCCCTCTAAGGTTCATTTAGAACAGATAGAGAATGTGCGATTAATCGCGATTAACTATTTGAATCGACTGACAGCCCTAGTTACTAATGAAGATGTTAAGGTTCACAAAGGATCCATTGACAAACCCACGGAGAATTCTGTTGTTGTTGTGATTGGTCCACCGCTTAGAGATGTCCCGCCCCCTTAGCCTATCACGTACAATGTGTTGCAGTGCTAGCCAATAGGAGCGTGAGTGTTCCGTGGTGATGTCACTGTGTTCAGGAAGTAAACAAAGGAGTCCTGTGTGTTTCAGCTTGACTCTGCTGCCCTCTGGTGGACAGAAAGAGTGCATGTCTAAAACATTCATCTGTTTGTCATCTTGCAATCTACTTATTTATATAAATAGTTATCACCGCAATACACCGTATTTAATATTGTCTTAATGTACATTATTTAATGTCATATTGTATTTACATGTATATAGACTTCTTGCACTCTTTTTATTATGTATTTTATTATATATGTATCCAGGGCCGGCCCTAGACTTTTGCTAGGGGGCCCCTCAGTGGCTGCGGGGCCCTAAGCGGCCGCTTATGTCGCTTAATGGGTCGGGCCGGCCCTGTATGTATCATTGTTGGAGGAGCTCAGGTCAGAAGAATCTCATTGCCATTTCTACACTGAAGCTTCTGATGATAAAACCTTTGAATCTCTGAATCTTTTGAATCTATGGTTTGTATGTCTGGAGTTGCTGGTAGAAGCCGGGGTTTGGGCGAGTCGAGGGTCTGGCCAGCTTCACCTGGCTGTACGCATCATCGAAGGTAAGCCCCTCCCTCAACATCAGGTAGCCAATCACGACGGAGGAGGAGCGAGACACGCCCGCGTTACAGTGGACCAGAACCACTCCGTCCTGAGAGAGAGAGGAAACACAGAGATATAAATCAGAATCAGAACCAGGTTCATCACCAGGTCGGTCGACACGTACGAGGAGTTTGACTTGGTGTCGTGTTGCATACATAAAAGCAAAACAAACATTAAAAACACAGATAGAAAACTATTTTAAGAAAACTATAATACCATTAAAAAAGTATAAAAATATAGTAAGTACAAAGCCCTCCACCATCTGACCTTCTGACCCCCTATACCAGGGCTCTCCAACACGTCGATCGCGAGCTACCGGTAGCACGCGGGCAGCTTTTCAGTAGCTCGCCGTTCCATTATCGATTATAGCGTAGTAAGGTTGCTTCTTGATTTTTCGGCCGCGGCTGGACAATAACGTTTTTTCATTTTAGAATTGTTTCTGTCACACGAATATCAATTTGGTCGGTGACGCAGAGATCAAGGAACAGACGTGACAGCGGCACAGCGACACCACACATGGAGCAGTCTGCTTTATCCACCAACACCAGTCCAGAACCAACAGCAGAATGACCCGCTCTTTCTTGGACCTTGATGTGAAGTTAAGATTTGTGATAAGCTTTAGGTATTGCAATTTCACACGTGTACAAACGTAGCTTAATTCAACTGATGAGGGCTATGTGAATAAATGTAAGCGATGTGATGCAAGTAGCTCTTGGCCACTTTCATTTTTTCAAAGTAGCTCTCAGATGAAGAAAGGTTGGAGACCCCTGCCCTATACCAACCCCCAAAGTCCCTCAGATCCACCTCAGCCGGTCTCTTCTGAAAAGGCCAGAATTTAGAGATTTTCTGAAAAGAAATCAGCGTTTTAGAAAAAGTCAGCGTTTTAGAAAAAGTCAGCGTTTTAGAAAAAGTCAGCGTTTTAGAAAAAGTCAGCGTTTTAGAAAAAAGTCAGCATTTTAGAAAAAGTCAGCGTTTTAGAAAAAGTCAGCGTTTTAGAAAAAGTCAGCGTTTGAGAAAAAAGTCAGCGTTTTAGAAAAAAGTCAGCGTTTTAGAAAAAGTCAGCGTTTTAGAAAAAGTCAGCGTTTTAGAAAAAGTCAGCGTTTTAGAAAAAAGTCAGCATTTTAGAAAAAGTCAGCGTTTGAGAAAAAAGTCAGCGTTTTAGAAAAAGTCAGCGTTTTAGAAAAAGTCAGCGTTTTAGAAAAAAGTCAGCATTTTAGAAAAAGTCAGCGTTTTAGAAAAAGTCAGCGTTTTAGAAAAAGTCAGCGTTTGAGAAAAAAGTCAGCGTTTTAGAAAAAAGTCAGCGTTTTAGAAAAAGTCAGCGTTTTAGAAAAAGTCAGCGTTTTAGAAAAAGTCAGCGTTTTAGAAAAAAGTCAGCATTTTAGAAAAAGTCAGCGTTTGAGAAAAAAGTCAGCGTTTTAGAAAAAGTCAGCGTTTTAGAAAAAATTCTGTATTTTGGGAAAAAGTCCGAATTTGGAGAAGAAAGTAATAAGATTTGCAGAAAAAGTCTGAATTTTTGAGTTTTTCTGAAGTCAGGATTCGTCCAAACCAGGCAGAGCCTTTTCTGAGGCAGCTCCCGGACTCTGGAAGTCCCTCCTCAAGATCTCTGTGATTCCCAGTCCCTCCCAGTATTCTCATCCCGCCTCCCCCATCAATCATTGCCTGTTGATCGTCTCTGTTTATCCGACGCCCCACCCTAACACTCCCTTATATTGTAAAGAGACTTTGAGCCCCTGAAAAGCACTTTATTTTAACATATTTTTTTAACTTTTTTATGTTTTATTGTTTTTTTTTAATTAACATTTCCAGTCCTGTTTGATGCATGTTTTTATTTGATCGTATTTACGTGTTTAAAATGAAAAGTGTCTTTAGGATGACTTACAAAATCTGTCCGGGACCTACAGAAGAAAAATAACTTCTACGTTAACGGGCACATTTACAGAAATGTTGATTAATGTGCGATGTCCCTGTTAAATAAATGACAATGTATTATTATTATTATTAATATTAAACATCTCACAACTCAAACTAAACATATAACATAGGTCTAGACATTTTCAGACATTTAGATGTGGACATTTTACATGTTATAACTTTAAATTAAAATGTCAAGAGGTCACAATATGAAGTATCTGTGATTTTCTTGGGACACAAACCCATATGTCTCGACTTATCGCCCATTTGTAAAGTTGTATCTGCTCAGGTTTGAAGTTATCTTTCTGTAGTAAAACTGACTTTCTGAGCTCAAACATGTTGAAGGGAAAAGTACTGGGGTTATCCAGAAGCTCCAGAGGCTGACATCTCAAAATAAAACCCAAATCATCTCTTTTTGGTCATTAAAAATATGATAAACATGTTCTAATAAACGAGTGTTCAGCATGCTGACTTGATGAACTATCTCTCAGCGCTTCCTCCGTGAGAACATCTAGTCTGTGAGTTTCCAGCTCGTCTGAAGCGAGTTGAGACGGAATAAATCTCTGCTTTCTCTCTCGGTGCCAAAACTTGTGATTTGATTAATATTAATGTTGATGTAATTATTTTACCGCCTGCAGTGCCGGTTGGGATGCATTTTTAAATTCAAGCCACATCTTTAGACAATGTGAGACATTCAGAAGTTTTATTCCACATCCAGAATAACGTCTCATTTATTCAATATAGAGCATTATAACAAGACTAGAGGGACCCTATTTTATTCCACATGGAGCCTCATATGTCTTAATAAACTCGATTTAATATATAAAGTCTCTTTTATTCCATATATAGTCTCTTTTATTCCGTATATAGTCTCTTTTATTCCGTATATAGTCTCTTTTATTCCATATATAGTCTCTTTTATTCCGTATATAGTCTCTTTTATTCCATATAAAGTCTCTTTTATTCCATATATAGTCTCTTTTATTCCATATAAAGTCTCTTTTATTCCATATATAGTCTCTTTTATTCCATATAAAGTCTCTTTTATTCCATATATAGTCTCTTTTATTCCATATAAAGTCTCTTTTATTCCATATATAGTCTCTTTTATTCCGTATATAGTCTCTTTTATTCCATATATAGTCTCTTTTATTCCACACAGAGCCTCACATGCAGAATAAAGCCTCCTTTATCCCAGAATAACGCCTCTCTTCTGGCGCAGAGCAGTATCTGTGAGCAGGTTTTGATTCAACGCGTCAATTACTGGCCACCTCGGGACAGGAGATTTAAATTAGCTTTGGCTTCACGCACGCTCTCCATAATTGACATGTAATCTGTGCTTTCATTTCAGAATAGAAGTCAATCAGGCGTCTCCTCTGGGTGAAGCACGAGCCGATCAGACGCCTTCACAGAGCGGCTGCACCCAGAGAACCACATCAGTCTTAATACGTTTCCGTCAATCAAAGCCTTTCTCTGATCCTTTTATAGAGGAGTTGTGCACCAGCTACATGTTAGCTGTTGTTCTCCATAGAAACAATAGAAAATACAACTTCTGCAAACTGAATAATACGGAGAGCGATCATCCATCACGGAGAACATGGACACACACACACACACACACACACACACCTCACTTTGTGCTGAGTCACAGGAAACTGCAAACAGCTGTGTGTGCAAACTGACAGGTTAAATTAGTCTGCAAATATATAAAATACAGCGTATTTAAAGGTCCCATCTCATGGCCATTTCTACTGATCATAATTCCATTGTTTAGGTCTACTAGAATAGATTTACATTGTTCAATGTTAAAAATCACATTGGTTTCTCATACAGCATCTTTATCTATCTATCTATCTATCCATCTATCTATCAATCTATCTATCAATCTATCTATCTCTCTATCTCTCTATCTATCTATCAATCAATCTATCTATCTATCTATCAATCTATCTATCAATCTATCTATCAATCTATCTATCTCTCTATCTCTCTATCTATCCATCTATCTATCAATCTATCTATCTATCTATCTATCCATCTATCTATCAATCTATCTATCTCTCTATCTCTCTATCTATCTATCAATCTATCTATCTATCAATCTATCTATCTATCTATCCATCTATCTATCAATCTATCTATCTCTCTATCTATCTATCAATCAATCTATCTATCAATCTATCTATCTATCTATCAATCAATCGATCAATCAATCTATCAATCTATCCATCTATCTATCAATCTATCTATCTCTCTATCTATCTATCAATCACTCTATCTATCTATCTATCAATCTATCTATCTATCTATCTATCAATCAATCGATCAATCTATCTATCAATCTATCTATCTATCTATCAATCTATCAATCTATCTCTCTCTATCTATCAATCAATCTATCAATCTATCTCTCTATCTATCTATCAATCAATCTATCTATCTATCTATCTATCAATCTATCTATCTATCTATCAATCAATCGATCAATCTATCTATCAATCTATCTATCTATCTATCAATCTATCAATCTATCTCTCTCTATCTATCAGTCTATCTATCAATCTATCAATCTATCTATCCATCTATCAATCTATCTCTCTATCTATCTATCAATCTATCAATCATCTATCTATCTATCAATCAATCTATCTATCAATCAATCTATCTATAAAATCTGACGCCCTGCTTATAAAGGTGTATTCTACATCCAGTGGATCACCTGTTGTCGTGCTAGCTCGATGAAGCCGCTGCACTCCTCCAGGTACGACGTGATGTCGGTGTCGGGGAGGTCGAGGATCTGCAGCGTTTTATAAACCAGCTGATCTGGGAGCAGGTTAGAGACTCCGTACGCCACGTTCAGAACGTGAGTCACCTGACAGGAAGAAGAGACGACACTATGAGAACAACACGCCATAGAGGTGACTCTTTCTGTAACGCTACTCCAAAACTCACAAAACTAAACTGAGAAATCTGCAGTGAAATGGATTGAAATTAATAATTGAAAGTGTGCTCTCTATCGCCCCCTGTTGCATGGTAGGGACAAAGTCACATACAGTTTCTCCGATGTACACGATATTTGGTACCCCCATTGCTCTTGCTTTTACAAACACATTTTAAATTGGGTTTCATTAGACTTCTCTGTAGTCGGCCATTTTGAATATTCTGCATTTTTCTAGTATCGTTAGCTAATTTTCTCACTTTTATAACTTCTTCCCATATGCTCCGATATTCACAATATTTCGAACACACATCGCTCTTGTTGTTCTGAAAATATTTCAAATCGGCTTTCATTAGCCCCGCCTTCTCGAAAGTCGGCCATTTTGAATAATATGCGTTTTTGCCTGTATTTATATAACGCCTCTTACAGAGTAGCTCGAAAGATTCAGATTTTAGGAGGGTATTAGCTCATATCAAATGTAAAGATAAATTGGGATGGAATAGTCGATAGCTCATATGTAAGTAGGCCCCGCCCACCCGGAAGTCGGCCATTTTTAATAATTTGCGATTTTTCTTTTTTTTCTTCCTGTATTTCAGCATATTTTGACGATCAACATGTCGAATTATTCTGAAGTATTTGCTTCACATGCTCCAATATCCACAAAAACACACTGCTGTTATCAGTACGAACACATTTCAAAATAGTTTTCATTCGACCCGTAAAGTCTGCCATTCTTTAAAATGTGCATTTTTTTAATGTTTTTAAGCAAACTTTTACCAACTCCTCCGAGAAAATAGATTGGAAAAAAATCTAATTCTGGACAAAATACTCAGTTCATAAATGTGACTTTAAATTACGAAGGATAAGTCGCTAGCTCTAACGATGAGGTCGTAGCTCCACGGAAAACTGACAGACTTCATTTGAAAACAAATGATTTTGCAGGAGAGATAGAGATGGATGTTCTGTCTGCAGTTAAATTGATGATGCAACACAGACTCAGAGGGCAGAGAGGAAGAGGAGGGACGAGGGAGAAAGATGGAGGGATAAGAGGGAGGAAAAGGGGGAGACAGATGGCTGAAATTCACTTAGCAGTTTCTGTCTACTCTCACTTAAATACAGTTTACCTCAGAGAGCCGAGTCCTCTCAACATCTGCCGTAACATCCATCCTTTTCTACAAGCTAAAGGAAAGTCTGGCTCTATAAAGTTATTTTCTAAGTGATTTAAAGTGTCCTAAACTAAAACAAATAGCCAAATAATAACAATCTCTGTCTGATAAACATGTTCTGAAAAAAAGCATGCACCAAGAAATGTTAACTAGTGAATGAAAATGCTTTCAGAAAGGCTTACTTGTGCAAAAAGAAAAATTCAAAATAAATATAGAATAGATTAAAATATCCTCCTACTCATTGTGAAATACCACAAACCGCTGCATGCACCGATCGGTAACTTTAAACATGTCTACACACTTCATGTTGTTCCTGATCTTCTACTCTCAATTCACACCGATCCCTTCCCAACAAATGTGTGGGTTCTGATTCTTAAACGGAGTTGGATAATATAGTTTGAAAGAGTGATAAACCCAGAGGAAGATCTCGTTTCCAACACGCCGGTGTTTTGACCCCGCTCACTGACCTTAAGCCTCTGCAGGGTTTCCTCGTCGTGCGCTGCATCCTGAGATCCTGAGACACAGAAAACAGCTTCATCACATTCACGCGTCGGCTCAGCAAAACTTCTATTTTTAAATAAAGCGTCAGATATTCGAAATCTACGACCAAAATTCCGAAAATCTGGGAAAAATGTCAGAAATTCGAATTCTGAGAAAATTGTCAAAATCTGAGAGAAAAATCTAAATCTGGGGAAAAAAACAGAAATTTGAATTCTGAGTGAAAAAAAGTCAAAATCTCAGAAAAAAGTCAAATTCTCAGAAAAAAGTCAAATGAGACAAACGTATGTCAGAACTTTGAATTCTGGGAAGATTGTCAAAATATGAGAAAAAGTTCTGCAGTGAATATGCAAATAATACACCCTGAAAATGTGTTTATTTGTGGTTCTGTGCCCTCTGATGGAAGAACATCATCTAGCACAGGGAGCCCCCACCTCCTCTTTTTGCGGCCCTCAGATTTATAACAACGTAATTAATTTATTTTCTGTGATGTTTTTACTTGTAGTACTGATACCGTCCTCTAGACTCCTTACTTCGCGAGCTGCGTACATGATTTCGTTCGGCAGCCAAATACCGCGAAATAATCTCTGACGCGTTTGTGTGTATTGTGTTTGTTTCCCGGGGAAACACTCACAAGAAACCCCGGCTGTTGTTATGCCTGCTGTGACCTTAAGTTACCGCTCGTAATTATGCCGTTACAAGCTTCAAAGTTATATTTATCATCTGAATTTGGCGAACAAGTTTAATATTCTAAAAACCAAGACTTTGTTTATTTGAAATCAGATGAAAACAAACTGTCACGGACCCTGCCGTGTTCTCTATGATTACTATACGCTTTTCATTCATAATGTCAGCGGGAGGGAGGGGGAGCTGAGGAATAGCAGAGTGCGGGTTGACAGGTGTTTGACACTCCCCTTATTGTGCGTCGCAGAGACGCAAGACAAGTGTCTTAGGTTCAAGTTAGACAACTAATGTCTGGGTTAGTGTTCATGACTTCATGTGTATGTCATCTTAATGGTTAATCTCAACGCACACACATTTTCCGTGCTTTCCAATAGTTTAAAATAGTTTTATTCCACTGTTAAATAACCTGTTCAATATAAACATGCCACTTGTACAAATTAAATAACATTTCTGTGAACTGATATTTGTTTAGTGAGCTCATTAGAGGATGTTCCCTGACTGATTGTAAAATGTCAATGAAGATGTCAGACTTAGTATATTGTTAATAACTACATACAACACATGGAATTTGTGTGTGTGTGTGTTCCAAGTGAATCTGCGGCCCCCTGGTGGCCAGTACATACATTATGCGGCCCCCACCACCATCCAAGTTGCCCATCCCTGATCCAGCGTGTCCTTTCATTTGGTCAGGTGTTACAAAGTGAACTAAACCTCATTCATGCGTCTGCTCAGCTAAACTTCTATTTTTAAATAAAGCGCCCCCCTGCAGGCTGACGATAACCCCCCCCCCTCCTTGTTAACATGAATATTTATCACCAGCTCCCCGGTTTACATCAGAGACAAATCCAGCGTTTAGTTCAGTTTTATCAGTTCTGTTAAACCTGTAAACACTGATTCATCTTTTAGGAAGGGCTGCAAGATATGAGGAAAATCTGCAGCAACATTACAAATAAAACAGATATTAAAACTGTAATCGATTCGGCTTCTTGAGCAGCTTTCAGCGTACTGCTAAAATAAATTGCTTTCTGAATTAAATGATTCCTCGTTTCTTATTTTAGAAATTGATCTGAACACAAGAGGCACCAATAAAAAGCAGCAAGAGGAATTTAAATTGCAGGTTTCTCCTGTTGTTTTCAATCAACTCAAAATAGAATCTGTTGCAGAATGTGCTTACTGCACAAGATGACATGTTGTGCAGCCCTACTTTAAAGTCATTTATCAAACTAACCAAACATCAGCCGGTTGCAGCTTCTCAAAGATTAACATTTTCTATTTTTATTCTATCTTTCTCTTATTTGCTTACAGAGTTGGTTGATCACTAAAGTCCATTTTCTGATATTTAAATCACAAATACAATCTAAGGATAAACTAAAAATGAGAACCTTCCTTGTTCCTGTTTCTTACAAAGAAAGCAATGCAACTTGTCTCCTTGCTCCGAGAGGCTTTAAGACCTTTCTACAGGTTTAGAATCCAGGTTCAGGGAGTCTAAAAAAGAAAGGGAAGTTTCTGGGAGACTTCGACAGGTCTCTGGGCGGCTTTAATAGACGGGTTTATTCATGTGTTTTATGTTTATTTTATTATCTTTGATTTTGAATGACCGTTTTTAAATGTCATTTTATAACTTGTTTCCGCTGCACTATTTCTTAATGCTCTTAATGTCTTTTAGTTTTGCAAAGCACTTTGAATCGCCTTGTGTTGAAAGGTGCTGTGTTCATAAACGTGCCTTGCCTCACAGAGATCTTTAAAAAGAGCACACGCTGCAGGACATCAGCAGCTTCATAGACACAGACACAGGCAGGACATCAGCTGCTTCATAGACACAGACACAGGCAGGACATCAGCTGCTTCATAGACACAGACACAGGCAGGACATCAGCTGCTTCATAGACACAGACACAGGCAGGACATCAGCTGCTTCATACTGACACAGACACAGGCAGGACATCAGCAGCTTCATAGACACAGACACAGGCAGGACATCAGCAGCTTCATACTGACACAGACACAGGCAGGACATCAGCAGCTTCATACTGACACAGACACAGGCAGGACATCAGCAGCTTCATAGACACAGACACAGGCAGGACATCAGCTGCTTCATAGACACAGACACAGGCAGGACATCAGCAGCTTCATAGACACAGACACAGGCAGGACATCAGCTGCTTCATAGTCACAGACACAAGCAGGACATCAGCAGCTTCATAGACACAGACACAGGCAGGACATCAGCTGCTTCATAGACACAGACACAGGCAGGACATCAGCAGCTTCATAGACACAGGCAGGACATCAGCAGCTTCATAGACACAGACACAGGCAGGACATCAGCAGCTTCATACTGACACAGACACAGGCAGGACATCAGCAGCTTCATAGACACAGACACAGGCAGGACATCAGCAGCTTCATACTGACACAGACACAGGCAGGACATCAGCAGCTTCATACTGACACAGACACAGGCAGGACATCAGCTGCTTCATAGACACAGACACAGGCAGGACATCAGCAGCTTCATACTGACACAGACACAGGCAGGACATCAGCTGCTTCATACTGACACAGACACAGGCAGGACATCAGCTGCTTCATACTGACACAGACACAGGCAGGACATCAGCTGCTTCATAGACACAGACACAGGCAGGACATCAGCTGCTTCATACTGACACAGACACAGGCAGGACATCCGCAGCTTCATACTGACACAGACACAGGCAGGACATCCGCAGCTTCATACTGACACAGACACAGGCAGAGGAGTCACAGGACGTGTGTTGAAGCACTGCAGACCGGGCTTAAGAGCTGCAGAAATAAACTTGCAATATCATCTACAGCTGTAGAAAAGCACGTCTTTATGGCTTTCATAAAAAGAGGGAGCAAAGAAACGTCTTGTAAGTGTTGTTAGAGGGAAAAACATCAGCCAAATGTAGTTTATAATATACTGACAACAGAACAGATGAGGCTGCAGTTCAAACACTAATGAAGGAAATAAGAAGATCCCGCAGAGAGAAAACAGAAAGAGTCTTCTTCAATTTGTCCAAAATCCCTTCATGAAAAGCAGGAGCAGATAATAACAGACATACGGACAGGAAGCAGCGGTCCTCAGAGACAGAAGCCACGCTTATTTAATGCCTAATGCACCACATGGAGAAATACATCTGAGTCTGAAGGGGAGTGTGTTTGGAGATCAGATGTAGAGGAAACAGATTTCAAATGACACATCTGAGCAGACGCAGGACGACTTAACAGCAGTTCTGAAGACAAGGGGAACAAATGCAGTCTGACAGACAACAGATCTCAGTTCTATAGAGAAGCAAATGGTGTCACTCTGAGTTTAGAAATACAACTACATTTGACAGCTTTGTATGAGGTTGTTTACTAACTCTAAAAAAAAGGAGATTAAACCCTCCTGTCGTTTCTCACTTACTTTGTTCCTTAAACTGCTCTCAATGAACCCAAAAAACATCAATCAGCACCAGAGCTCATTCTACTCCCTTTGAGCTGTAAACTATGTCTCAGTCAGTCAGTCTATGTCTCAGTCAGTCAGTCAATGTCTCAGTCAGTCAGTCAGTCAATGTCTCAGTCAGTCAGTCAGTCAATGTCTCAGTCAGTCAATGCCTCAGTCAGTCAGTCAGTCAATGTCTCAGTCAGTCAGTTAATGTCTCAGTCAGTCAGTCAATGTCTCAGTCAGTCAGTGTCTCAGTCAGTCAATGTCTCAGTCAGTCAGTCAGTCAGTCAATGTCTCAGTCAGTCAGTCAATGTCTCAGTCAGTCAAACTCTCAGTCAGTCAGTCAGTCAATGTCTCAGTCAGTCAGTCAATGTCTCAGTCAGTCAATGTCTCAGTCAGTCAGTCAATGCCTCATTCAGTCAATGTCTCAGTCAGGCAGTCAATGTCTCAGTCAGTCAATGCCTCAGTCAGTCAGTCAATGTCTCAGTCAGTCAGTCAGTGTCTCAGTCAGTCAGTCAATGTCTCAGTCAGTCAGTCAGTCAATGTCTCAGTCAGTCAGTCAATGTCTCAGTCAGTCAGTCAGTCAATGTCTCAGTCAGTCAGTCAATGTCTCAGTCAGTCAGTCAATGTCTCAGTCAGTCAGTCAGTCAGTCAATGTCTCAGTCAGTCAGTCAATGTCTCAGTCAGTCAGTCAGTCAGTCAATGTCTCAGTCAGTCAGTCAGTCAATGTCTCAGTCAGTCAGTCAATGTCTCAGTCAGTCAGTCAATGTCTCAGTCAGTCAGTCAATGTCTCACACGCCTGAAACAAAACATGTAAGAAAGTCGGCTTCTGAGAAAAAAGTCCAAAGTCCAAATCTGGACTATTAGTAGTATAAGTAGTAGTAGTAGCAGTAGTAGTAGTAATAGTAGTAGTAAAGTGTATATAACCCAGTAGTAGTAGTAGTAGTAGCAGTAGTAGTAGTAATAGTAGTAGTAAAGTGTATATAACCCAGTAGTAGTAGTAGTAGTAGTAGTAGTTGTAGTAGTAGTAATATTAGTAGTAGTATTAGTATAAGTAGTAGTAGTAGTAGTAGTAGTAGTAATATTAGTAGTAGTAGTAGTAATATTAGTAGTAGTATTAGTATAAGTAGTAGTAGTAATATATTACCCAGCAGTAGAAGTATTAGTAGTAGTATTAGTATTAGTAGTAGTAATATATTACCCTGCAGTAGTACTATTAGTAGTAGTATTAGTAGTAGTAATATATTACCCAGCAGTAGGAGTATTAGTAGTAGTATTAGTATTAGTAATATATTACCCAGCAGTAGGAGTATTAGTATTAGTAGTAGTAATATATTACCCAGCAGTAGGAGTATTAGTAGTAGTAGTATTAGTTTTAGTAATATATTACCCAGCAGTAGGAGTATTAGTAATAGTATTAGTAGTAGTAATATATTACCCAGCAGTAGGAGTATTAGTAATAGTATTAGTAGTAGTAATATATTACCCAGCAGTAGGAGTATTAGTAATAGTATTAGTAGTAGTAATATATTACCCAGCAGTAGGAGTATTAGTAGTAGTAGTAGTAGTAGTAATATATTACCCAGCAGTAGGAGTATTAGTATTAGTAATATATTACCCAGCAGTAGAAGTATTAGTATTAGTATTAGTAGTAGTAATATATCACCCAGCAGTAGGAGTATTAGTAGTATTAGTATTAGTAATATATTACCCAGCAGTAGGAGTATTAGTAATAGTATTAGTAGTAGTAATATATTACCCAGCAGTAGGAGTATTAGTATTAGTTGTAGTAATATATTACCCAGCAGTAGGAGTATTATTAGTAATAGTATTAGTAGTAGTAATATATTACCCAGCAGTAGGAGTATTAGTAGTAGTAGTAGTAGTAGTAATATATTACCCAGCAGTAGGAGTATTAGTAGTAGTAGTAGTAGTAGTAATATATTACCCAGCAGTAGGAAGGGTCTCACGACGCCCACCTGCAGGTCCAGACTTGTATCTTCTACAAATCCAAACGCAGCTCCTTCCTCCTCTTCCTCTACTCCTCTTCCTCCTCCATCATCATCCTCTCCATCCCCCCTCCTCTCCAGCAGCCTCCTGCCGGTCACCGTGGTTACCCTCGTGCACTGTTTCTTCAGACGGCTCTTGGAGAAACCCTGGATCTCCTGAGACAGTGAATGCATCGCAGGAACCTGAGACCAAACAGAAAGCATGATCGGTGTTTTTATTTGACCCAATAATGTAGATTTGTTCTTTTTGATAGTCTCTCCTTTCCCTTCACATGCATGGCTTTCTGTTTATTCCATTAATCAATAGAGCAGCTGATGGAACATGTCAACAAACACAACAACAGCACACTTTATCTAAACACTAGATCAAAGAATAACAACTTCCCCCCACCTGAATGAATGGCTGACAATTCATACATATGGATACAATGGAAAAAGTAGATGCTACGATTACAGAGGGAAACTTTGAAAGAAAGAGGGACACCACTGGTGGAGGGAATAGGAGGACATTGGGATTCATAATGGAAGGATTATAAAGGCTGCATTAAAAAAAGGAACTGGACTGTGTGACACCCAAAATAATATAATATGGCTTCTTTAAAATTGAGTATATTGGACTGTATTATTGTAGGATGACCTTATATATAACCCATCTTTTATTTGAGTTATACCTGTGTTATTTATGTTCTCAGTGTTATTATTGATTTGATTTCTATAAGTTTAGTTTTTCATATTCTCATGTTGAATTTCTTGGATTTGAGACCTTAAACATGTTGTGACCCCTTGTTAAAGAAACCGTTCATCTTAATTGGAATACTATTGGATTTAAAGGGGGATGTGAGCAAATAAATAATAAAGAATAAGTAAAAAAAAAAGAAATACTTAAACGTGTTATATATTTGACATACTATAGATAAATCAGGTTCTCTAGTGCAGGGGGGTCAAACTCAAGGCCCGGGGGCCAAGTCCGGCCCGTGACTTCATGTCATGTGTCCCCGCAAGAGCTCTGAAAGAATATTATACGTTTATTATACGGTTAAATGCCGCTTTACAGAAGCACGTTGTCCACAAACTACATGTCCCACAATGCATCTCATTTTGTGAATGATTTGCCCTGGACTTCTGCTTTCAGACGTAGTTAATTATTAAGTTATTACCCTATCCGATAATAATCCAATGCAGAGGCAATAATGTGATATAAAACATTATTTTATATATATATTATATATTTATATATGTATTTATATATAGTCTTAAAGTTTTGCACTGGCTTTTAATACTAGTTGAACATTACATTTTGATATTTGTATGTGTTTTCATATCCTTCTAGTTATTGTGCTTTTTATCTTGTTTCTAATTATTATTTTACTCCTATTGTATTATTTCATATTTGTTCCCTGTACAGCACTTTGGCCACCTGAGGTTGTTTTAAATGTGCGATATAGATAAATAAAGATTGAGATTGAAAGTTACAACCGGTCCTTTGAGTGCAACCATAATGCTGACGTGGCCCACGATGAAATTGAGTTTGACCCCCCTGCTCTAGAGCAACTGAACGAATGGGACACTAATAAACATGCAATATTACAGAAGCTTATTGTTGTCCCACCATACTCCAAGAAGTACTTCATAACTAAAGGCGAGGAAGGCACTTCAGAGTGAGGTTAGACGTCTGTTTAACATGTGGGATTAAACCATAGACTGTATATTAATCAGAATCAGAATCCAGTTTATTGCCAGGCACGTTCACACATACAAGGAATTAGCTTTGGTGTCTGGTGCTGCGAACATAAACAATCTGAACAAATAAGATGCTAAGTAGATATACAAGGATAATAAAAAAACAAAGTATTTTTAAGAAACAATTTAGCATTAAAAAAAGATGCTAAAGACAAGACACACCAAATTTAAATGTAACTATACAAATAACCTTAAAAGCTCAAAAACAAAAACACTTAGGACATTGAGTATATGGCAAACTACAGTGAACTATATTTTAAAGTGGAGGGCTATGCAGACATGTGCAAAAAGCAGTCAGAGTTGAGCTTAATAAACTGTCCCTGAGTCTGCAGGTCTTTGTCCTGAAGCTCCCCCACAGTGTGTAAACTTAACTTTAAGGTGCATTTACTAACAGCTAGCAAACTGTATGTGCAAAATCTGGAATCTGGAGTTGAAAAGTGTGCATTTAAGTTCATAACGTCACGTGTGTATATATAATGTCTGTTTGTGAGTAAAATCACGGAGCTTTTTCCCGTGCACCCACCTGGTTAAATGTTATGAACTGTCAGTCAGATCATCGCTGCTTCACTGTATATAAGTATATAACATTATAACAGATACAGAGCTGTTTGCAGGGAGAAATCCTGGTAAAAATGGTGAGAGAAACAAAGCAGCTGTAACACTGACAGTCGGAAGCTGCGTCAACAATGAGATGCGTTCAGGTGCTCACAGTAAAGTAGTTAAGTACACTTTTAGAAAGGAATGGTGCTCAGGGTGTGGCTATAAATGATGTTTTTTGGTTTATTTATTCACAAATCAATCTGTCATGATTACTGGTGTCAGTACAGACAATGGGGGACATTAACACTATAGCAGCATTTGCATTTTTAAGGCAAATGTTGTTAAAGAAAAAAGTCAGAATACTGAAGAAAAGTAAAAATCCTGGAAAAAGCCCAATTTGTAAAAAAAAAAAATGTTATTCTCATGTAGCCCTAATCGTCTTTGGTAAAACTTTCTGCACAAATTGTTAAAACATTTAAATATCTGTCATATCGTATCACTTAATCCTCTTAGGTACACTATTCTCCCAGGTTTCCCTGAACGCAGCACAGCCTCGTTGGAAAAACCAGGACAAACCTCCCCATCCTCCGAAAACCCAGGGAGAGAGAGACGGTGGGGTGGAGTCCGGAAACATGGCCCAGATCTAACATCCCTGCAGAAACACAGGCTTCTAACTCCTTTATTTACATCACTACGAGCTACGGATATTTTTCCTGATATTACATATTTTCTATCTGGATTGAATCTACACATATAACCGAAGATGTCTCGGGGAGTGATCCAGCCCAGCCAGCAGAAACTGGCCGAAAAGCTGACCATCCTGAACGACCGAGGCGTCGGGATGCTCACCCGGGTTTACAATATCAAAAAGGTTCGCACACACACACACACACACAGACACACATCCCCATAAACACATACAATAACAGTATATGTGAGAGAGTGGCAATATGAACGCGGAATGCCTGATGAGCTAGCAGTGGGTGTAGCATTAGCAGCGGCAGTAGCATTACAGTAGTAGTAGTGGTGGTAGCATTAGCACGGTAGTAGCTATGGTTGTAGCATTAGCAGCGGCAGTAGTACTAGTAGTAGTGGTAGCATTAGCAGCGGCAGTAGCATTATAGTAGTAGTGTCTGTAGCAGTGGTTGTAGTAGCATTAGCAGCAGTAGTATCACTGGTATGTTACTGTTAGCATTAGCACGGTAGTAACTATGGTAGTAGCATTAGCAGCGGTAGTAGTAGCATAAGCGTCAGTAGTAGCACTGGTTTTGGTAGCATTAGTAGCATTAGCCCATCGCTAACGGCAGTTAGCTACATTCCATATACATACTATGTACAGTATGTATAGTAATAATAACAAACATATTCACCATCGTTAATACTACCATTCCGAAACTGAATATGTACTTACGTTAATCTAAATAAAGCGTCCTTCTATCCTTAAGCTAGTCGCGTTAGCTTGCGGTAAAGTAGCCTCCAACCTCTAGGAAATTAGCCGGCCACCGAAGCCGATTTTCGGACACTTTCTCACTCTACAGTCGCTCTATTTCAGGCTTCATGCGACACTGAGCGAGTCTCATAGGAATGAACGGAGCCCCGCCTCTTCCCTATATACATACACCGTCGGTTTTGCGATTTAAACTGGTTTTCCGTTTAATTAAACACAACTTTAGACGTGTTGTAAACAGTATAGTTAACGTCTATCAGTTAATTTACAACCTAATCTGGTACATTAAGCTCCTTTAGGTGTTATCGTGCAAATTAGGCCTGCATTAGCAACGGGCGTCGTCTTTGCTCCATCAAAACACAGATGCTAATGCTAACAGCTAATGGTTACAAACAGAATGGTTTTATTACCAATTACGTTTACATATACACATTTTCTTTGGTATACGTGGTGCATAAAGAGACACAGAAAGAAGATAAAGGAGGCAAAACATATAGTGCTATTATACAGGCTATTATGATGTGGATAATTGATGTTTCTCTACACCTGAGCTTATATAGCTACGTTTAGCTGGCTTATTTAATGTTAAGTTGATGAAGCTAAGAGTATTTAGTGTCAATAGTTTGCAGTTTATTCAATTAATCTTTAAAGTGACACTTGTCAACAAACACTCATAACAGCAACAGAGTACAGCTTGAACAACTACCCACAACCACTAGTAAAAACATAAACACTACCATTTAAAATGTAATATGTAGATATATATGGTTAAAGGAATAACACAAAGACAAACATCTCTTTTTATAGCTGTATCTAGCAGGTGTTTAGCTCTCATAATGTGAAATATATATATAAATAGTCATTTATGTTATTTATTCACCAAAAATGTATGTGTTTTTGCATTTTAAGCCACTGAGTGACATTTACATGACATCTGCTGCTTTAAAGTGCATTATAGCATTGCATTAGACACATACATATAACATGTATTAATGCGACTGTCTCCTGTTTGTGTTGAAACAGTGGTTGTGTGTGGGAGGGAAAGAGCAGTGGGTCTGTTTGTGTGGGACTGGGAATGGATGATGAATATGATGAATACATAGAGACGAGAGAAAGAGGCAGAGTAGATAAACCGTCTGAAAGCCCAAACTGTTCATTTCCACTGGAGCTGTCCTCTACTGTTCAGCATTCAGTGTTCAAGGAATAGGATTTATGTTGGTGTTTCTATGATCAACAGCTAGTTTGATTTCACAATATAAAATAAGTCAGAATTCTTAATATAAGACTCATTAAAAGTAAGAATTCTGAAAAAAGACCAGAATATTGATTGAAAAATAACTCTGAATAAGGAAAAAAATGAGAGATCAGAAGAAAAAAAGTGAGAATCTATTTCTGTGAAAATCTCAGAGTTTTGAGGAAAGTCATAATTCGGAAAAAAGACTGATTTAAAAAAATATATATATATATATATATATACGAATTAGGAAAAAATGAGGAAAAAAAACTGAACTTTCCGAAAAAGTCAGAATTAGGAAAAAAACATTTTTTTGCGAAAATCTCAGGATTCAGAGAAAAAAATCATAATGCTGAAAAAAACAGAATCTTGTGAAAAAAGTCAGAATTCGGGGAAAAAAATCACAATTCGGTTAAAAGTCAGAATCTTGTGAAGAAAAGTCAGAATTAGGGAAAAATGTTTATTGTGAAAATCTCAGAATTTTGACAAAAGTCAGATTTCTTTAAAAAACAATCTGAATTCTGAAAAAAATCTGTATATTTTAGGAAAAAGTCAGAACTTTTGACTTACGTGTCGGATATTGACCAATCAGCAGATAGTTAAATATCCTCATCCTGTGTGTTTATATTCTCTGCAGACAGTATGAGCTGTCAGACAGTAATTTCTCTCTTATTTCGCCCTTCCTCTCCTTACTTCCTTCCTTCCTCTTTCTTCTGTCCCTTCATCTTCATTTCTCTTCTGATCCGCCTCACCATTAGAGTTATATAAATAAACACATCCATGTGCTCTTCTATAATGCTTTCTTTTTACCTTTAAAAATGTCTTCAGCATCCAAAAACTAGAAAAATCCCGAAGATAGAAATCAATGAACCGGGATCTGTGAGACGATTAGTGAGCTCCTTCTGGTCATTTAAATAGCAATTTGGAGACCAATTAAATCTATTTATTTCTGAAATGCTTACACAACCAGTGGCTTAATTATGAAAACACAGGCAACAGATCTGGGTGTTTTGTTTCTACCTTTTGGAGAGAGTTATAATTCATGCTCACTAACAATAATATCATCGACTAAAATCACAGCAATGTTCTTTTCCATTTAATTACCACCGTCACTCATTACCTCATCGAGCTGCAGAAAACATCTGTTCTGGAGAGGACGCTTTAAAGTGGAGACACTACATCCTGATATACACCTGAACATCAGCAGGAGAGGACTCTTTAAAGTAGAGACACTACATCCTGATATACACCTGAACATCAGCAGGAGAGGACTCTTTAAAGTAGAGACACTACATACTGATATACACCTGAACATCAGCAGGAGAGGACTCTTTAAAGTAGAGACACTACATACTGATATACACCTGAACATCAGCAGGAGAGGACTCTTTAAAGTAGAGACACTACGTACTGATATACACCTGAACATCAGCAGGAGAGGACTCTTTAAAGTAGAGACACTACATACTGATATACACTTGAACATCAACAGGAGAGGACTCTTTAAAGTAGAGACACTACATACTGATATACACCTGAACATCAGCAGGAGAGGACTCTTTAAAGTAGAGACACTACATACTGATATACACCTGAACATCAGCAGGAGAGGACTCTTTAAAGTAGAGACACTACATACTGATATACACCTGAACATCAGCAGGAGAGGACTCTTTAAAGTAGAGACTCTACATACTGATATACACCTGAACATCAGCAGGAGAGGACTCTTTAAAGTAGAGACACTACATACTGATATACACCTGAACATCAGCAGGAGAGGACTCTTTAAAGTAGAGACACTACATACTGATATACACCTGAACATCAGCAGGAGAGGACTCTTTAAAGTGGAGTTTTTGATCGGAGAGGACGTTGCCTCTTTATTTTTCCTCTGTCCAATTTGTCTCCAAGTTCTTTTACACTTATTTAGATTTTGATGATGCAGTGGTTCGTACGACATCAGGATTTTCTTCTCCTCCTCTCTTGCTTACTTACAGCATCTCTTTTCTGGCTGGTAATGCCTATGGTGGCCCTGCAGGGACAGTAGCTGCAGTCACACATGTAAAGTTAACCTACAGGGGAAAATAATTACACGATGACATTTAACGAAGGTTATCCCTGATTACCAGGGGCAATTTTGTAATTTTAATGGAATTTTGATGAGCTATTAAGGAGAAATTGCCTCCATACATTTCTCCTGGCCTGAATGGCAAACAGCACAACCTGATCTTTATGGCACTGTTGATATATTTATATACAGTATTTGAAATGGCACACTAGGAGCAACATTAACCTTTAGCTTATCGTTGGTGACGTGAAGTCATGTGACCGTGCTGTAGTTCCTTTGTAGCGCAACATTAGCCACCTTTAGCTTAGCGGTGGTGACGTGAAGTCATGTGACCGTGCTGTAGTTCCTTTATGCCAACATTAGCCACCTTTAGCTTAGCGGTGGTGACGTGAAGTCATGTGACCGTGCTGTAGTTCCTTTATAGCGCAACATTAGCCACCTTTAGCTTAGCGGTGGTGACGTGAAGTCATGTGACCGTGCTGTAGTTCCTTTATAGCCAACATTAGCCTCTTTAGCTTAGCGGTGGTGACGTGATGTCATGTGACCGTGCTGTAGTTCCTTTATAGCCCAACATTAGCCACCTTTAGCTTAGCGGTGGTGACGTGAAGTCATGTGACCGTGCTGTAGTTCCTTTATAGCCCAACATTAGCCTCCTTTAGCTTAGCGGTGGTGACGTGAAGTCATGTGACCGTGCTGTAGTTCCTTTATAGCCCAACATTAGCCACCTTTAGCTTAGTGGTGATGAAGTCATGTGACCTTGCTGTAGTTCCTTTATAGCCCAACATTAGCCTCCTTTAGCTTAGCGGTGGTGAAGTCATGTGACCGCGCTGTAGTTCCTTTATAGCCCAACATTAGCCTCCTTTAGCTTAGCGGTGGTGACGTGAAGTCATGTGACCGTGCTGTAGTTCCTTTATAGCCCAACATTACCTCCTTTAGCTTAGCGGTGGTGAAGTCATGTGACCGCGCTGTAGCTCCTTTATAGCCCAACATTAGCCTCCTTTAGCTTAGTAGGTTGACGTGAAGTCAGTGACCGTGCTGTAGTTCCTTTATAGCCCAACATTAGCCACCTTTAGCTTAGTGGTGTGCGTGAAGTCATGTGACCGTGCTGTAGTTCCTTTATAGCCCATTAGCCATCTTTAGCTTAGCGGTGGTGATGTGAAGTCATGTGACCGTGCTGTAGTTCCTTTTATAGCCCAACATTAGCCACCTTTAGCTTTGCGGTGGTGACTGAAGTCATGTGACCGTGTGTAGTTCCTTTATAGCCCACATTAGCCACCTTTAGCTTAGCGTGGTGACGTGAAGTCATGTGACCGTGCTGTAGTTCCTTTATAGCCCAACATTAGCCACCTTTAGCTTAGCGGTGGTGACGTGAAGTCATGTGACCGTGCTGTAGTTCCTTTATAGCCCAACATTAGCCTCCTTTAGCTTAGCGGTGGTGACTTGAAGTCATGTGACCGTGCTGTAGTTCCTTTAATAGCCCAACATTAGCCTCCTTTAGCTTAGCGGTGGTGAAGTCATGTGACCCGCTGTGTCCTTTATAGCCCAACATTAGCCACCTTTAGCTTAGCAGTGGTGACTGTAGTCTGTGACCGCGCTGTAGCTTCCTTTATAGCCCAACATTAGCCACCTTTAGCTTAGCAGTGGTGACGTGAAGTCATGTGACCGTGCTGTAGTTCCTTTATAGCCCAACATTAGCCTCCTTTAGCTTAGCGTGGCGACGTGAGTCATGTGACCGTGTATTTCCTTTATAGCCCAACATTAGCCTCCTTTAGCTTAGCGTGGTGACGTGAAGTCATGTGACCGTGCTGTAGTTCCTTTATAGCCCAACATTAGCCTCCTTTAGCTTAGCGGTGGTGACGTGAAGTCATGTGACTGTGCTGTAGTTCCTTTATAGCCCAACATTAGCCACCTTTAGCTTAGCGGTGGTGACGTGAAGTCATGTGACTGTGCTGTAGTTCCTTTATAGCCCAACATTAGCCACCTTTAGCTTAGCGGTGGTGACGTGAAGTCATGTGACTGTGCTGTAGCTCCTTTATAGCCCAACATTAGCCTCCTTTAGCTTAGCGGTGGTGACGTGAAGTCATGTGACCGTGCTGTAGTTCCTTTAAAGCCCAACATTAGCCACCTTTAGCTTAGCGGTGGTGACGTGAAGTCATGTGACTGTGCTGTACTCCTTTATAGCCCAACATTAGCCTCCTTTAGCTTAGCGGTGGTGACGTGAAGTCATGTGACCGTGCTGTAGCCCTTTATAGCCAACATTAGCCTCCTTTAGCTTAGCGGTGGTGACGTGAAGTCATGTGACTGTGCTGTAGTTCCTTTATAGCCCAACATTAGCCACCTTTAGCTTAGCAGTGGTGACGTGAAGTCATGTGACTGTGCTGTAGTTCCTTTATAGCCCAACATTAGCCACCTTTAGCTTAGCGGTGGTGACGTGAAGTCATGTGACTGTGCTTTAGCTCCTTTATAGCCCAACATTATGTTTTTACTTCAGAAATCATAAAGTGGGGTTGATGTGTGGAGATTATCCCGCTGAACTAAACGTGTAAATATCATAAACGTTGAGATTATTTTCTGCAACAATCCAAAATCAAATAGAGACATCCCATTGGACCAGGGAGATGCTGCCTTCAGGGACCAACTCAGAAATACATCATCCCTGCAGCTCTTTATTCGACTTCACCCCAGGGCTTCTTCATTTGACCCACATTCTTCCTCCTCGTTTCTAACAATCACTTTAAAACCCTTTAAATCACAGCTCAGTATAAATTAACCACTTTTTTCTCTATGACCTGATATTTTCAGACGTGCATGTTTCGTGCCTCAGTGAACGCTGCATTGAGCTGTTACTAAGCAACAGGAATGTGAAGCAGATACTTCAGCCAGTGAATACTGCAGAGAAAACACACACACACACACACACACACACACACACACACACACACAATGTAGCATGTATACAGTAGTGAAAGTAAAGTATATATTGCACAGTTATTTTCAGATTTCTCACAGTATTTGAATAGCAGACAGTATTAATCATAATTATAAAGCAGTATATATATACATTTATATATTCCACAACAGATGTGTTATGGTCTTTGTTGTTATCCAGTCTGTTTGCCAGCCCATCGAGTCCTATTGTGATCCCGGACATGTTGAGTGCCCCAAAGTTTAATGTTAGAAATGTATATGAATCCAATTGTGACATTTTCGGGATAATAAGTGTCAGTTTTAACCATAAAGTGGCCATATTTGTACTTTTTGTGGACTGATTTCATTACCATGAGTCGTGTTGAGACCATTGGATATAGAGAGCATTATTACCTCTCCTGTGGACAATTTATTTTCAAATAAATAAGCAATCTTTGCAATCCAAATGATCCAGAGTCCCTTAAAACTTCAAAATCGACCCACAGATAACACTAATATGGCCTCTTTCTGGTTAAAACTGCCACTTATGATCCTGAAAATGTCAGAAATGGATTCAGCATCCTCATTAACCTCCAGAACCACTCAGAAATCCACCAAGTCATATCTGTTTTACTATTGTTTACATGCGCTATAATGCTTATCAATGCTAATTGTGTAAACTACCCATCATATGCAGGTTATCATCCGGCATTTGCTATGTGCTGGGGACCCTAAATACACTTTTCTAACATCAAAATGTGGGGGTTTCAACATCTCCTCGTTCACACTGTTGCTAGGTAGACTTTTGTGTAGGGTTAGGATCCCTTTGTGTTACTCTGAAGAATCTAGCGCTACAACAATGTGATCACATGTCTACGCAGCATGTGCTGTTCTCTGTGTTGTGTTGAAACAGAACGGCTGTCCTTAACTGACCTCTCAGAAAACACCTGTGTGTGTGTGTGTGTGTGTGTGTGTGTGTGTGTGAGAGAAAGTGTGTGTGTGGTGTAGAGCAGCAGTTTGTCTATAGGTGGGCTCTTTGTTTTGATTTCTTCTCTTCTTCTCTCCGTTCCAATGCTTCCCCCCTCTCCTATGCAGCAAGGACAAGTTTGGAAGGTTTGCAAAGTTTATCACCTTCCACTGATGAAACCCCACTTCCTCCACCCTTCCTCTTCCTCTTCCTCTTCCTCTTCCTCGTCCTCCTCCTCCTCCTCGTCCTCGTCCTCCTCCCTTTATGATCTGTTGCTCCTCCCTCCTCTCCATGTCTGAATCTGAAGAGCTCCATCACTGTCAGTGTTTATGATGCAGCATCACATGTTTTTCCCCCATGCTTTACTTCAAAATCAGAGCGGTTTTCTTTATTGTAGCACACGAACATTAGCTCGCCATTTAACCAGTCTGCAAAGCTAACGCAACAACTGTTAGACACTTGATTTGAGAACAAATTAGGTCCAGTTTGAAAAACAATGAGTGCATTTGTTGTAAGAAGAGTGGCTGCAGTGTGATTTAAAACCTCTAGACAACAGTGATAGCTTCACGTTTATGTATATTTATTTCAAAATAAGAGTGTTTTCCTTTATTGTAGCACACAATCATTAGGATTAGACACTTCATTTTGACACGTATAACAATTAAGTTGAATTTGACAGACTACAATGAGTGCATTTGTTGTAAGAAGAGTGGCTGCAGTATGATTTAAAACCACTAGAAAGGATTGATAGTTTAATGTATATTTACTTAAATATATATCTGTTTGGGTCAACCATAGAAAGTATTCTTAATCCCCATTAAAAGTAATATTACTACAGGGTAAAGCCATACTTTATTATGCAGAATAACTACTACTAAGAATCTACCTGCAGTTTGTTAAATTGTCAAATGAGTAGAAAAACCCGGCTACGGTTCGGTTTGCATCGTTTCTGAAGCTCCTGATGGAAGTCTGATAGTTTCATGTATAGATTTTCATTGATATTTTCTAAACTGTGTACACATGACTATACTAGCCTTAAATGAAACCATCGATAAAATAGTGTAAGAGAACGTTTTGAGATGTGTTTATTTTGCATCAGTTTGAGAGGTTATCTGGTGTTTTGAGTGGAGATACGAGGGGGGAGGCGAGGTTTCCTCCAGTCCCTCACCCTTCATCCACCTCACCCCCTTCTCCCATCCATCCCCCCATCAAACCCCAGAAAGACAGATTATGCACTGCCAGAAAACTATGTATAGATCTTTATGCAAACACAAGCCTTCTGTTAATAGTAGGGATGGGAATGATTAACCAAACATTCAAAATGATTCAGGTATTCCAATATGAGTTATGAATATCTTATCATGTCAAATATTCGAAATAAAATTGCTTTCCAATTCCCATCCCTAGTTAATAGTAGATGAATTAGTGAGCTAGTTGCCGCTGCGTTGGCTGAACCAACGAAGAAGAAGCCAGGTTTTTAAGTTAGAAGGTTTGCATGTTTTAGCCCATCAATGTTTACATCCCTGCTGCCAACCATCGTCCCAAACACAGGTGCTCACCTTGAATTTATTGTCTATTTGTTTACTGAAATGCTTCATCAGAATCTCCAACAGTGGCTGCATCACATCAACAAACTGTACGGTCAGAAAAACAACACGGATGAATCCTGTCTTTGTCCAACAGCAGGGACATTTACAATCATACAGCAGAGAGATATTACAGATAAAGAACTATAAGAGAAGGTTAATGACATCAAGTGGTGGTGGGAAACTCTGATATCCCATTTACTGCCTGAAAGCTACAACAGACGATTACAACAATTAGATTTTCTCAAATCATGGATGTTTGAACGTCCTACAATCACTTGAACGCACCACCATGTGTCAAGAGTAATTACCTTTCAAGAGCTAACATCATAAATTAAGTAAGAAAGCATTCAATCAGTAGATTCCTGCACAAATCAGCCTGTATTTAGACACCAAAGTGGAGCCGTTGCAGCAAAATAAAAGACTTACGTTTGGGCTAAAACAGATGAAATGGGATTTTCTCATATTTTAAAAGATCGCTGGATGTTTGAACGTCCTACAATCACTTGAACACACCACCAAGTGTCCATAGCAAGTACCTTTCCATCAGAAATTAAATAAGAAAGCATAGGATCAGTACATAATACAAATCAGTAGTCTAGGCCTGTATTTAGACACCAAAAAACCCAACACGGATGATTAGAAAAATGGGATTTTAGAGTCAGAAATCCTGTCTTTGTCCAACAGCAGGGACATTTACAATCATACAGCAGAGAGATATTACAGATAAAGAACTATAAGAGTAGGTTAATGATATTCAAGTGGTTGTGGGAATATCACATCTACTGCCTGAAAGCTACAACAGATTTTCTCATATTGTAATAAGTCGCTGGATGTTTGAACGTCCTACAATCACTTGAACGCACCACCATGTGTCCATAGCAAGTACCTTTCCAGAGCTAGCATCATAAATTAAGTAAGAAAGCATACAGTCAAGACATTCCTGCACAAATCAGTACTTCAGGCCTGTATTTAGACACCAAAGTGGAGCCGTTGGAAACTCTGATATCACATCCACTGGCTGAAAGCTAAAACAGACGATTAAAAATAAAATGGATTTTCCCAAATCGTGGATGTTTGAACGTCCTACAATCACTTGAACGCACCACCAAGTGTCCATAGCAAGTACTTTTGCATCAGAAATTAAGTAAGAAAGCATACGATCAGTACATTCCTGCACAAATCAGCCTGTATTTAGACACCAAAGTGAAGCCGTTGCAGCAAATAAACCTTTTGAGTTTGGGCTAAAACATGATTCATAAATGGGATTTTCTCATATTGTAAAAGGTTTGAACGTCCTACAATCACTTGAAAGCACCACCAAGTCTCCATAGCAAGTACCTTTCCAGAGCTAGCATCATACATGAAGTAAGAAAGCATTCAATTAGTACATTCCTGCACAAATCAGTAGTCCAGGTCTGAATTTAGACCAAAGTGGAGCCTTCGCAGCAAAATAAACGTCTTAAGTTTGGGCTAAAACATGGAAACCTCTTTAGAGTCCCTTCAGAAATCAAACCGATGTTCTGTAATAACCAGTCAGTGTTTTTCACTCTGCAGTTCCCCGGCGTGAGTCAAAGGGTAAATAAATGTCGCTGTGAAGTAGAGCAAGGATCGTGGTTTTAGATCAACAACATCTTGACTCCTTGCTTCTGATTCGTTAGAAACACTTCTTCCTCTCACACACCTGAACAGATTCACACGGGGGTTTCTGAGCCTTTTCACACACTGAAATTACTTTAGTTTATTTGTTGATAGTGTCGTGAACAGTCCCCATTGATCACAACAAACAGGAAATGGGGTATTAGCTTTAGCCAACTTTGCTAATTTCCAGCTGATATTAGACACCTTTTTAAAATCACAACACATCAACAGCATTAGTTATAAAGAAAGGATGAAAGACAAGTAGATAGAGGCGAAAGGATATAAGAGAACACACGTTACTACAGACATGTCACATATAGCACATCACAATAATAAATGTGTAGATCTTGTCCGGTGTGAGAGACGTTGGAGCGAGGAAGCATCTCGCAGGTCCATTGATCTGTGCTGAAGTCATGTTGTTGTTGTTGTTGTTCTCTGTGTCAATCCCCCCCCTCAGTGTCCAACTGGGTGTGAGACCCTGCAGTAATGGTGTTGGCTAGGTAGCTAGCATGTTTAGCTTAATTAGCTTGTCTTGTCACCCTCCCTTTAGACTTTTTGGGGTGCATAGCTAGCATTTTAGCTTTCAGTGTAGCACTTATTTTATTGTATTTATTGCTAAGTTGCTAGTTTGTTTAGCCTATTCTGCTTGTTTTGCCTCGGTAGCTAGTATGATTAGCCTATTTAGCCTATTTAGCTTGTTTAGCTTGCCTTGCCACCCTCCCATTGGAATTTTTGGGGTGAATAGCTAGCATTTTTTGCTTTTTTTGCTTTCAGTATAGCCCCTTTTTTATTTATTTTGTTGCTAGTTTGTTTAGCCGTTTCTGGTTGTTATTACTAGGAAGCTAGCATTTATAGCTTTTTTTTGCAGTGAAGCCTTTTATTTCTATGGCTAAGTAGCTAGCATAATTCTGCTTCTTTTGCCTCGCTAGCTAGTATCAGGCCAGGAAGCTAGCATTTTTTGCTTTTTTGCAGTGAAGCCTTTTATTTCTCTGGTTAAGTAGCTAGCATGTTTAGCTTATTCTGTTTGTTTTTTCTCGGTAGCTAGTATGATTAGCCTATTGCGCTTGCAGTGTAGCCTTTCTTTATTTTTTTTGGATAGGTTGCTAGTATGGTTAGCCTATTCTGCTTTTTTTGACTAAGAAGCTAGCATTCTTTGCTTTTTTGTTGCAGTGAAGCCTTTTATTTATCTGGCTAAGTAGCTAGCATGATTCTGCTTCTTTTGCCTCGGTAGCTAGTATGATTAGCCTATTGCGCTTGCAGTGTAGCCTTTCTGTGTTTTTTTACTACGTAGCTAGCATATTTAGCCTATTTCCCTTGTGGGGTACCTTTTGTATCCCATGCTGAATCCTAGTATCCCCCAGTAGGTGTTTTCCTCCTAAACTCTTCCGGGGTCATCCACAGTTGATGCTCATCAGTTAGCTGTAGCTAATCTATAATTGACGGTGTGATGAAACTCTAAATCCTCGGTAGCAGAAACATCTCAGAGCGTTTAAAATAAGCTGCACAGACCACACCTTTGTCAACATTGTGTAAACCTAATATGAGTTTACTGTGACATACCTGACAACATTAATCTGAACGAGAGAGATGAGTTATTTGAGAATAAATCCTTTTAGTGAGTTCAGTTCATTCCTAGAATAAGTGAGACATGGATTGTTTGATAGTTATCACACTGGAGAAATAAGAAACTGTAAATGTACGCAATCATTTATATCTCTGTTAGGGCCAGAGAACTAAGATTATTTGTACTTACCTCATACATTATTATATACAAATGTGATCATAAACCAACACTTTTAAATATATTTATCATTTTATTACATAACAGTACAAACAAGAACATGCGTCTTTCTGACAGGTTGTCCATCACGGTCACTTTTAGAGAGAGGCAGGGTGGGAATTGTAGTCTTTTATACTCTCTTATAAAAACAAAATACTGGCTCTAACAGTGTGTCTCCACTCTCTGGAGGAAGTGAATCCTCAGCAGAGATGGCAAAAGTACACACATCCTTTACTCAAGTAGAAGTACACACATCCTTTACTCAAGTAGAAGTACACACATCTTTTACTGAAGTAGAAGTACACACCTCCTTTACTGAAGTAGAAGTACACACATCTTTTACTGAAGTAGAAGTACACACATCTTTTACTGAAGTAGAAGTACACACCTCCTTTACTCAAGTAGAAGTACAGATACTCGTGTTTAAAAATACTCTGGTGAAAGTAGAAGTACTGACTAAACTTCTTTACTCAAGTAAAAGTAAAGAGGCTTTGAAATGTACTTAGTAAAAAGTACCCATAACTAGCAGCTGTTTTAAAGAGTACCTGACCTCCCTTTATATTAATAGAACAATAATGTCATTGTTAGCTAATGAATGTTTCCATGCTGAACAACGGCAACATGACAACGTTTTCATTGGTCCCTCTTCTTTAGAGAAGACCAGGAAATGATGGATACACGGATCGTGTTCAAATCAATAGGCACGCAATGACTCTAAATAATAATGATCACGCCACCAAACACACATTCAGACTAAAGGAACCAGCCTGTTTGGAACATGGAAGAAGTAGAAAGTAAAAGGTCGTGGAGTAAAGTACTGATACCAGAACAATGTACTGAAGTACAGTAACAAAGAATTTGTACTCCAATACTTCCCACCTCTGATCCTCAGAAAGTCTCTTCTGCGATTCTTCCTCCGTGTTCCAGCCAATAAACATCCACTCTGTTTCTGGCATGTGCATGCACTACATCCCCCTCACCATTCAAAACGACACTACCCATAATGCATCAGTGCTGTTGCTACCTGCCTACCTACCAGACTTAGTATGTAAGTGATATTAGTATTTGAAAGAGCAGATAATAAAACAGGACTTTCTCTGTGAAAACTCTTCAGTTATTTCTCTTTTCTTACGTTTCTTTTCCTTTCTTCTGTTTCATTCAACCCTTCTTCATGTTACCTCCATCACTGCCCATCATGCAGCTTTACTAACCAGTGATGGACCTTCAGTTTGAAACAAAACACACCCTCTTTTACTCTCAGTGGTTCTCCTCTCTGAGCTGTGGATCACCTCTGATAGCCTGGAGGATCAAAATAACACGAAATAAGATTATAAGATGCTTCAGATGTCTACTCAAATCCAATATGTAGGAGATAAAAAGAGATTCAGCCACTAATTGACAAATCAATTAATGCTAAGAGTCATTTTTCAGCCTCAAATATGGAGATGTCTTGCTTTTATCTGATGTATAGCTTAAGAACATATCTTTTGTTTTCGAAGACAAAACATCAACTTGGACTTCCGAGAAACTAGGATGGACATTTTCAACCAACATACATGTTAAAAAACCCATCAATTGATAAGGAAAATATGTGTTAATTGCATCCCTTATATTGTTTAATGACCTTATTAGTCTGTATCTCTGTCAGATGTGTCCACAGCTCAGCAGGTGAACCACTGATCAGGCTCAGTGTCTGACAGGAAACTGTTTTATCCAACATGGAAACACACACTATCATTCAGCAAAGCAACATCTAAAGAGGTCACTTGCAATGAAGTGTGTGTGTGTGTGTGTTTCCATGCTTTCTATAGTCCAGAAACTCCCCTAAATGTCAGTCATTTGAAAATTGTACACATGTTTTACGATAAACAGTTTCCACTGAAGCACTTCCTGTCTCCCCTTCACATCTAACACCCCCCACCATGCAGAACACCTCAGATTAACGTAACAGATCTGTCTGTCCTCACTTCTCCTTCTCCTCCTCCTCCTCTCTTCCAGGCGTGTGGCGACCCCAAAGCCAAGCCCTCCTACCTGGTGGATAAGAACCTGGAGTCTGCCGTCAAATTCATCGTCAGGAAGTTCCCCGCCGTGGAGACGCGCAACAATAACGTACGTATTTATTTATATATATATTTATGTGTATTATACGCCTGCATGCACATCTGCGCTGTGTCTGTGGGAAAGAGAGGAAGAGAACGGTTCAATTTAGTATAATTAACGTCTAAACATAAGGCGCTTTTACACCAAGTACTTTCCACAGGAATAGTTCCCAGTACTTAGTTCATCAGAACTCTTTAGTCCCTGGAACTATCTAGTAGATCGCGTTCACACCGGAATAAGTCCCTGAGGGAGGATTAGGCAAATGAAGCCGCTGACGGCACTTCTTCTTCTTCTGCTTTGGGTTTACTGGCAGGCCGCAAACAACTTCACGGCGTATACTGCCACACGGCGTATACTGCCACACGGCGTATACTGCCGCCCGAAGTCCCCGGCCGGAAGTCCCCGGAGTTGGGGACTGGCTTCAGTAGAAGCTGCTGGGACTCCCAGCAGCTTCTACTGAAGCCTTCCGAGTAAATCGCCAGAACGCCGACACTCCTCATCTCCACCGCTCGCAAGTTTTCTTTTGTGTTGCCATAAGTTAGTCTCTCTCCGTTGGTGCGCTGGGCTAATGCTAATAATGCTAATGCCAGCAAATAAAATAGCGGCTTCACAAAACCTTTCAGAGTTTTACGGGGCGTGGTTTGCAATCCGCCCAGCCAATCAGAAATTGGAACCTTTTCCTCCCAGGAAAGTCCCACCTCTCTAGCAGGGACTGAAAAGGGGGGAAAAGGTTCCCGAAAAAAAGTTGTAGTTCCAGATCTTTTTGGTGTGAACGCAAAATCCCAGGAACTATCGGAACTATTCCTGGAAAAGTACTCCGGTGTGAAAGCGCCTCTTGATATTTTTCTGCAGCTAATACCTGGAAAGTTTTGCAATTAAAAGTTAGGATTTAAAGGCTTTATTGTGAAATACACAACAGTAGCTTTGGAAAGAAAACCTGATCATAATAATAAGGCTATAATAATACGTTTTTATATTTTTTAAATCATCAGTTTTTCAGTGAAAAGGGTAAATTATTGTCAGATTTTACTCAATATAATTTCATTTAATTTAGATATTTAATAGATGTATAACTTTGCAGTAGTGTAAAGAACAGAAGCTACTGATGAATATTTAAAAATATATTTGCTTTTAAAGTGTCTTTGAGCTCTGGGAAAAGTGCTATATAACCATTATGTATTATTACAAGTGCTAAAGTTATTATACTTTTAATAGATAAATGAACATTTATTATGTATATTATTTAATTCAGATCAGACCACAGAAATGTTAAAAAATGTATAATTGTTTAAAAATGTTAAAATTAAATACGACTGAGAGTAGCTTTACCAAGCAAGAGGAATAAAACAAAAATCAAATGTTCTATTAGCTTCACTTGTTAGCTTAGCATCTAGCTTATGTGTTTATGTCAAACTGTGTGTGTGGGTGTGTGTGTGTGGGTGTGGGTGTGGGTGTTAGAGCGTTTCTGTGTGTGTTAGAGCGTGTGTGTGTGTGTGTGTGTGTGTTAGAGCGTGTGTGAGTTAATGTATGTGTGTTAGAGCATGTGTGTGTGTGTGCCACTGTGTGTGTGTGTGTTAGAGCATGTGTGAGTTAATGTATGTGTGTGTTACAGTGTGTGTCACTGTATGTGTGTGTGTGTGTTAATGTGTGTTTGTGTTAATGTGTGTGTGTGTGTTACAGTGTGTGAGTTAATGTATGTGTGTTAGAGCGTGTGTGTGTGTGTGTTAGAGCGTGTGTGTGAGTTAATGTGTGCGTGTGTTACAGTGTGTGTCACTGTATGTGTCACTGTATGTGTGTGTGTTTGTGTTAATGTGTGTGTGTGTGTGTGTGTTACAGTGTATGTGTGTGTCACTGTGCGGCGTGTGTGAGTTAATGTATGTGTGTTAGAGCGTGTGTGTGTGTGTGTGTGTGTTAGAGCGTGTGTGTGTGTGTGTGTGTGTTAGAGCGCGTGTGTGTGTGTGTGTGTGTGTTAGAGCGTGTGTGTGAGTTCATGTGTGTGTGTGTGAGTTAATGTGTGTGTGCGTGTCCAGTGAACTAAAATAAATCATTGATCATCACATTTTTCTTTCAGCTTCATTGTTAGCTTAGCTCGTAGCTTCTGGCCTTTGTGTTGATGTCAAAGTGTCGTTTAGCAAACAGCTGTGTGTGTGTGTGTGTGTGTGGATATTTTGGAGTGTGTGTTTTCGTGTGTGTGTAGCTAACTGCTTTATTGATATCCCTGTGCTCAGATTGTCTCTTACGTTGTTTTCTGCTTTGTTTCTGTGTTTGTCGTGCATGCTAAACTTGGCTTATTCCGGACTTGTGCTTTTTGGTAAGTTTTTGTATCTCGTATTTAAGTTCCCCTCAGTTGTGTAAAAATGTAATGTTTTTTGGAGTGTGTTTTTTCCGTTGCTCCGCTTCCTCTCGCTCTCTCTCTCCATCACTCAGTGTGTGTGTGTGTTAGTGTGTGTGTGTTTCCCTTCCTGGTTTACCTGCTGGATGACTGCTGATTGGCTAAGAGGGCTTTTAAAAAGTGACTGACTGTCTGCACCACGGAGAGTTCAAAGCAAATATACGTATTTATATCCGACAGATTACTACCTCATAGTGATGGTTCAGCAGTATCTGTACTGGTCTTTCTATATCTGCCTATCTGCCACTACTACAGATAAATAAAGAGACACGTTAATACACATTCAAAGTAAGCAGCAGTGTACTAAAAATCAGAATCAGGTTTATCACCAGGTACAGTAGGTTGACAAGTACGAAGAATTTGACTTGGTGTCGTGGTGCATACATACAAATAAGACAACATTAAAAACACAGATAGAGAACTATTTTAAGAAAACTATAATAACATAAAAAAATATAGTAAAATATAGCAGTATTTACATAAAAAGCAAAAACGATATTGTGTGCATTAATGTGGAACATAGACACTAATGTAGTAGTAGCTGGATAACAGGAGTAAATAGTTCAAATAAATATTGGACGGGGTGTTTCTAGAAAGATATAGTTTGAGTACTGTGTCTCTGATCTGGTTTATAAGATAGATCAACATGACTACTACTTACTAAAGGGGATTTCTTTATACATATCCTGGCCAGGGTAATTGCTGATCACCTCTCTGTGTTTGAGTTAGCATCACTTCTGAAAAGCTGTGATTTCTGGATGATCACAATGCATTTAAATTATTAGATTTATTATTAAAATCCTCTAATCCACCCTCTAGTGTGAACAGATGTTAGGGCATTATTTCAGCCTCTGAGTTTTAGCAGCTTCTTGCCATTCAAAATTATAATTTATAAAGAAAGATAAATATATTTCTTTTCTTTGCATTAAAGGGGACCTATCATGCAAAATGCACTTTTGGATGTCTTTTCTACATAAAGATGTGTCCCCGGTGTGTCAGGGAAGTCACGCAGCGTCAGAAAATATAACCCTCTCTCTTTCCCTCCGTACCCAAATCTCTAAAAACGGGGGAACAACGGAGCTGATCCAGATTTGCGTCCGATATGACGTAATATCTGAAATGTGGACCCACGGCCCTATCAGAAAGTTGCTATCAGAAACAATGCCCGACTGTTTTGGACGTAATATGGTCGGTGTTTACATTAGCATCGCTAACACTCAGAGCTAACCTGTACTGGAGAGCATGTGTGTGAAGAAGCAGGAAATAAAAAGGAACTCACCTTGTGGTATAACCGGCAAGAGAGAAAGCCTTTGAGCTCCATCCTGTTTCAGAGATAATCCTTGATAATCCATGATATGGCGTTTCATCACGGCAGTATTTAGTTTTTTATATATCTGAGACCTATGCTATCGCCTAAAAATAGCATGATAGGTGACCTTTAATTGGCGATTTACCTCCTTGGTGCAGCAGCAGCGTCACACACTCTTCAAACGTTACATTTCTTACTTTTTTCCACTTTCTCTCAACAGCTATGTCTTTAAAACACACATGTCTGCGGGGTTTAGTCCAGTATCCTTCTGTCATTTAAACACACATGTCTGCAGGGTTTAGTCCAGTATCCTTCTGTCATTTAAACACACATGTCTGCAGGGTTTAGTCCAGTATCCTTCTGTCTTTAAAACACACATGGCTGCGGGGTTTAGTCCAGTATCCTTCTGTCATTTAAACACACACGGCTGCGGGGTTTAGTCCAGTATCCTTCTGTCTTTAAAACACACATGGCTGCGGGGTTTAGTCCAGTATCCTTCTGTCATTTAAACACACATGTCTGCAGGGTTTAGTCCAGTATCCTTCTGTCTTTTAAACACACACGGCTGCGGGGTTTAGTCCAGTATCCTTCTGTCTTTTAAACACACACGGCTGCGGGGTTTAGTCCAGTATCCTTCTGTCATTTAAACACACATGGCTGCGGGGTTTAGTCCAGTATCCTTCTGTCATTTAAACACACATGTCTGCGGGGTTTAGTCCAGTATCCTTCTGTCATTTAAACACACATGGCTGCGGGGTTTAGTCCAGTATCCTTCTGTCATTTAAACACACACGGCTGCGGGGTTTAGTCCAGTATCCTTCTGTCATTTAAACACAAACTGCTTCTCATTAGATGATCTCTTTCTGCATTACAGCTGATTAAAAGTCTTTTATCTGGGCTTTCATCACTGATATTTCTGATTCCTTAAAAACTCAAACAAAGGTGGACCGATTTTTACTTTGGTCAAACATTTGTATTCCTTTATTCGTTGTTCAATCTGGTTTACAGCCGAGTGTACAGCCTGACTCAAAATGTAATATTCAAAATGTACGGAAGAGCATTAGGGAAGAAAAAATGTAAATTCTTAAAAGTGATTTTTAGTTTTAGTACTGACATTAAAGTTAGAATTCCCAGAATTACATTCGATTTTTTCCAAAAATCTCAGAATTCTGACTTTTTCTCAGAATTTGTACTTAAATCTCAAAACAAACAAAATCACCTTTTTCAGATTTTTTTTTTTCTTTTTTCTGAAGATTACAGTCAGAAAAAGTCAGAATTCTGGAAAAAAAGTATTTTGAATTCTGAGATTTGAGTCACATTTCTGGCTTTTTTTCCAAAACTCAAGCAAGTTCAAAAATTGAGAATTTTATTTTTCAGAAAATCTCAGATTTCTGACTTTTTCTTTGACGGTTTACTTTAATCTCAGAAAAGATGCCTGTGTTTATCTTACAACTGAAAAATAAAAATATATAAAAGGAAAAAATGAATCTCAGAAAAGAAAAAACACTTGCATTTCTTTCCATTTTTTTTTAAATCTGAAGTTTGAATTCAAAACTTTAAAAAAATGTTCGGAGTTTTTGTGTTTTTTTCTGAAGATTAAAGTCACAGGGTTTTTTTTGTCTGCTAATTCTTTTTCCTGAGAATCTCAGAATTCAGAGATTTAAGTTATAATCTTTTAAAATCTCAATAAAGCACTTCCCTCATCCTCTCCCATACAAAAGATGTTCTTCCAAAGTAAAAAGACTCTTTTAAAGCAGGTTTTAAGGTGTAAATCTCCCTCGTGTCGTCTGTGTGTCTCTGTTTTTATTCATTAAGAATTGAACCAGCTCCATTTCCACTCAATTATTCAACAGCTGTTTCTCATTTATACCAGTTTAATGTTAATTTAGTCAAAATGAAGAGAAACTGTTATTAATGAGAACAACAGAAACTCTATTGATCCATGAAGGGAAACTGTAATTGGTAAACATGTAAGAACAACTGTTTCTTTTACTCATTTTGGGGATAAAAGGCGCTTTGAATCAGTTTAAAACATGCCCATCGTATAGTACATATATGATATATATATGTATGTTATTCAGTGATGTGTGTGTAACTGTGTGTAACTGTGTGTGTGTGTGTGACCGTGTTTACAGCAACAGTTGGCTCAGCTGCAGAAAGAGAAATCGGAGATCTTGAAGAACCTCGCTCTCTACTACTTCACCTTCGTAGACGTCATGGAGTTCAAGGTGGGAAACACACACACACACACACACACAATGTTAGAAACATCTCACTGGTCCCCGGCTTGAGCTTCAATCTCAGGATCCATGTATCTGTGATCCTCTCCAGAATGGAAGTAGTCATCACATACAGAGCATCAACTAGTTCCTGAACAGTGTCCTTCACATGCTGATATCCAAGAGAGGGAGTTACACAGTCACAAGATGGAGGAATAGAAAGCAGTATTCAATGTTTACTTCAGATTAGCTCCACGTCAGAAATGATCATGCTTGTCATATGTCTATCTCCATAGAGGCTGAATCATCATGTTAATCACATAGCTATCATATGCCTCAAACAGTCCTGATGCTCTTCTAGGTAATCAGACATCCTGTCATGTACACAGCTACAGTTGGGATACCTTTGTTATCATGTTACTCTCATATTGGAAGAGGACATTCAGGATTTCCCCAACACACACACTCTACATAGTACTGTAAAGGATAATATGGTGTTGATTCTAATGAAGGTTTGTATCCCCCAACAGGACCATGTGTGTGAGCTGCTGAACACCATCGACGCCTGCCAGGTGTTCTTCGACATCGTGAGTTCAACAAACACTGCGTAGAAACATCTGTATTTGATTGCATTGCATCATACGTGTGTAACTCATTTTTATCAACCTTCGTGTTTCCTGTCAGACGGTGAACTTTGACCTCACTAAGAACTACCTGGACCTGGTGGTGACCTACACGACTCTGATGACCATCCTGTCGCGAATCGAGGAGAGAAAAGCCATCATCGGACTCTACAACTACGCTCACGAGATGACGCACGGAGCCAGGTGACACACACACACAAACACACACACACACACATAACACACTCCATGTGTGAGCAGTTTAAAAGGTAGAGTAATGGCGATGGTTTCTATATTAACCGTGGTTGTGTTTGTGTCTCAGTGATCGGGAATACCCCAGGCTGGGTCAGATGATTGTGGACTACGAGAATCCCCTGAAGAAGCTGATGGAGGAGTTTGTTCCTCACGGGAAGGTAGGAACGCAACGTTAGCCTCCTTTAGCTTAGCGGTGGTGATGTGTAATCATGTGACCGCGCTGTAGTTCCTTTATAGCCCAACATTAGCTACCTTTAGCTTAGCGGTGGTGACGTGAAGTCATGTGACCGTGCTGTAGTTCCTTTATAGCCCAACATTAGCCGCCTTTAGCTTAGCGGTGGTGACCTGAAGTCATGTGACGCGCTGTAGTTCCTTTATAGCCCAACATTAGCGCCTTTAGCTTAGCGGTGGTGACTGAAGTCATATGACCGTGCTGTAGTTCCTTTATAGCCCAACATTAGCCGCCTTTAGCTTAGCGGTGGTGATGTGAAGTCATGTGACCGCGCTGTAGTTCCTTTATAGCCCAACATTAGCCGCCTTTAGCTTAGCGGTGGTGATGTGAAGTCATATGACCGTGCTGTAGTTCCTTTATAGCCCAACATTAGCCACCTTTAGCTTAGCGGTGGTGATGTGAAGTCATGTGACCGTGCTGTAGTTCCTTTATATCCCAACATTAGCCGCCTTTAGCTTAGCGGTGGTGATGTGAAGTCATATGACCGTGCTGTAGTTCCTTTATAGCCCAACATTAGCCACCTTTAGCTTAGCGGTGGTGACCTGCAGTCATGTGACCGTGCTGTAGTTCCTTTATAGCCCAACATTAGCCGCCTTTAGCTTAGCGGTGGTGACCTGCAGTCATGTGACCGCGCTGTAGTTCCTTTATAGCCCGACATTAGCCTCCTTTAGCTTACTAGTGAGATGCTGCCTTCAGGATCAAACACAGAAATACGTCATCCCTGCTCCGCTCTATAGGCACATTAAGATCAGTCAGAGTGAAATAAATGTCCTGCTCTTTTATAACAAGGATTTTGAATAAATGTGATGAAACTCTGATGCAACATGGTGATCAGCTACAGTAACTTGGTTTCTAATGTGTAATTGATTCCCCTCTCCTCCTTTAGTCTCTGTCGGATGCGCTGATCAGTCTTCAGATGGTTTACCCTCGCAGGAACCTGTCAGCTGATCAGTGGAGGAACGCCCAGCTGTTGTCTCTGATCTCTGCTCCGTCAACCATGCTCAACCCCGCCCAGTCAGACACGGTGAGTGAGACTCATTTACATCCAGAGGGAATACTTTAGATTCAAAGTCAAGAAGCGACTCATGTTTCAATATTAAAATAATGAATAATTAAGATCTGATCGTGTGTGTCTTCAGATGCCGTGTGAATATCTGTCTCTGGACGCTATGGAGAAGTGGATCGTTTGTGAGTAAAATGGTTTCATCCCATCAACACTCATGTTTTTTACCAGCTCTTCAGGGTTAGCACATTGTCAACAATTTTCAGAAAAGTCAGAATGTTGAGATTTGGAGAAAAATGTAGAGATTTTGAGAAAAATGTCAGAATTTTGAGATTTGCGGAAAAAACTGAATTTTGAGATTTTCAGGAAAAAGTTAGAATTTCGGGGAAAAATTCTGAGATTTGAGATTTTCAGAAGTAGTCAGAATTTCGAGATTTTCAAAATAAATCAGAATTTGTAGATTCTCAAAATTCATCAGAATTTCGAGATTTTCAAAATAAATCAGAATTTTTAGATTTTCAGAAAAACGTATACTTTTGACTGCAGGAGGAGAAATGTGTGTTTTACAGTAAATATTCTTCTCTCTCTCTGTAGTCGGCTTCATCCTCTGCCACTCGGTGCTGAACACTGACGCCACGGCTCTTTCTCTGTGGAAGCTGGCTCTGCAGAGCTCCACCTGCCTTTGCCTCTTCAGAGACGAAGTGTTCCACATCCACAAGGCTGCAGAGGACCTGTTCGTCAACATCAGAGGGTAAGACTTCCAGCTCACTGTAAATAATACCAGAGACGAAGTGTTCCATATCCACAAGGCTGCAGAGGACCTGTTCGTCAACATCAGAGGGTAAGACTTCCAGCTCACTGTAAATAATACCAGAGACGAAGTGTTCCATATCCACAAGGCTGCAGAGGACCTGTTCGCCAACATCAGAGGGTAAGACTAGTGTGGAGACTCATGTGGAAAGAAAGCTAAATCGTGAGCGTAAACGGCATTTAAAAAAAAAAGTAACATTCATTTCCTTTTCCGAAGAAAATTCTGAATTTGGAGATTTTTAAAAAAATGTCTTTCTCCCAACACCACAGTTTTATTTGTTTTACCAGCCCCCAAAGTACAAGTAAACACTACTATTCTAAACGTGGTAGTTTGGTTTATTTTGTTGTTTTCTAACACCTCGTCTTCTTGTGTTTTCCAGGTACAACAAACGCATCAATGACATCAGAGAGTGCAAGGAGCAGGCTCTGTCTCATGCGTACGTTCCTCCTTTATTATTCACTTTATTCACCTTCATCAAATCTAACTGGGATTCTCTCTCCTCTTTGTCGCTCGCACACAAAACATACCTCATAGTTTATTTTAGTCTAATATAGGTAATACTCTATACCACCTTAAAGAGCTATAGAAATATATATTTCAATCTTTTTCAGAAAATCTCAGAATTCTGACTTTATTCCCAGATTTAGACTTTTTTCAGATTTTGACTTTTTTCTTGGTTTTTGAAAGAAGAATTTAAATATCATATCTATAATTTCTCAGCATTTGCAAAAATACGTTCATCCTTTAGTCACTGATCCCTTCATCGAACCCTAACTAGGATTCTCCTTCCTCTTTGTCGCTCGCACACAAAACATACTTCATCTTTTTCATGATTCATTTCAGTCTCATCTCTCCATGCCTCTCAGGCATCCCCTTCTTCCTCTCTTATCCCTCCTTCAGTTTATTTTCCACTTTTATCCTCCCCCTCCGTCTCATCATCTCTGCTTTTATCCTCATTACTTATTCCTTCTCCCCCCTTTCATCTTCTTTCTCCTGCCATCCCTGTCGTCTTCCTCCTTTGTCCTCCTGCAGATTGTCCTGAAAGTGTCAAAGCAGCGTTTAATCTGAGTGTGTTTGTGCTCTGATGCTCTGTTTCTCTGCAGAGGCTCAATGCACCGAGAGAGGCGTAAATTCCTCCGATCGGCGCTGAAGGAACTCGCCACTGTGTTAGCCGACCAGCCAGGACTGCTGGGCCCTAAGGTAACAGTCAGAGTATTTAGAAAAAATACAGAATTTAGAAAAAAGTCAGATTTTTTTTTTTTAGAAAGAAGTCAGATGTAAAAATACAGATTTTTTAGGAAAACACAGAATTTTTTTAGGAAAAAGTCAGAATTTTGGGGGAAAAGTCAGAATTGTTTAGATTTTCTGAAAAAGTCAGAATTTTGAGATTTTCTAAATAAATCTGAATTTTAAGAAAAAAGTCAGAATTGTGAGTTTCAAACCAAATCTGAATTTTGAGATTTTCCACAAAAAAAATGAATTGAAGGAAGGACATTGAATTTTGGTAGAAAACTTGAGTTTCTAAATAAAGTCTGAATTTGGAGATTTTCAGAAATGTTTTTAATTGTGTAACACACAACAGCACCTTAAAGGGTTCTAGAAATACATATTTAAATCTGTTTCAGAAAATCTCAGATTTCTTTCATTTCCTAATGAATTTATAACAGAACACTCTTCCTCTGCTGCAACATATTGCTCACTCGGTTCAGAGAAAGCTTCCAGAAGCTCTTGGTGATTTATCTCAGAATCATTTATCTTAAAGGGGAGGTGTCATGCTTTTCCGGTTATTACCCGTCACCTTGTGTGTTATGTAGGTTTTTCTGCATGTAAACGGTCTGCAGAGTCACAAACCCTCAAAGTACACCCTGTAGCGAGTAAAACTCTAACATAGAAAATTCCTCCCCAAAACGCCTCGTTGGAGATTTCTCAGTTTCTTTCTTTGCTCCACGGATGGGTCCGTTTGGTTCCGGGTACGAGCTGACGTCAGCTCGTACCCGGAACCAAATGGACCAATCCGTGGAGCCGTTACGTTACGTCCGCGGAGCCGTTACGTTAAGCCTCTGCTGATTGGTCCAAATTGACCAATCCACGGACTTCCTCACACACACACACTCAGTGCAGGCAGCTCTGCTGATTTCTCCTCCCTGGCTGCAGGCTGATAACAGACAGTTGGGATCGCGGTGAAGTTCTCTCTGCAGACCCATTCTCACAGCGTTTATCAACCTTTTTCTGACTCAATATCAAGCCACACTTATTGTTTTACTTCGGCTGTGAGTTTGTGTGTGCTCAGGATGAATTTGGCTGTGTTTCGCTGTGTATCGCTAAACAAGGAAACCACACCTCCACGGAGCTCAGCGCGATTCACAACGTCCCGACCAATCAGAGCACACTGTGCTCACAGGGAGGGGGGGGCAAGAGCTGCAACAAGCCGTTTAGTGGAGAGAGTGAATACTGCTGAATACACACACTTTACAGAGATGCTGTATGAGAAACCAATGTGAGTTTGGAACAATGCACGGTATAAATCTATTCTAGTAAACCTCAACAATGGAACTATGATCAGTGGAAATGGCCATGACACGGGCCCTTTAAGGAGTTTTTGACATTTCCCTCCATATTTCTGTGTTTCTCCCACCAGGCGTTGTTCGTGTTCATGGCGTTGTCGTTCGCTCGAGACGAGATCATCTGGCTTCTGCGACACGCCGACAACATCCAGAAGAAAAGCACCGACGACTTCATCGACAAGTACGCAAACACATGCACACAAACACAAACATGTACACAAACACAAACATGTACACAAACACATGCACACAAACTAAGGGGTGCTAATAGAGTCCTGCAGTTTAGGTCTCATAATGCTGACTCATGCCAGCGTTTCAGGACTCATAATGCTGACTCATGCCAGCGTTTCAGGACTCATAATGCTGACTCATGCCAGCGTTTTAGGTCTCATAATGCTGACTCATGCCAGCGTTTCAGGACTCATAATGCTGACTCATGCCAGCGTTTTAGGTCTCATAATGCTGACTCATGCCAGCATTTTAGGACACATAATGCTGACTCATGCCAGCGTTTTAGGACACGTAATGCTGACTCATGCCAGCGTTTTAGGACTTATAAAGCTGACTCATTTCAGAGTTTAAAGACTCATAATCTTAAGTCGTTTCAGCGGTTTAGGTCTTATAATGCTGACTCATGCCAGCGTTTTAGGACACATAATGCTGACTCATGCCAGCGTTTTAAGACACATAATGCTGACTCATGCCAGCGTTTTAAGACACATAATGCTGACTCATGCCAGCGTTTTATGACACATAATGCTGACTCATGCCAGCGTTTTAAGACACATAATGCTGACTCATGCCAGCGTTTTAAGACACATAATGCTGACTCATGCCAGCGTTTTAAGACACATAATGCTGACTCATGCCAGCGTTTTATGACACATAATGCTGACTCATGCCAGCGTTTTAAGACACATAATGCTGACTCATGCCAGCGTTTTAGGACTCATAATGCTGACTCATGCCAGCGTTTTAGGACACATAATGAGTCAATTTCATCCTTAACTTCTCATCCAGTTGTCAGCGTGTGTTTCTTTCGTAATAACCCTCTTCCCGGTGTGTGTGTGTGGTGGTGTGTGTGTGTGTGTGTGTGTGTTGTGTGTGTGGTGTGTGTGTGTGTGTGTGTGTGTGTGTGTGTGTGTGTGTGTGTGTGTGTGTGTGTGTGTGTGTGTGTGTGTGTGTGTGTGTGTGTGTGTGTGTGTGTGTTCTCTGCAGACACATAGCAGAGCTGATCTTCTACATGGAGGAGCTCCGAGCTCACGTCAGGAAGTACGGCCCGGTGATGCAGAGATACTACGTCCAGTATCTGTCTGGCTTCGATGCCGTGGTGCTGAACGAACTGGTGCAGGTACGAACACACTGACATTCATCTTTGTTCTACTTTTATGTATGCACCATGACACCAAGTCAAATTCCTCGTACGTGTCAAGCTACCTGGTAATAAACCTGATTCTGATGATGGTTGAAGCCAAAGCAGATCAAATGAAAACTTGGTGAAAAATACCTTGTTTTCTATCTTCTGTTTCAGAACCTGTCGGTGTGTCCAGAGGACGAGTCCATCATCATGTCTTCATTCGTCAACACGATGACTTCCCTCAGCGTCAAACAAGGTGACACATCACTTCTTATCATTTATCTTTCATTTAGGTAAAGTCTGTAAGGTCAAGTGTGTGAGACTGAGTTAAGTGTGTATGATATACAGTTTAATATGTGAGTCGAAGTGTGTGATTGGGAGGTAAGATGTGTGAGTCAAAGTGTGTGATTGGGAGGTAAGATGTGTGAGTCAAAGTGTGTGATTGTGAGGTAAGATGTGTGAGTCAAAGTGTGTGATTGGGAGGTAAGATGTGTGAGTCAAAGTGTGTGATTGGGAGGTAAGATGTGTGAGTCAAAGTGTGTGATTGGGAGGTAAGATGTGTGAGTCAAAGTGTGTGATTGGGAGGTAAGATGTGTGAGTCAAAGTGTGTGATTGGGAGGTAAGATGTGTGAGTCAAAGTGTGTGATTGGGAGGTAAGATGTGTGAGTCAAAGTGTGTGATTGGGAGGTAAGATGTGTGAGTCAAAGTGTGTGATTGGGAGGTAAGATGTGTGAGTCAAAGTGTGTGATTGGGAGGTAAGATGTGTGAGTCAAAGTGTGTGATTGGGAGGTAAGATGTGTGAGTCAAAGTGTGTGATTGGGAGGTAAGATGTGTGAGTCAAAGTGTGTGATTGTGAGGTAAGATGTGTGAGTCAAAGTGTGTGATTGGGAGGTAAGATGTGTGAGTCAAATGTGTGATTGGGAGGTAAGATGTGTGAGTCAAAGTGTGTGATTGGGAGGTAAGATGTGTGAGTCAAATGTGTGATTGGGAGGTAAGATGTGTGAGTCAAAGTGTGTGATTGGAGGTAAGATGTGTGAGTCAAAGTGTGTGATTGAGTGTTTTCTTGTGCTCTGTGTTTCAGTGGAGGATGGAGAGGTGTTTGACTTCAGAGGCATGAGGCTGGACTGGTTCAGACTGCAGGTGAGTGACACTTCTGCTGATTTAGTGATTTAAAGAGAGAGAGTTTTGAGCTCAAATCTACTGGATAAGCCACGGAAACTTAGGGAAAAATACCTTGATAAAAATGCTTTCTTTTCTTTAACATATTGTGGAGGTGCTTTTTAGGTTTGAACACTCATATTCAAGCAGGTTAACTATCTTCTGGAGCCACTTAGCTTACTTATTCTTGAATATCTAAAAATGACGTTGTTTTTTTATTAACGTGTGAATAAATAAACTGAACCAAAAAACGTATCGTCTGAAAATAAAATGATCCAATATTTGTCTCTATCGTCTCATTGATGATGCAGGGCGGACCTGAAGTAACTTAGCATTAAGTAATCATTGTGTGTGTGTGTGTGTGTGTGTGTGTGTGTGTGTGTGTGTGTGTGTGTGTGTGTGTGTGTGTGTGTGTGTGTGTGTGTGTGTGTGTGTGTGTGGTGTGTGTGTTGTGTGTGTGTGTGTGTGTGTGTGTGTGTGTGTGTGTGTGTGTGTGTGTGTGTGTGTGTGTGTGTGTGTTTCAGGCGTACACCAGTGTGTCTAAAGCCAGTCTGGGCATCTCTGATCACAAAGAGCTGGGGAAGATGATGAACACCATCATCTTCCACACCAAGATGGTGGACTCTCTGGTGGAGATGCTGGTGGAGACATCAGACCTGTCCATCTTCTGGTGACACACACACACACACTCACACACTCACACACTCACCTCCTGCAGGGTGATCAGATGCATAGAAATCCTCTTATTACACGATTGCTTACTAAAGAAATCTACAAATCTGACCCTATAAGTTGATTTAAAATGATGTTATTTAGTGTTTACTTCCTGTCTTAACCTCTGTGTGTGTGTGTGTGTGTGTGCGTGTGCGTGTGTGTGTGTTCAGTTTCTACAGCCGAGCGTTTGAGAAGATGTTCCAGCAGTGTTTGGAGCTTCCCTCTCAGAGCCGTCACTCCATCTGCTTCCCTCTCCTCTGCACACACTTCATGTCCTGCACACACGAGCTGTGCCCCGAGGAGGTACACACACACACACACACACACACACACACCACACAGCTGTTTGCTAAATGACACTTTGACATAAAAACAAAGGCCAGAAGTTACGAGCAAAGCTAACAATGAAGCTGAAAGAAAAATTTGATGAGCAATGATTTATTTTAGTTCACTGGACACACACATTAACACACACACACATTAACACACACACACACGCTGCAACACACACACACACACAGTTTGACATAAACACATAAGCCAGAAGCTAAGCAAAAAAGTAAAGCTAAAAGAAAATGTGGATTTGTATTGATGCAGTTTGATACACACACACACATACACTCACTCTCACACCCCAAACACACACACACATTCTTCTCCTCTCTTATTAACGCTGTGTGTGTTTCCTCTCAGCGTCACCACATCGGCGACCGCAGCCTCTCGCTTTGCAACATGTTTCTGGACGAGATGGCCAAGCAGGCGAGAAACCTGATCACAGACATCTGCACCGAGCAATGCACACTGAGTGACCAGGTACACACACACACACACACACACACACAGACACACACACACACACACAGACACACACACACACACACACACACAGACACACACACACACACACAGACACACACACACAGACACACACAGACACACAGCTGATCACAGACATCTGCACCGAGCAATGCACACTGAGTGACCAGGTACACACACACACACACACACACACACACACAGACACACACACACACACACACACAGCTGATCACAGACATCTGCACCGAGCAATGCACACTGAGTGACCAGGTACACACACACACACACACTCACACACACACACACGCAGGTATACACACACACACAGACACACACACACACACACAGAGCCACACACACACACACATATACACACACACACACTGACACACAGACACACACATACACACACACACACATACACTGACACACACACACACACAGGTACACACACACACACTCACACACACACACACACTCACACACACAGGTACACACACACACACAGGTACACACACACACACACACTGACACACACAGACACACACACACAGACACACACACACACAGCTGATCACAGACATCTGCACCGAGCAATGCACACTGAGCGACCAGGTACACACACACACCCACACTCACACACACACACACACACACTGACACACACACACACACAGCTGATCACTGACATCTATACTGAGCAATGCACACTGAGCGACCAGGTACACACACACACACACACACAGAAACAGACACACACACAGACACACACACAGACACACACACACACACAAACACTCACACACACAAGGTTATTCAAATCTCTGCCAACAGTTTGATTTGTAACTCAGGAGTTTTTCACAAATATTCCTTTAAAAAAGAAACTCTTCTTTATCAGTGGTTTGCATTTTGAAAGAAGTTTGAAGTGTTATTTCAATCATCACTTAAACCAGTAGACTTTTAATAAATATGTTCAAATCAATACATGCAGTATTGATTTGAACATAGGCAGCATTGCGGTTGTAAGGCTCAGTTGGTAGAGATGGGGCTAAACGTCTATCTGCTGTCTCTTTAACGCTGAGACTCTGCAGTTGATGGATGTCCTTTAAAGCTTCTTAAACTGATCTCATCAGTTTATCTATTCATCTTTAAAGCTACAGATCTAAGAACATTCTTCTGTTTCTCCCTCCTCCTCCTCCTCCTCCTCAGCTGCTTCCCAAACATTGTGCTAAGACCATCAGCCAGGCGGTGAATAAAAAGAGTAAGAAGGCGACGGGGAAGAAAGGAGAACCGGAGAGAGAGAAACCGGGCGTGGAGAGCATGAGGAAGAACCGTCTCCTCGTCACCAAGTCAGTCTTTATACTGGTGTTACTGGGTGTCTAACTGGTGTGGAGGTCAATGGGTTCTGACTGTGTTTTTGGTTTCATCCCTCCTCCAGTCTGGACAAACTGCACACGGCTTTATCTGAGCTCTGCTTCTCCATCAACTACGTTCCTAACCTGGCAGTCTGGGAGCACACCTTCACCCCCCGAGAGTACCTGACCTCTCACCTGGAGATCCGCTTCACCAAGTAAACACACACACACACACCACACACACACACACACACACCTTCACCCCCCGAGAGTACCTGACCTCTCACCTGGAGATCCGCTTCACCAAGTAAACACACACACACAACACACACACCTTCACCCCCCGAGAGTACCTGACCTCTCACCTGGAGATCCGCTTCACCAAGTAAACACACACACACACACACACACACACACACACACACACCTTCACCCCCCGAGAGTACCTGACCTCTCACCTGGAGATCCGCTTCACCAAGTAAACAACACACACACACACACACACACACCTTCACCCCCCGAGAGTACCTGACCTCTCACCTGGAGATCCGCTTCACCAAGTAAACACACACACACACACACACACACACCTTCACCCCCCGAGAGTACCTGACCTCTCACCTGGAGATCCGCTTCACCAAGTAAACACACACACACACACACACACACACACACACACACCTTCACCCCCCGAGAGTACCTGACCTCTCACCTGGAGATCCGCTTCACCAAGTAAACACACACACACACACACACACACACACCTTCACCCCCCGAGAGTACCTGACCTCTCACCTGGAGATCCGCTTCACCAAGTAAACACACACACACACACACACACCTTCACCCCTCGAGAGTACCTGACCTCTCACCTGGAGATCCGCTTCACCAAGTAAACACACACACACACACACACACACACACAATTGAAAGTGGTAAAATGAAGAAAATCTCATAAAACTCAAGACAAAATTTAGTAAAAAGTGTAAAAATGAAGGGGATTTAAAAGCCAAAAATAAATGCTTTTCAAAATATGTACAAATGACAACAAATAAGAGAAAACGTAACCCCAATAAAATTCTCAAACTTCTTAATATCACAAGATTTGTCAGAAACAAACACGCTGTCTCTCTAAAGCTGAGAGACTTCAGTTGATGCGTGTCCTTAAAGCTTCTTGACGTGATCTCCATCTGTCGGCCATATTAAAATAAGTCTAACGTCCTGTGATGTCTCCCTCCTCCGCCTCCTCCTCTTCCTCAGGTCCATTGTTGGCATGACGATGTATAACCAGTCGACTCAGGAGATTGCTAAACCCAGCGAGCTGCTGACGAGCGTCAGAGCGTACATGACGGTTCTTCAGTCCATCGAGAACTACGTCACCATCGACATCACGAGAGTCTTCAACAACGTTCTGCTGCAACAAACTCAGCATCTGGACAGCCACGGAGAGCCCACCATCACCAGCCTGTACACCAACTGGTGAGTAACACACACACACACACACACACACACACACCATCACCAGCCTGTACACCAACTGGTGAGTAACACACACACACACACACCATCACCAGCCTGTACACCAACTGGTGAGTAACACACACACACACACACACACACACACACACACACACACATCACCAGCCTGTACACCAACTGGTGAGTAACACACACACACACACACACACACACACACCACACACCATCACCAGCCTGTACACCAACTGGTGAGTAACACACACACACACCATCACCAGCCTGTACACCAACTGGTGAGTAACACACACACACACACACACACACACACCATCACCAGCCTGTACACCAACTGGTGAGTAACACACACACACACACACACACACACACACACACACACACCATCACCAGCCTGTACACCAACTGGTGAGTAACACACACACACACACACCATCACCAGCCTGTACACCAACTGGTGAGTAACACACACACACACACACACACACCATCACCAGCCTGTACACCAACTGGTGAGTAGCATCCATACTGGTTCAGTAATGTACGTTTAGATCGACCTTTTTGATATGAAGTGCCATTAAAAAAGAAAAAAAAAGTTTATCAGCGTGCCGACAATCGTGAATTATCACTGGGGGGGGGGAGGAGCTCGACGCTCGTGAACTGTCAACAGGAGGGCGGGAGGAGCCTCGCTGCGGGGAAGCAGTGTGTGGACCTG
>CM062278.1:31748700-31768700 GCA_031216635.1 Dissostichus eleginoides
TGTGTGTGTAGCTGGCCTCCTCCAGTCTCCTGAAGATCGGACAGGAAACAGATAAGATGACGACGCGTAACAGAGAGTCTGTTTACCTGCTGCTGGACATGGTGAGTGTTCACACAAACACACACACACACATCACTGCATCTTAGTTCTGTTTCACACACACATTTCATCCGTGGTTCTGCGTCATCAAGACCCAAGAATCCAGCCAATTAGTCCCTGTGTGTGTATCTATATATATATATATACTGTATCTACTATATTATGAGAGTATTAATGTGTGTGTGTGTGTGTGTGTGTGTGTGTGTGTGTGTGTGTGTGGTGTGTGTGTGTGTGTGTGTGTGTGTGTTGTGGTGTGTGTGTGTGTGTGTGTGTGTGGTGTGTGTGTGTGTGTGTGTGTGTGTGTGTGTGTGTGTGTGTGTGTGTGTGTGTGTGTGTGTGTGTGTCAGATCGTGCAGGAGTCTCCGTTCCTCACCATGGATCTCCTGGAGTCGTGCTTCCCGTACGTTCTGCTGAGGAACGCCTACCACGCCGTGTACAAACAGAGCATCAGCGCCAACGCATAGACACACACACACACACACACTACCACACACACATGTTAATACGACTAAACTCTGCTACAACGCCTCAACGTAACAATAAGACACACACACACACACTAAATACAACTAAACACTAAACTCTGCTACAACGCCTCGACGTAACACACACACACACACAGTCAGTAGCTGGATGATTTTGGGATCAGTGTCTTTATCGTCATGCACCAGGTGTGTGTTTGGTATAGCAGAACAAAATATAAATATATAGTATATATATATCTGACACTAAAATACTTTCCTTTGTTTTGATGAGATGTTTTAGAGGTGATGACGATCCGGACTTTGGGTTTATTTTATGATGATGATGATGATGATGATGATGATGATGATGATGATGATGATGATGTTAATGTTCACACACACACACACACTAATCTCAACGCACACACACTCTCTTGTATAACATGGTGATGTTTCCTCTGTTTTTTAAAGCTAGTTGTGGGTAAAAGATAACGTACTTTGATGTCGTCTGTTTTTAATCTTTATGTTTTCTTATTTTTATGACCATTTGCCAAATGTGTGTGTGAGGGACTGAGCGGGGGTCCAGGCGTGCGAGGAACTGAGCGGGGGTCCAGGCGTGGGAGGAACTGAGCGGGGGTCCAGGCGTGGGAGGACTGAGCGGGGGTCCAGGCGTGGGAGGAACTGAGCGGGGGTCCAGGCGTGGGAGGACTGAGCGGGGGTCCAGGCGTGGGAGGAACTGAGCGGGGGTCCAGGCGTGGGAGGACTCTGAGCGGGGGTCCAGGCGTGGGAGGAACTGAGCGGGGGTCCAGGCGTGGGAGGAACTGAGCGGGGGTCCAGGCGTGTGAGGAACTGAGCGGGGGTCCAGGCGTGGGAGGAACTGAGCGGGGGTCCAGGCGTGGGAGGAACTGAGCGGGGGTCCAGGCGTGGGAGGAACTGAGCGGGGGTCCAGGCGTGGGAGGAACTGAGCGGGGGTCCAGGCGTGGGAGGACTGAGCGGGGGTCCAGGCGTGGGAGGAACTGAGCGGGGGTCCAGGCGTGGGAGGACTGAGCGGGGTCCAGGCGTGGGAGGACTGAGCGGGGGTCCAGGCGTGGGAGGAACTGAGCGGGGCTCCAGGCGTGGGAGGAACTGAGCGGGGGTCCAGGCGTGGGAGGACTGAGCGGGGGTCCAGGCGTGGGAGGAACTGAGCGGGGCTCCAGGCGTGGGAGGAACTGAGCGGGGGTCCAGGCGTGGGAGGACTGAGCGGGGGTCCAGGCGTGGGAGGAACTGAGCGGGGGTCCAGGCGTGGCGGGGTTCCAGGCGTGGGAGGACTGAGCGGGGGTCCAGGCGTGGGAGGGACTGAAGTGGGGTCCAGGCGTGGGAGGAACTGAGCGGGGGTCCAGGCGTGGGAGGACTGAGCGGGGGTCCAGGCGTGGGAGGACTGAGCGGGGGTCCAGGCGTGGGAGGACTGAGCGGGGGTCCAGGCGTGGGAGGACTGAGCGGGGGTCCAGGCGTGGGAGGACTGAGCGGGGGTCCAGGCGTGGGAGGGCTGGGGTCTTAATGCGTGGAGTTCCTTTCTCTTTCTGGACGATCCATGTTGGAAGGACACGCCGCCTGAGGAACAGCTGTGTACAGTGGGAACAATATTAAAAATACTGCAGAAACATCATTTATTAAAACCATCTGTTGGAAAGAAATCCTTCAAATTCTGCAAAGAAAACGAGGATATTTGGATTTTCTGTGTCCAGTTTTTTTATTTTAACATTTAAACTAAAACTCCACCTCCTAATCGATCTGTGAACGTCTCACAAACTGCAGCTGCAATAAGACGAACAATAAATGTTTAATATATAACTTCCTGTTTGGGTTCTCTGTTGATTACCGTTTAGATGTGGGGTCCTGCTGCCACAAACTACTGCTCCCCTGGGTTAGGGGGATCTGTAAACTCTCGTAATCATTTAGAAAGGGGGTCCAAAGCTTTGTAAACTTCTGCACAGAGCCTTTTAGAGTACCGGATTTTCTCAAGTTTAAGGAAGTGCATAGTGTCTCTTATCCATCTAGTAAAATTGGGAGGTGCTTGCTCCTTCCAGGACAGGAGAACTAGGCGCCTGGCAATCAAGGAGGTGAATGCTACGACTGCCTGAGTTTGACCTTTAAGGTTGCCGGTATCGGGGGTGAGGCCAAATAAAGCACATACAGTATTGGGTGATGTCTCTTTGGAAAACCTTGGAGTATGCAATGAATATGTTTCCCCAAAATGAGCTGAGGTTGGGACCGGACCAGAACATGTGAATGTGATCTGCTGGTTGACTTACAGCGAGGGCATGAAGGGTCTAGGTCAGGGAACAGCTTCGCCAGCCTTGCTTTGGTAAAGTGCACTCAGAACAATTTTGAGTTGTATCAATCTATGCCTAGCACATGGGGAAGAGGTATGTATTAAGTCAAGCTTATTCTGCCATTGATCGTCTGCCGCGTTTAGCTCTCTTTTAGCAACATGGTGTTCTTTATTTGTTATTTCAAACACTCTATTTCCATGTGGCTTAAACACGTTCCTTCAATTTAAACTCAGTACAAACTTGGACTAAACCGCGTCTTTGTTTGGTGACATTTTTTATATATTTTTAATGTCAGAAATCCCATATTACGTTCTTTCCAAGAAAAATAAATGAGCACTACTTTCAGTGAATGATGGGGTTTTTATTGAAATTGAAGGCGTCTGTCTTCAATCTTTATTCAATTTCTGACATTTACCATTCTGTCATTTTACATTATGTGAGGGATAATGTGCAGCGACTTGGTCAGCAGGAAGGGTGTTCTCTAGTGATGGCAAAATGAAGCTTTGAATGAAGCATCAAACCACTTGTGTCGGAAATAGGTTCATTTCTCGAAGCTTCAGTTACAGCGACCTCTCCTGGCGAAGTGCAAGGCTGCAGTGGGTTTAACGTATCTTTGCCTTGAAAAAATATTCGATGCACACACACACACTAAGACTGAATATCATGTTCTATTTGCAATTAAAGATTGATAATTGTGTGTATTGGGTTATTGAGAAGAGACTAGAGAGTGCTGGACATTTTTTTGGGCGGAGACGGCCTTTTATCAGTTATTAAAGTATTAAAGTTGAAAAGCAATGATTAAAAGTTCATCCATTCCGGGCTTTGAACCAGCTGCGCGGCGGACATCGCAGCATTCAGGCCGCCGGCTCTATCCACTGCGCTATCTATTCCTTAGACCATGTTCACAACTTCTCCAGATTTCGAAGTGTTTCCCGAGCCAGAACGACCTATCTTTCTTCCTGGCTTGCTCTATAATGATCCAATTCAAATCAAGGGCGCCGGAAGCAGGGGGGCCAGGGGGCCATTGGCCCCCCCACTTTACAGCCCTGCCCCACATTCTCGCAGCAGCGGATGCCGCGGAACACTGTACACATCCCGTTTCAATAATTCCCCTCTACTCTAAAGTCGCATCTAAAAAGAACGCCATCTGATCTAGCTGTGTATATGTTTGTTATTTTTTATTGTTATATTCAATCTCATTAGCTACAGGCATTTTTGAAGCTTGTAAAGGGAAGATGACAGCTCTCACTCGCCACTCTGCTCTTCCACAGCGCCGCTCCCCCTCCCTCCGCTGAAATTATGAATGTAAGGCGTATAGTAATCATAGATAACACGGCAGGGTCCGTTACAGTTCCTTTTCATCTGATTTCAAATAAACAAAGTCTTGGCTTTTAGAATATTAAACTTGTTTCGGCAAATTCAGATGATAAATACAACTTTGAAGCTTGTAACGACATAATTACAAGCGGAGAACGGAGTAACTTTACGTCACAGCAGGCATAACAACAGCCGGTGTTTCTCGTGAGTGTTTTCCCGGGAAACAAACACAATACACACAAAGGCAAAAATACACAAACACACACACGTATATACACACACACACTCGCGAGCTCCCCCCAGACCAGTAATCCAAACGAAAATATTTTCCCTCCGTTACTACTTTGATCATTTGCTCCGATAATAATCAATCAGATCGATGGATATCCATCAAATCCAAATGTGGAGATGACAGCTTTGTAAATACCGGAGTTAATAACTGGAACTTTTCACAGAGTGTGTTCAAAAAAAGTGCGCTTACTTCAGTCAAACACCAGTCAACATTCAGCTTGTCAAACAAGAGCGTATTGAGCAGGAAAAAAGAAGAGATGGAATGATGGAGCAACTGCGCTGTCATATGTGTGGGCTGGACCTGTATAGTTTAATTTACAGGAAAGGAGTGAGCAGAGGGTAGAGTGGTCCATTCTTGTTCTGTTTTCTGTGACTATCTTCCTCCCCATGCTGAACACCCTCTCAGACTTTCAGTTGCGCGCGCTACTAAAGAGACGCGTTACCATGGAAACCAAACAATGTTGTAGCTGTATTGAAGTCCGAGTGGAAACAGTAACATTTGGAGCGTTATGTTAGAATGAAACAGGTCGTGACTCACAAATCAGATTTAGTCAGAAATCGGGAGAAATGCGGGATAAATATGACCCCGGGACCGGGAGGAAATCGGGAGTCTCCCGCGAAACTCGGGAGGGTTGGCAAGTATGTCACATACACACGCACTTTTTGGCCCCCCCACTTCTGAAATGAATCCGGCGCCGCTGATTCAAATGCAATACCAACAACAACTCAACAGCAACAACGCAAACTACGACAACAACCCACACATTGCGCATTGTTTAGAGCGGTTATAAAGTGCTGAAGCGCTCAAATTGGAAACTGTTTCAACCTGTCACCTGTCAGAATACAGACGAGGCAGTGCATTGAATCGCGTGATTGGACCGCGAACCAGTCAAGTGATTCATTCAGGAAATGAACCAGTTGCTGGTTCGGACGTCACATGTCACGTGATTTGAAGCAGTTGCTGCTTCTGACGTCATATGTCACGTGATTTGAAGCAAGCTTCGAATCACTGCTTCTATGGAAAAGGAAATCCAGGGTTGAAGCTCCGTTCGAAGCTTCAGTGTCAAACTGCCATCACTAGTGTTCTCCATAATGACCGCCTCGCTGCACATTATCCCGCTTATCACACGGCCACATTCTCAACAAAGTAACGACATGACTCCCAATATTAATTGAAATGCTTTTATAGATTTAGAAAATGTTTTTATTGATTTAAAAAATAGTACGCTATTATTGATTTAAAATGACATGCATCCGCTAAGAAAAATAGTCCGTTGTTACCGTTTGAACTTTTGCGGACCTTTTTGAGTACAGATTTGAAAACATCGCTGCTTGCTTTAAAAGTAGCACAATTCATGATGTCAGAGCTTGGGAAGTATCTAGATATCCCTGCCCTGATGCCAAAGGAACTGCACACTGGATATGTTTTGATGTCTGTGTCTGGACCGGTGCGTAAAAAGGAGGGTTTCTGCCCCGTTACTTCTCCCAGTTCCAAACTGTATGCAGTTCAATCGACCGGACTTCTTTCTGCAGATGTGAGCGTCCTTAAAAACGCTCAGTAAATCCTTGACAGCGGTCTGTACTAATGGATTAACAACGTGTCACGTGTTCTGAATTGACCAATCAGAATCGAGTATTCAACTAAACCATGTAATAAATAAGTGTATTCATCTGTTTTTAACTATAGTCCAAAACTTTGAGCATTTTTGCCTTATTTTACAAAGAAAAACAAGTTACATTAGATCACAAATTCCAAAAAGAAGTGTATAACTGGAGTAAAGTTGGCTCAAAAGGTGTAACATGTGATGAGTTATACTATATACTTTTAAAAAGTCAAAGCAGACCATTTACAGGAAATGATATCAGAGTGCAGTCTGATTTATTTTGTATTTTTTGGTCCATTAAACCTTAAGAAGCGGTCTTTCTAAAGCTCAGACTGCAAACTAATCTACGCGGCAACATAAACATTTAACCAGAGAGCAGGAACACATTAAACTATTAAAACACACGTCTGTACTGTACATTATTATTTCTGCTGTGTGTTTGCGTCACACGCCAGACCTCTGGACACATGCTGCTCTCTGATTGGTTGCTATTTAATTTCTAACACCTTATTATTTGGTCCTTAATTGCACTGTTTGACTTTAAATAAATTAAATGAACTCTCCAGAGTCTGAAGAGCTTCCTGAGACGAGAGGACGGGGACATCTGAAAGTTTACTTTTAATTCAAATGTATTTTTTATAATTGCTGCAATCAGGTAAGAATTGTAAGTGTTCACCCTTTTAGACGTACCTGTAAATCACTTAAAAGAAAACAAAACGTATCAAAACTGTGATTCAAATACTATGAATAGTAGACCTGGTTGGGTTTATAATTTAAATTAGTGTTAAACAATCCCTTAATTGATAAAAGTCGATTATTGCAGAATAAATTATCCAATTCAAAACAGTTCTTTTTTCCAGTTTAAAGTAAATGCCTGTTGCTTCATCAATAACTCTATATGTTATGGTATTAGTTTCCATTTGATGGAATCTGTAACTGATTTCTTACTGCATTTTTTGTCAGAAATATAAAAACCATGTCCTACAGAAGCCACCAGGAGGCGCCATAATAAAGCACTTTAACAGGAGATTTTATTGCTGTTATTGACAGACAGGAAACATTACATTACAGATTTACAGAATAAAGAATATGAAACCAAAGTGGATCTGAGCTGATCTGATTTATCACCAAATCCTTTCTGTTCAACTGTGAACTGATGTATCTCTTTGCAGCTGAAGAGCCTATATTAATGGGAGATACCAGATAGTGGGAAAAAGTATCATGAAAAGCAAAAGAAAATGTCATTTTCACAGCAGACATTTTAATTCATGTTAAAAACATTAACATTATAAATGGCTGTATTTATGCAAAGTAATTAGGGCTATAATTACATAACCTGTACTTTTACCAAGTAAATACATCAGAATGGACATTAATGATGTTTCAAGGTTATATTTATTGCGTTATTTATTTTGTTTAATTTGGCTTCTGTGGAAACAAACACTTATGGTGATAGAGAAGTATCATGCTACATGCTACATGCTAATTGATTTAGCTGTTTGTTTTAGCTAACTAGCTGGCAGGTGTAGCAACCGTTTTTAGTTAGCAATCTGTGCTACACTGAAGTAGCTAGCTAGCAAGCAGACCAAATATACATTTGAACACATCCAGATTCTTCTATCTACATTCAATAACTTTGAAATAACCACTTGAAGGAAGTGTGTTATTATCAGTCTGCTGCTCGGGTTAAAGGGGAAATCCAACTTCTAAAGTAATTATCAAACTAAAGCATATATTTATATTTTAGTGTCAGTCACGTTGAAGTGAATGGGATTCGTGTCCAGTTCATAACGAGTGAAGCCGTTTCCACTCGTTTCTCCTCCTGTTGAATTTAAACCTGAACGTCTGTCTCTGAACTCTCCCGATGATGGATGTGTGTTTTCCTGAAGCTGCTTCCCTTTCGTCCGGAGAATCCTTCAGTGAGGATTCACCGCCTCCTCGTCCTCCTCCGGTACTGCACTCTTCAGATTACCTGCACACAAATATGAGTCAAATTCACGATAATAAATAGTTACCTCGCTCTTTTCTAACTCATTTGGTTAACATACTACGGAGCTAATTACCTGCCATAAGTCACCAAACAAACTAAACCTGTTTTACAGATGCCCTACGAGTCACTAACAAACACAGCGTGGTTTACAAATACAAAACACCATCTACAAACTAATGCATCTACCAAACAAACACATTACATGTTTCAAACAAAACATGTTTCAGAAACAAATACAGCATAGATCTGACAAGTATACAAATATTCCACGGTTAGTTCCACTAAGATATTTTCTCACAAATGTCCTGAGTAATTCTCCACACCAGCAGGGGGCACTACTGAGTCAATTTTTGCGGTGGGAGGTTGAGCAGAGCAAGTTAAGGGGCCTACACACCACACTGACACCAAAGAACACGTCCCGACGGAACACGTCTCTGCGTCTTGGCCTTGTGTCGCACTGGAACACACCGCAAAGACTTCAGCCGACGGCCAAGTAGCACGTACGAACTGCGCATGCGTGAGTGGCAATAACTCTCCTTACCAGCAGGCGGCGGTAGTGTGTATTCGTCATTCAAAAGAGGCAACAACCGGAAGACAGACTGCGTGATAACCGAGAGAAGAAGAACAGACTGCGTGATATAAACAAACAACAAATAGCATGTGCGTTCCATTTCCCCTCTACAGCAAGAAGCTCATGGGGCTTTCCCGAACCTGTGTCGAGAGCTGGAGTTAAATGAAATCTCAGATTTGCCTTCTTGATCGTTTGTTTGGGTCCCTCACTTCCGTTTCGCTTCTCATGCACTGATTCGCTAGCTGAACAGCCAATCAGAGTGGTTTCTTTGGCCGACTGCCTTTAGTAGACAGCCTCCCGATTCAACATGTCGAATCGGCGGTGGAAGGTGTCGGCACGGCCGAAAAGACACAACGGTGCGGGACACACCAATCAGTAGAGCGACAGGACGCTCATCGACGGCCAGACATCTATCGACGGCCAAAATCGGGTTGGTGTGTCCGGGCCTTAACAGCCACTCTGATGACAGGTCTTTCTAGCGATCCAATAACCGAATAGGACATTACACCGAAATAAATCCTAACTCCAGTAGGGCCTACATAAAAAAAACAACATTTGTAATACTCTCTGTTCTGATGTGGACAGATTCCCAAGGACAATAAGGACTTGATTCTGTGAGTTTTACTACTTTCCGGGATTCAATTTTCAAAATGAATGGATAAACGATAAACTATATATCTATCTGAGCAAAAGGTCTTACCGTTTTTTTGTGTGCCAATCGACAGAAAAAACTGCGGAATTGGGCGTTCCACAGGGCTCTGTTCTGGGACCACTGTTTTTCACTATATACAGCTCGTGATGATGTTTACTAACGTATCATTTGTCAAAGATGCTGAACAAGTTGCCTCTAAGCTCTAATGCACTTTATAAATACCATGAAGAAGAACAATATTTATATTACTTTTAATATCCTCTCTTTTTAATAATTTCTGTTCTGATGGGGACAGATTCCAAAGGTCAATAAGGACTTGATTCTGTGAGTTTTACTACTTTCCGGGAATACATTTTTGAAATGAATGGATAAACGTTCCTCATTCAAACTATATATCTATCTGAGCAAAAGATCATACAGTGTGTTGTGTCTGATATAAGCCTCTACGTGACAAAAATGCTGTAACTGCACAATTGGGCGTTCCACAGGGCGCTGTTCTGGGACCACTGTTGTTCACTCTATATACAGTTTGTGATGATGTTAACTAACGTATCATTTGTCAAAGATGCTGAACAAGTTGCCTCTAAGCTCTAATTACCACCCGTAAAATAACTATATAAATACCATGTATTATTGACACTGCACCGTGTCTCGAGTCGTACTTTAAATTCAAAGAAATCAGTTAAGATTCATTTTTATTGGTAAAAAAAAAAACCCGTAGCCTAGTGTTTGGAGACCAATAAGGAAAAATGTAAATAAGTTCAAATATTAAGGAGAGATCTTGGATACCAATTGGACTTTTGGAAGCCATATCAGTGACATCAATAACATTTAGAAATATAACATTTGAAACATTTTTACAGAAGTCTAAAAAATGTGTCGATAGAAATGACCTAAAATACCTTAAAATGTTAGAGTTTTAAAAGACTTTCTCTGGAGGATAAAGAGCACTCAGACATTCAGCAGATGTTTAATATAATACCTCTTTATTCACAGCCATTTCTACACAAGCAAACCCTTGGCATACCTACAGTGATTTCAATTCAGACTGGTTTAGTGGACTACAATGACCTAACATCTCTACGTGCGTGTGAGAGTGCACGAGCTGTTTCTAAATACAGTGTTAGTGTTATCAGACGTTACAGGGGAAACGATAAGAGACAAAGAGACGAAAGTCGGTTATCGGGAGACGGAGTCGGGACTGGCTGCTTCCTGTTTGTGGTCACATGACAAATCTGAGAAGGAGGGGAAAAGAGGATGATGGGAAATAAAAAAATCATGCACGAAAGAGAGAAGAAGAAAAAGAGGAGTTAGTGATGTTAGTCGTCAAGAAATGAAGAGATTATAGACTGTTACTAAGGAGATGTGAACAGATCAGTGACAGTGTGTTAATGTTCATTTTGATTTCTAGCGTTCACTTTACACACTATGGTGAATGGATGCCATTCAAAGCTGAGTTTATTATTCTCTGGCCACTAGATGGCAGTAAAAACATCACAAACAGTTAAATAAAGGTAATATGTTTAACGACAGCTGCCCTTTACACATCCTGCAGACATTATAATCAACATTATCATTCATTTAGAGTGTTTTTTTATTTATCTGCAGGATTTAAGTTTAATATTATATCTCATAGCTTTAAATATTAAGCTGCTAGATGCTGAACTCTGTCTCTTTGTTAAGAGTATTAGCGGCTGGCAGAGTAACCAAGTCAGCATTCTAGGTATCTTTAGAGACTTGAAATGTCCTTAAAGTGGCATTAATTGACATTTTGATATAACAGTTATTGATGAATACAGTTATAAGTTATATAGGGGCAAATGTGAAGCAAACAGCTGGTGATTTCACCTTTTCTATTCGGCAAACTGTGCCGACTGCTATTTCGTTATTGTCACGTTTTGGCTTATTGAAATATAATTGAGATTAAATGCTCATATTTCGTAGCTAAGTTTAGTGGGTAAGTTCAATTTTGTCAATACATGTAACACTAGTGTGTGTTTATTTGGTGTTTGTATGTGTGTTTGTATACCCCAAAATACTATGAAATATGTTAGTTTTTTTGGATAAACGGTTCCATGTTATTTTTACCTGTCGTGTTGTTTTGTTTTATTTCCATTTAACTTAATCTTATTTTATTTTTGAGAGAAACTTTGACCAAAAAATTCTTAAAATACCATTTAAAAAATACTTAATGGCTTTTGAAAAATACTTTAAATACCTACTTTTTTTGTTACAGTACTGTTTATTTGGCTGAAAAACTATGATATATTAGTATTTATATTTATAGACTGTTTGTATTTATATTTATATTTATATATGTATTTGTGGTACACTGCTGTGTTGTTGTGTATATTTTCTGCCTTAGCAACAGTTTACCGCCTGAACTGTTGCTCTCTGCCACTCCTCTCTCCTGATTGGCTAACAGCAGACTGGCTTCATTCCCATTGTCTTCTTCTGGCCCATTGTGATTGGCCCACAGGGAGGTGGCATAGAGCTGCGCTGTGATTGGGCTAAGCTGGTCATTAAGCTCCGCCCCCAGCAGGTGCTGCTCCACCCCAAGCTGCAGCTCTGAGGAAAAGAGCGGGAAAAACCCCACAATAACTGGACTACAAATCATCTGTAGTTTTAAAATTAGAGTTGAAATTAAGCCTCAAAACTGAACCAGAAAGTAGAAGAAAATAAAAATACAACTGAAGATAAGAAACACTCAGAATCTGACACTGACACAAAACTTTAGTGTGATTAAAAAACATTCTTATGTCAAAAACTAAAGGAGGCTAATGTTGGGCTATAAAGGAACTACAGCACAGTCACATGACTTCACGTCACCACCGCTAAGCTAAAGGAGGCTAATGTTGGGCTATAAAGGAACTACAGCACGGTCACATGACTTCACGTCACCACCGCTAAGCTAAAGGAGGCTAATGTTGGGCTATAAAGGAACTACAGCACGGTCACATGACTTCACGTCACCACCGCTAAGCTAAAGGAGGCTAATGTTGGGCTATAAAGGAACTACAGCACGGTCACATGACTTCACGTCACCACTGCTAAGCTAAAGGAGGCTAATGTTGGGCTATAAAGGAACTACAGCACGGTCACATGACTTCACGTTACCACCGCTAAGCTAAAGGAGGCTAATGTTGGGCTATAAAGGAACTACAGCACGGTCACATGACTTCACGTCACCACCGCATTAGCCTGCAGACAGTAAACATATCCGTAAATGCAAATCTAATTAAAAATACAATTTAAGTTTAATTTTAAAAATGCATTTTGCCTGGACCCTAAAATAGGAATAAAACCCGATTAGATTAATGATTTCTTCCTGATCCACAGTGTGGGGGAGAATCTGGTGCTCAGGCAGTTACTCACATGAAGCTATTAGCTAACTACACACACACACACACACACACACACACACACACACACACACACACACACACACACTCAGACAGAATCAATAAGCTTTTACTGTCTCCACTTCCTGGAATCAGCGCTGCACTCTCTGACTGACAGCTCGGCACTCTTTGTTTTTATTTCTTTTTATCTCCCTTCATTTTCCCTAAAAAACCTCCACACTCGTAAAAATACACTTCTGTCTCTCAAATATATATATTTTCACACTGCAGATAATAGAACCTGTCCCTCGGCCTCTGAACTGATGCTGCAGCTTCCTCTGGACCTGAACACTTTATCAATTATTCAGACGATGAGGAGGATAATCATAAAGTATTGTAGAGATAAAAGCCATCGGACAGATGCTCTCTGAACACTGAGGACAGCAGCCATTAACATTCATACTGCAGAGAAAGTGCAGCGCACAACTTATACTGCAAGAGTGAACACCAAGTCAGAGGGGGAAGTACTTTTAATCGAGTACATTACATGAAAATACTCATTTACTGCACGTAAAGGGTCCCTATTCTGCTTTTTGTAGTTTGTTCTATCGGTTTTAGTGCATGTAAATGGTCTGCAAAGGCTCAAATCCCTGTGTCAAAAAGCCTTTTACTGAAAGTAGCATAACATGAAAATATTACAGTATAAGTACTTCAAAATGTTACTTTACTTGAGTAAATGCAGAGGTGGAAGAAGTACTCAGATCTTGTACTTGAGTAAAAGTAGAAGTACTCAGATCTTGTACTTGAGTAAAAGTAGAAGTACTCAGATCTTGTACTTGAGTAAAAGTAGAAGTACCAGAGTGTAGGAATACTCTGTTACAGTAAAAGTCCTGCATTCAAAATGTTCCTCAAGTGAAAGTAGAAAAGTATTCTCATCAAAATCTAGTGAAAGTAGCGACAGTGAAAGTAGTCATTGTGCAGATTGGTCCATTTCAGAATAATATATCTGATATGTTTTATAATGACTGATCATTACTTCCCACCTCTGAGTTTTTATAAACTGAACGTCTGATGGCAGCTGAAGCCACAGATCATGGAGTTAGTAAAACAGAGGGGGGGGGGGGACAGGAATAACAGAGACGTGTTTTCAGAGGAAGAGAGGCGGCCGTGCATCACTTCAACATTTACAGACGTTTTCATAAAGTCTTCTGTCATTTAGAGGATTTAAGAACAGATAACGTGTAATAACTCATATGATCTTAGATATAAAGAAGCTTTAAATACAGAATGACTCGTTGAAATATGTTTTTTTAACTAAATGCTAATGTCACGTGTTACTGGGATTCATTTCTAAATAGCAAAAGATGCCTCTGTTGCTCATTAACGATAATTAATAGGTTTTTATGTAAAAGTCTTGCAATCTTTTTGGTGTTTTTCTCAATCTGTGCTCTCAAAGACCTCTCATAACGTATGTCAATGGCTCACAAGGCTGAATATTGATAGTTCATCAAAAGTTCTTCGATCTGAGGAAACACAAACTGAGAGCGTCTGTTGGCTCGATGGGTTTTCAATGAAGTTATTTAAAGCACAATTTCATCTTTTTACCTTTAATCTAAATTTATTTTTATATGTCTACTCTGCGCTATTTTTAGTTAGTTTTTATGTCTCTTCCTGCTAACTGTATTCTGTGAGATGTCTATGTGAAGCACCTTGAACGGCACCTATATGAAAGGTGCTGTACAAATAAAGATTATTATTATTATTAAATAAAGTACTTTTGTAAAAAACCTTACCTTTCATGGTGGGGGGGGCGAAGGTGCTCTGAGAGTCTGAAGCCTGGAGAACAGAAGGACGATTATTATTAGATAGATAGATAGATAGATAGATAGACAGATAGATAGATAGATAGATAGATAGATAGATAGAAAGATAGATAGATAGATAGATAGATAGATAGATAGATAGATAGATAGATAGATAGATAGATAGATAGATAGATAGATAGATAGATGTATCAGTACCTGAGCCTCTCCGTTGGCGTTGAGCTGCTCTCCATCTGCAGAGAGAGAGAAAACTCTTCATCACCTGACAACACCATGCCTTTTTACATCTAAATCTATATATAGAGCAATATATTAATATCTGTGAGAGCAGTCCTCCTACAGTTTATCTCACAATGTTCACACAGTGGAAAAATAATGTATGATACCTCGGTCCAGACGACACTCTGCCACCAGGTTTATTACAAGGTTTGTAGTTTTTATGATTTCCTGCAGACTGAAACTAACTGAACCAAACATGAATAATCCTCCCTGTGGAGGTCTAACATGTGACCTCTGCTCTCTGTCATGTGACCTCTGCTCTCTGTCATGTGACCTCTGCACTCTGTCATGTGACCTCTGCTCTCCGTCATGTGACCTGATTAGTTTGAAGGCCTCACAGTCACTTCCTGTTTCCACAGCTGGCAGCTGAGTCCACTCTACAGACAAATACATGCAAAAAATGTAATCTGTAAAATGTGGTGCACGGATCCTTTGAGAGGATTCTGGACAACAGAAACATACTAGAAAATGCAATTCCTGAAGAAATTGCTAGTGGGAATGCTGAAATGTAATGTGTAAGAAGAAAGTGAAGAATTTAGATTGAAATGATACATGAACACTGGGGGCTTGAATGTGTGATAAGTTTGAAAAGCAGCAGAATATTTGAACTGCAAACTTTTGAACTAACTTGATGGCGAATGATCTGTCGCCATGGCAACGTCATTTGATGACACCCCATAATACGCTTAGATGTGTTGATGGCTGCATCGTTGCCAAACCTGTGAAGTTTTGGGCCATTTCGAGCATTTGAACTGAAGTTGTGAGAAAACCGTGTTTCATGGCGAGCATTGTGTTGCCAAGGCAACAGCATTTGAAGAAATCTTAAAACTGTCAAATAGATGTCTTCACGGCTGGACTGTTAGCACACATGTGAAGTTTGAGCACTTTTTGACCATTTTAATAGGAGTTATAGCAATATCGTGTTTTACGGCGAGGGATGCGTTGCCATGGCAACAGCTTTTGAGGAAAACTCACTAATGGCACATAGACATGTTGAAGGCTGGACCATTAACCATTATCTGAAGTGTGGTGCTGTTTTGACCCTTTTCATAGGCGTTACGACAACATCGTGTTTTATGGCGAGGGATACGTTTCCATGGAAACGGCATATGGTCAGATCTCAGATTTGGCGTAGATCTGTTGAGGCATGGAGAGGTGATATACAAGTGAAGTTTGGGGGACAATCGGACCGTGTCCATTGGAGCTACAGCAAACATCGTGTTTTATGGCGAGGGATGCGTTTCCATGGAAACGGCATATGGTGACACCCCATAATTGACGTAGAGCTGTTGAGGGCAGGACCATTAACCATTATCTGAAGTCTGCTGCTCTGAGCATGTCAGTTGGAGTTATGACATCATCGTGTTCCATGACACAGGTGTTTATATTTGAGCTAACGACGTGTCCAGAGATCAAAGGTTTCCATGGTGATGTGCAGTAATCAGTGAGAGGAGAGCATTTCCATTGTTCTGAATGAGAGATAAACCTCTTACATGTGAACGTTTTGTTGAAGAACCGTAACAGATATCGGTGAAATTTCAAAGCGTGAAGCATCTCAAGGACCTTGAGCATCTGAAGTGTACTTTTTGTGTACTTTCGGGTCAATAATGTGGCCTTTTTGGCAGATGAACTAAAGGTGTGCGGCTGCTGTGGTGGGGAAAGATGAGGCTGAACTTACAATGGGGTTTAATGGAGACATGTTGAACGTTTTTGTCACTTCATGCCCTCAAGAGGCATTCTGTTTAATTATTTTTGCTTAATTTTTTTTTATCTTTCAAGCTACGAGATGTTTTCCTACGTTTCTCATGAAAAATGATGTCTCAGGAATGTAGGGTTTGGGAATTATGGCAGGTTTAAAAAAAAATATGAAGGCAAAATTAAATCTGTCCTCCGCTCTAGCTGTGACATCACGCACTCTAAAATCTGAAGAAGGCCTCTTTACCAAGTCTGAACAATGTTTAATATCAGATTTAAAAGTTGTGTTACACGAATAATGTCAGAAAGATGTGTACATTTTAAGTTGGAATGAGGTTTCTGAGTGAAAGTATGAAGGAGCAGTTAGCAGTTGAAGTCGCATGAAGATTTGTTCAGTCTGAAGAGTTTCTCCATTGACTTCCATGTTAAAAATGTGATGAATTATGGGATGTATCTCTGGAATTATGAAAGTTATGAATGAGAAAAGTAATAGCCATTGATTCCCGACCGAGCTGAACGTTTTGATGTTTGAACGGAGTTTCTGCGATGTGGAATGTGGGAGCAGAAGAGGCGCAAAATAACCCGGCGGAATAATAAAGAATTTCGTGCGTAGCAGAACAAGCAGTGGGAATGCTGTGTCAGCATTCCCACTAAATTATGGTATCTACTTTTATTTAACACAATATGCATGTTCTGACCCTCAGGGGAAACTCCACTGAAACAACATGTGGAGATTATTACCATCACTTTACACTTTTTCTTTAGAATCCCATTTTTTTTTATTCAGATTTTTTTTCAGAGTAAATACTTATGTTTTAGTTCAAAATGAATTCATTAAAGAGAGAAGAAATAAAATAAAACTCTAACATTTGGTGCAATAAGGATTTCAGATTTACAGTTTATTATTTTTAAATATTTCTCCAATTGTCAAACCTAACAATAAAGGTTTTAGAATTTATATTTCCTGTGCTGGTCTTCTTTTAGAAACGTCTCTATAGGAAGCAGCACACACACACACACACACACACACACACACACACACACACACACACACACACACACACACACACACTCTATCTCTCTAAGCATCCATCAGTCGCTCCATATGAGATCACTTACTAAAAGCTGCAAATCTAATAACACTTCCATCAAGCTGCTTTCAGCCCCTCCCCCCCTCACCCTTCCTCTCATAAATTCAAATTTAAAAAAGCTTTATTGGTATGACCATATCAAACACAGTGTTGCCAAAGAAGCCGGTACAGAAAGCCTTAAAGAGGCCCTTTCTCCTCCAGAAGTCTCTGAACACGTAAACAGAATATGAAATGAAATACGGTTTATTGCGGTGATAACTATTTGTATAAATGAGTAGATTCCAAGATGACAAACAGGAATGATCATCGAGGCACTTTACAGAGCGCAGGTGTTTAGCGGTCTTATGGCCTGTGGCATAAAACTGTAGTTCTGTAGGTGTTAGTGCATGTCAATGGTCTGCAGAGGCTGAAATCCCCCCCCCCCCCTTACCTGTGCCAGGTTGTCTGTAGATCTGCAGAGTTGCAGGAGTCGGTCTCCTGCGACGGATCTGAGGTAACACACACACACACACACACACACACACACACATTGTTATCGTAAAAAGTCATTTTTCTGGAGAAAATCAAGTAATAAAATGCTGTTTTCAGCTGTTTTAAATCACATCACGTGTCACTTGTTAGACGCTTTTATCCAAAGCGACTTACATACTGAATACTGAGGACAATCCCCACAGGAGCACTTTGGGGTGAAGTGTCTCAGGGACACAACGACATGCTGACTGCAGTGGGGTTTGAACCTGTGCTCCCCTGATCCGAACCCCTACACACAACCCACTGCGCCACACACCTCCAACTTTTTTAAATGTGCATGTTTCCTGCATTTCTCTGTTTTATATGGAAAATGTATTATTTTGACCGACTGACAAGACCTTATGGATCACCGTGGGATTTAAAACGATAGATGGATATTTTCCTTTATTTTCTGACATGATTTAGACCAAATGATTAATAGATAAGCTGCTTAAAGTTAACAGATATTTAACGGCTTAATGTTTTTCTTAGTTTTATAAAGTGTTATTATGAGACGTCCCAGTCTTACAGCTCTTAATGCCAGCTCACAGTACATCAAATTCCCCACAAAGCCTCTCCTGTGTGGAAACCTCATGAAGAGCTGAAGACTACAGGCTTTGTTTCAATAAAACGACCTGCTTTAAGTTTTAACGTGAAAAGTCAACACTTCATGTTATTAATGCACGCTGTAAAAATACATTTTGAAAGAACAGATCTGTACTGTACTTAAGTACATTGTTAAGGTATTTATACTTTACTTGAGTATTTCCATTTTATGCTACTTTGTACTTCTACTTTTACTGAAGTACAAGATCTGAGTACTTCTACTATAGTCGTAGTAGTGAGTAATACTAAGTGTGATTTCAAAGGTCTTAATGATATTTAAACTCTCTCCTGTCTCAGATGATCTGCAGCGCCTGGTTTACAGAAATACAAATCACAGGGAACAGAAAGCGCTCTCTCTTCAGTCAGACTAGATTTAGAGTATTTCCTTAGTTTAGGTGTTTTTAACTCCTTAATGAGATACACTTTAAATACTTCCTGCAGGGCGTATCTGAATGCTGTCTGCTGATTGGTCGGTGTTGTTGTGAATAAATGAACGACAGATGATGATCACATCTGATCTGTATGTTCCTGTAGTTCCTGCATGTGAGCAGAACAGAAGCTGCTCTGTTTAAACCTGACGTCACTGAGTTTAAACGTTTCTCTCTGACGTCTTTACGGGATGTTAGTGAAGGAAACAGGAAGTAGATCATTGCTCAGGAAGCTGCTAACGAACACAGATTACTGACCCTCAGATAAATATCAGAGACGGTTTTATGAGAAACGACGACTAAGGTTTACATGCCTGCAGAGAAGCTGCTGTGGCTCAGTGGATAGTGTGCTGGACTTCGAATAAGGGGATAGCAAGTTCGAGTCCCACTGCAGTCAGCATGTCGTTGTGTCTCTGAGACACTTCACCCCAAAGTGCTCCTGTGGGGATTGCCCACAGTATTGAGTATGTAAGTCGCTTTGGATAAAAGCGTCTAACAAGTGACATGTAATGTAATGAGGTTTACTGCAGGTTTATTCAGGCATTAAAGGGTTAAATCTGGATTGTATATTCATTCCTTCTTTGTGTTTAAGGCGGCACAAACAGGACTGTAAATCACTGAGAGTACAGACGAGGTTCTGTGTGAAAACACATCAGTTTTAAGTGGAAATGAAGCATTTGAATCGTCCTTTGAGGAGCTTTTCTATATCAAACCACCTCATGTGTTGGATTATATTTTATTGACTGATTTGAAATAAACGCTCTACAACGGTCCATCTCTTCCATCAGGAGGAACGTGCTGCAGCTTCAGAAAGGATGCAGATATAGAAACCCAAATGTTCCACATGAAGAAACATCTTCAGCAACAACACATGCAGCCTTTAGAGAACATTCAGCAACTTGAGGAGACATGCGCAGCGTTTACTAA
>CM062278.1:31773700-31788700 GCA_031216635.1 Dissostichus eleginoides
GTTAGCGCCCCCTAGTGGTCCCTGAGTATATTGGTACATTTTCACATTTGAAATAAATAAATAAATTTAAGTTTTCCAAACTCTCGCGGGAATATCTCCGAAAAAGGAGCGAGTTTAAGTTCCACTTTCGATTGCACGATATAACGCAGCGCAACCCCTTCGTCACACATGTTGCCACTTGTTTGGACCATTTTCAGGCGATTTGTAATCTGTTCTAGAAAAACGATGTGTTTTGTTTTAGATTTCAAGAAGCAAACAAACACTGGATGTCTTTGATGAACATGTATCCACGCTGGAGTAGATTCAGAGGTTAGGAGTGAGATAGAGATTATGATCTATGCATCCAATCAAGCGTTGCATGAAGTCTGTTGATGATCAGAGGCTGTTGTTGGGGCAGAGCATGCAGGCCAGCCCGATGGTCACCAAGGTTCATGTTTTAATAGCATGTTTACAAAAAAAGCCCAGGCGAGCCTAATGTGAGAACAAAGGGCTTAGACCTCAGAGAGTTAGACCTCAGAGAGTTAGACCTCAGAGAGTTAGACCTCAGAGAGTTAGACCTCAGAGAGTTAGACCTCAGAGAGTTAGACCTCAGAGAGTTAGACCTCAGAGGGTTAGACCTCAGAGGGTTAGACCTCAGAGGGTTAGACCTCAGAGGGTTAGACCTCAGAGAGTTAGACCTCAGAGAGTTAGATCTCAGAGAGTTAGACCTCAGAGAGTTAGACCTCAGAGGGTTAGACCTCAGAGAGGTAGACCTCAGAGAGTTAGACCTCAGAGAGTTAGACCTCAGAGAGTTAGACCTCAGAGGGTTAGACCTCAGAGAGTTAGACCTCAGAGAGTTAGACCTCAGAGGGTTAGACCTCAGAGGGTTAGACCTCAGAGGGTTAGACCTCAGAGAGTTAGACCTCAGAGAGTTAGACCTCAGAGGGTTAGACCTCAGAGGGTTAGACCTCAGAGGGTTAGACCTCAGAGAGTTAGACCTCAGAGAGTTAGACCTCAGAGGGTTAGACCTCAGAGAGTTAGACCTCAGAGAGTTAGACCTCAGAGAGTTAGACCTCAGAGAGTTAGACCTCAGAGAGTTAGACCTCAGAGAGGTAGACTTGGGCCTGCGACCAAAGTTTAACTGTATTTTGTTTTGAAAATCCACAGCGGAGGTTTGTGTCGTGCTACGTGCGGTGTGTTTGCATTTCTCTCAGTAAAACGATCTGTGAGTCTGTTGGACATAAACTCCGTAATAAATGTAGTCTACATTTCATAAGAGGTGTAAAACCTGAGAGCATTTTAAATCGCATTTGAACGAAATGCTGATATAATCTGTAGCTGTATTTGAATTGTTGATTTATTGTGTGAACGAGGCGATGCAGAGAAAGTTCAGCTGTCATTATTAGGCTGTCATTTGTTATATACTGTTGGAGTGGGAAGCAGGCCTATTGTTTCTGGATATTTGTGGAGTCAGGTGGTCCGTGAGTGTTTTTGTATTGGTGGTCCTTGGTATGAAACAGTTTGAGAAACACTGGTCTATATGTACCTACACAATTATACTATAAGCTGTGCTTGTCTTCGACGAGTTAAAATGTATTATTGCGTTGTTTTCTCCTCATCCTATACCTCCTGATGGCAGACAGGAGTTCTCTCACCTGCTGTCTGAGGAAGAGGTGGGAGGAAGAGGAGGAAGAGGAAGAGGGGGGGTCGTTGAACACCTCCAGGTGCAGGGTGGAGACGACGGTGTTGGGGCGGGGCATCAGAGAGAGAGGGGTGAGACGGGGGGCAAGCGAGGAGGAGGAGGAGAGGGAGGAGGGGAGGGAGGAAGATTTAACGAGCCTCAATCTCCTCTTCTTCGTCTTACTGTCCATTTCCTGTCCGTCCACTTCTTCCTGTCCGTCCACTTCTTCCTGTTTTTCCACTTCTTCCTGTTTTTCCACTTCCTCCTCCTCTTCCTCCTCGGAGCAGCTGGGGGATGAAGAGGAGGAAGATGAAGATGACTCCCCCTCTGTTCCCGAGTCCTCATTGGAGGAGCTGGACTCCCCCTCCCCCCCCCAGCGTAGCATGTTAGCCTTGTGGTTGTAGCATGCGGCGCAGCGGGTGAGGGAGGGGCGGGGCTAAGGGAGGAAACAGGAAGTCAGAAACTCTTAAAGGAATGACTGGGAAATCAACAATCAGCTAAACATCCCCCGACTTTGAGGTCACTCTGACTCGTCATGCTTTAACGTAGAAATAAGATTAAAAGTGTAATGAGTTCTCCAGACTCTCCTCTTGCACTTGGGCAATTTTTTTTTTGTCAACTTTTTTTTTCCAGGGGTCACTCTTTAGTGTCCCCTGGTCCCCCAGCTGTGTGCGTCACTCTTTAGTGTCCCCTGGTCCCCCAGCTGTGTGCGTCACTCTTTAGTGTCCCCTGGTCCCCCAGCTGTGTGCGTCACTCTTTAGTGTCCCCTGGTCTCTAGCTGTGTGCGTCACTCTTTAGTGTCCCCTGGTCTCCCAGTTGTGTGCGTCACTCTTTACTGTCCCCTGGTCTCCCAGCTGTGTGCGTCACTCTTTAGTGTCCCCTGGTCTCCCAGCTGTGTGCGTCACTCTTTAGTGTCCCCTGGTCTCCAGCTGTGTGCGTCACTCTTTACTGTCCCCTGGTCTCCCAGCTGTGTGCGTCACTCTTTAGTGTCCCCTGGTCTCCCAGCTGTGTGCGTCACTCTTTAGTGTCCCCTGGACTCCCAGCTGTGTGCGTCACTCTTTAGTGTCCCCTGGTCTCCCAGCTGTGTGCGTCACTCTTTAGTGTCCCCTGGTCTCCAGCTGTGTGCGTCACTTTTTAGTGTCCCCTGGTCTCCCAGCTGTGTGCGTCACTCTTTAGTGTCCCCTGGTCTCCGTTGTGTTTTGAGCTTCTTCAGCGTTTTGTATTTGCAGCGTTTCTGCAGCTTCTAGTAAACGCTGCATGTCTCCTCAAGTTGCTGAATGTTCTCTAAACGCTGCATGTCTCCTCAAGTTGCTGAATGTTCTCTAAACGCTGCATGTCTCCTCAAGTTGCTGAATGTTCTCTAAATGCTGCATGTCTCCTCAAGTTGCTGAATGTTCTCTAAACGCTGCATGTCTCCTCAAGTTGCTGAATGTTCTCTAAACGCTGCATGTCTCCTCAAGTTGCTGAATGTTCTCTAAACGCTGCATGTCTCCTCAAGTTGCTGAATGTTCTCTAAACGCTGCATGTGTTGTCAAGTTGCTGAATGTTCTCTAAACGCTGCATGTGTTGTCAAGTTGCTGAATGTTCTCTAAATGCTGCATGTCTCCTCAAGTTGCTGAATGTTCTCTAAACGCTGCATGTCTCCTCAAGTTGCTGAATGTTCTCTAAATGCTGCATGTCTCCTCAAGTTGCTGAATGTTCTCTAAATGCTGCATGTGTTGTCAAGTTGCTGGAGATGTTTCTTCATGAGGAACATTTGTGTTTTTATATCTGCATCCTCTCTGAAGCTGCAGCTCACTAACCTTATAAAGCAGCATTCATTTGTGCCTCCACAGTTACTCCTTTCTATCTGCAGAGGGTTAATAACAGAACTTGTTTTCAGGATGTTTAAAGTGTCCCGCTCACCTTTGGCTGAGTCTCAGACTCCAGCTGCTGAACTGCATTCATCTCCAGAAACACCCTGCGGTAACAAGTCAAAGGAGAGAGACAAATAAATAAAGAACTTCTTAAAACACAAGCAGGCTGAAAAGAAAAATCATAAATAAAAAGAAAAATACACATGATTTTATTTTGATTTTGATTTAATTCACTTTTAAATTTGATCTCTTCTCTTTCGTAGTCTTAAAATATGTATTATTTATTTTACCAAAGAATTAAACTGTACTTAGTAGAAGTAGTGTAGGAATACTCTGTTACAGTAAAAGTCCTGCATTCAAAATGTTACTCGAATAAAAGTAGAAGTACTCAGATCGTGTACTTGAGTAAAAGTAGAAGTACTCAGATCTTGTACTTGAGTAAAAGTAAAGTACTCAGATCTTTTCTTGAGTAAGTAGAGTACTCAATCTTGTCTTGAGTAAAGTAGAAGTACTCAGATCTTGTACTTGAGTAAAAGTAGAAGTACTCAGATCTTGTTCTTGAGTAAAAGTAGAAGTACTCAGATCTGGTACTTGAGTAAAAGTAGAAGTACTCAGATCTTGTACTTGAGTAAAAGTAGAAGTACCAGAGTGTAGGAATACTCTGTTACAGTAAAAGTCCTGCATTCAAAATGTTCCTCAAGTCAAAGTAGAAAAGTATTATCATCAAAATATAGTTAAAGTAGCGACAGTGAAAGTAGTGATTGTGCAGATTGGTCCATCTCAGAATAATATATATGATATGTTTTATAATGATTGATCATGAAAGTGTTCTCAAAGCTGGTAAAGGTGCAGCTAGTTTGAATGACTTTGTATACTGCAGGGTAGCTTGAGAATTTACTCCAGAGGCCTGTACGACGAAGCCGGTTCAACATAACCTGGATATGTTTGAGTTAATCCAAAACACGCGCTCTCGCTAAGCGGTCCTACGACGCGGGTTATCAAGTGGATCGCTCAAGCCAGCCGTGCCCTATCTAGTTAGGTGCGCATTCACATGAGAGGGGTGGTATTTGGAGCATTCGACCAATCACAAACATGGAGAAGCGTACTGACAGCGCAGCGTCATACTTCCTGAATGAAAAGTGAACTTTAATATTAGACATATATGAAGACGTTAAACTTTAAACATCCATGACTTAAACACTTGATCCAGGATCAAAGCCACATAGCTGCACCTGCAAGGTGAATACAGCTGGTAACAGAACAAGTGTTTGAATGCGTACATTAACAGGTTTATGATATCACTGCCCCGTCTAAGACACGATCTGACTTTAATTACATTTGACTCGAGTGTTTCGTCAACTTAATGTGTTGCTTAAAATAATCCTTCTGCATACAGTATGTGACACTGTGAGTGTTGCACGGCCAGATACGGCTCAGCTGACTCAGATAAGGACATATATGATACATTATGATGTGATATGATGTGATATGAATGATAATGGGACACATCGACGTCTGCACTCACAGTGCCGCGGACTGTACGTAATGTCACTTTGATCCGGTTACTTGTGTTGTGGCAGATATTTCAGTAAGCTTTCTTAACGCTAATGTTATAATAGTCAGATTGCTCTGAAGATGGGAGGTGATATTCTATTAATGTTCACGTTCACACAGTCGGTGATTTTTGCCGGCCGTCTTTCCTGCAACGGCAGTTTTTCTGTGTTTCCTTTCTCCTGTAATATGACTTGATCGCTTTAAACTCTGCACACTGAGCTCTGATTGGTCAGCAGGCGGTGCTTTCACTGACTTGATCTCTTATCTGGAACCTAACCTGCTCCGGACCAGGCTAGCCACTCAGCATAAGTTACCATGGAGATCCAGCCCGCTAAGAAGAGAACCAGCGTCGTTGGACCGGAAACCCAGAGTTTTCCCTGAAGTTAGCCCGCTAAGCGAAAATCCGGCTTCGTCATACAGGCCTCGGTGGAACTAAAGTCTGATTTAACACTTGATTATATTTCACATCATTCATCCACATCTGTAAAGATCAACGCCATCAGGTCTAAAATCACCAGACTCAGGGACAGTTTCATCCCAAAGGCCATACGACTGTTAAACACCTGAACTCTGAAACAACATCCATAACATTCATCTGGCTGCTACTTAGGAATTATGTATTATAAAACCGACAAGTCAAATCAAGCAATCTGATTGGTTCTTAGCCGTGATATAATGAGCGTATATCACGGCTAGAATTGTAGTTACTTTTCACAACAAGTCAGTATCCCTCCGCGCTACAACCGTTACTGTTACATTACGTCCGTTACGAAACTAACTAACTAACAAAGCTTAAGATGGAAACATGTAAGGGATAATGTGCAGCAAGGACTTATTGACCGTTGTTAAGGACACTCACTTCTGCAGAAAGAAGTCCGGTCGATTTAACTGTATACAGTTTGGCTGAAAAGCAAACTGCATGCAGTTGCTTTTCAAACTGGGACAAGAAAACAGCGGAGAAGTCACGGGGCAGAAACCCTCCTTTACGCAACGGTCCAGACATAGAGATCAAACGGCAAAACATATTCAGTGTGCAGTTCCTTTGGCATCAGGGCAGGGATATCTAGAGCAGTGGTTCTCCACTGGTCAGGCCTCAGGACCCACTTTTTCCTTTGCCAATAAATCGCGACCCGAAATTTGAACCACTCAAATCTATTCAACAAAAAATCGTGCTGTAATATATATATACGCTTTTCAGGACACAATATTAAAGTGAAGTACAGTGCATCCCTTATATCCCTTCACAGAACTAAAGAATGCTTTTAAAAGAGGTTTAATGAGATGATGGAATCAAAGCTGAACTGTATATCATAAAAAGGCCCACATGCTGAAAACCCAACCCCAGCAGGGGGTCTGGGGGGATTCTCCCCCAGGAGATTTTTAGAAATACTAACATATAAACTACGCATTCTGGTACACTCTGAGAAGAACATAAATAAATCTATTACTACCCGACATATTCATAATATTTGATGCCATTGTTTGTGTTTCACTTAGTTCTGACAGCTTGCTGCTCCTCACAGAGAGAAGAGCAAAGAGGAGAGAGTCTGTGTGAATTACTTTGTGGGTAAGGGGAGATAGCCCCCATTGTCAGGGGCGGTTCTAAGGGGGGCCAGGGGGGCCAGTGCCCCCCTAACACTGACTTTGGACCCCCCTGTGGCCCCCCTGAAAATGAAAAAGAAAAAGAAATAGTTTATGATTAAACGATTTCTTGGCTGAAGGAATAGGCGAAACTAACGATATTTTTCATTGTAGTCGGACCCATTAGAGCAGGGGCCTCCAACACGTCGATCGCGAGCTACCGGTAGCTCGCAAACCCTCAATAGCCCCCACTTTACAAATATGTTTTTTTAATTTTTTAACGCAAGCCGTCATCGCCACGGGGGAGCACACAGCCTCTGTGAGCGAGCACACCTTTATCTATTTAATATAGTTGTAAAAAATTAAGTAAGAATCATTCCAATGTGAACTATAGGACAGTAAAAAAAAAAAAAACTGTTTAAAAGGGGAGTGATTAGTCAAATATGCATAAATAAAAAGAAAGAATGCTAACTAGGTAACATAAGATAAGAATAAACAAGTTTAAATGATTTGTTATTGGTTGTGATCATATTCTAAAGATGTTTGGATTATTGAAAAGTATACAGCTCCCTTTCATATGAGTGTTGAGAGCTGTATCCATAAATTCATTTTGTGCTCAAAGTGCACCCGATTGATGCATTTAACTTCAACATTTAAAAAAAAATCTTCCCCCCTAAAGGATGTGAGGTCCAACCCCAAATACAGCAGGTTCAAATAATTTAATTGCATACAATTTATTTTAGTAAACACTGAAAAAGGGTCCCACAGACCCAAACAGCACACAAAGGTTAAAGGTAAGCATATAATAATATGTAATGAAACAAATACCAATAACTATATTGCATTGTTTTCTTATGCGCAATTACTTCATACTGTCTTTGTCTTTTTCGTCCTACATTTATTTTGCCCCCCTCAGAAAATAACTGGCCCCAGCCTGGCCCCCCCAGTCAAATTAGTCTAGAACCGCCACTGCCCATTGTTCTGTGACCTGTCAATCATCAGACCGGGGGTCGTATTTCATTATGTGTTCATTTCTATCTGAAGTTGTACCCATGGATGTATAAAGAGTAGTTCTACATCAAAGTTATTCTCCATGGGGACTTCCGGCAACAATCTTGATTCTGATTGGCCAGAAGACTCGAGAAAACATCAGCAAAGATGTTTTATTGAGAAGATTATCACTACGTGACAGAAGTTTTCAAAACCGTTTATGGTCTCCGGTACTTCCAGTCCAACGCCCACTGCACGCACAGCGTTAGAACACCGGGCCTTCAAAATACAAGTTTGACTTTTTTCCAAAAAAAATAAAAGATATATATATTTTTTTCAACTTTTTTTTTCACTCACACATCTGCGACCCGCTCGAAACGGGTCCGCGACCCACTTTTGGGTCGCGACCCACCAGTTGAGAACCACTGATCTAGATACTTCCCAAGGTTTGACATCATGAATTGTGCTACTTTTAAAGCAAGCAACGAAGTTTTCAAATCTGTAATCAAAAAGGTCAGCAAAAACGCTATCGAAGCAGTTCCTGCCGTTGCTACGTAGATCAAGCAGTAACAACGGACTATTTTTGATCTGCCTGTCGGGTGTTCTTTTACCCATAATGACCGCCTCGCTGCACATTATCCCTTACTCAACTTCGACCCCCGGGGTGGTCTCACTATGGAGGAGTGGATTGAGCAGGGCCTATCTCCAGAGGGCACCTAAACGACGACATGCCGAGCTACGTGAAGAGCAGGTAGACCAACTGGAGAAGAACCTCCATTCAAAAGCTTTCTGATGCGGGTCTTGAAACAAAGCAGAGACATGATGACCGTTAGTGGCCACAGGTGCGAAAGCTCTCTCCAGAGCTGCTGGAAGCCGAATCTCGGGGACCGGAGAAAGTGGAGCAATATTCTGGCCACGCCGAGCAACAGCCTAGAACAACCTCAACCTATACAAGTGACCTCGTGAGCCATTCTACTGATGCTGGACAGGTTTTCAGAGGCTGCACAATAAACGGCAACATACACATTCATGTAAATAAATAGCCAAATACTGGATCAACGCTCTCTGTCTAATATGCTCGCTAGCTGTTAGTGTTGTTGCATAGCAACCACCCCGCACTATGTTTCATGCAGAAGGCAACGGAGGGACTATTTTATTTTGAACATCATTATTTACTAATAAAAACTATTTAAATTGGAGTGTATATTCTTCTTTCATATTGCCACACTTGTTAACCGTTTTATAAAAGCAATAGCTCACTTCAGGCCGTGAGATATGCTCATTAAATATTTCATATTCCAGTAACTGGTATATAGACTTTTATTGCACTATTTCACTATTTTTCTTTTCTATTTACTATTTACTTGCACTATTTTTTCAGTTTATCTGTGTCATTGTGTTGCTCTGTTGGAGGAGCTGTGACCTCAGATCTTCATCGTCATATCTTCACTGTAGATATGCACGTATGACCAATAAAAGCCTTGAACCTTGAACCTTGAAACTAAAGGTATTAAATACATGTAGTGGAGGAAAAGTACACCATGTAGGTCTGAACTGTAGAAGTACACAGTAGCATAACATGGAAATACTCAAGTAAAGTACAAGTACCTCTAAATTGTACTTTATTACATGAATTAGTAAATGTACTTAGTTACTTTACATAGTAGTATGAAGATATACAGTATATCAGACACTATGAATTTACCATAGACCGTTACTCACGTTTAAAATAATATGAGGTCACTTTTAATACATTTTTAAACCCTAAATAAAGTCATATATATTGTTAAATAATTTTGAACAACCACAATGTTACAAATCATTATTTTTACTTAATTTTAAATATTAAGTAATATATATATTTAACTTGAAATGTATGAATAAAATAAAAAGAGTACTCACTGTTCCTCCGACCTCTCCTCAGCTCCAGGATGTGTGTGTGTGGGTGTGCGGAGTGTGTGTTCAGGTAGCTCTGTTATCTCTGGTGTGTGAGTACACAGGCAAAAAACAACACACACACACACACACACACACACACACACACACACCCTCTGTAAACACAGCTGGATCTCCCAATGGCACGAGACGCTTTCATTTACAAGTACAAGTATTTATTGATAGAAATGTGTGAATAAAACACAAGAATATAAATATTTGACAATAAAAAACAACCATAATATTAATATTTTAGATTTTATTCAAATATTTAAATGTATTTAGACGATGAAGACCATGTGCAGACACTTAAGGCATGAAACAGGCTGTCATTACAAAATTAAATAATATTTAAACACCACTCTCATGTCAGTTGATGTAAAACCGATAGCTGTTAGCTTAGCTTAGCATAAAGACTGGAAACAGAGGGACACAGTTAGCCTAGCGCAGCCTAATGCTAAGACTAACGCTCAATCATTATTAACACCTTTTCTTTCTTTAAATCTCTTTTCTGTATAAATACAAATAATTTCATTTCAATGTCAGTGTTTTTAAAATACGCTAACATGTAAGGCTGCTGCAAATCACACTGCAAGAAATAATCAGCTTCACAATCATCACGGTGCCTTCAACGCATCATCAGAGCGAAAACACACACACACATACACACACACACACACACACTATAATGTTGTGCAATATATTCTACAACATTTTATCAAACTTTCACTAAACGGGACGTGTGTTTTCTGTAATTTCTAGCTTTTATTTTCAATATGTTCTTATGCTTCTTGAGAGATATGAAGCCATGTTTGTCTCCTTGCTCGGCACCACACTGTAACAGTGGTAACCGTCCTCTCTGTGGGACGGTAACGGTCTTCTGATTCTGATATATTAAACGTGACGGAGAACAGTCCAGGAGAACGAAAGCAAACAAGATCAAGTGTGTTTATTCTGTTCGTTTAAACAGCTGCACATCACAAGACGACAGGGTGTGTGTGTGTGTGTGTGTGTGTGTGTGTGTGTGTGTGTGTGTGTGTGTGTGTGTGAGACAGGTGGCCGTTTCAAAGTCTTTACAACCATCTACATTTTTCCACCCAGCCTTTTGTTTATTATTCTTATTTCTATAGGTACTGTTTACCTCTTTGTCCCCTCCTTGGGTTTCATGAAAGATGCTAATCCAAGTTATTATAACCATCATTTAGTGGGAACGCTGATACAGCATTCCCACTTCTTTATTATTCCACCGGGTTATTTTGCGCCTCTTCTCCTCCCGCATTGAACATCGCAGAAACTCCGTTCAAACATCAAAACGTTCAGCTCGGTCGGGAATCGATGGCTATTACTTTTATCATTCATAACTTTCATAATTCCAGAGACACATCCCATAATTCATCACATTTTGAACATGGAAGTCAATGGAGAAATCTTCAGACTTCAACAATCTTCATGCAACTTCAACTGCTAACTGCTCCTTCTTCAACTGCTAACTGCTCCTTCATACTTTCACTCAGAAACCTCATTCCAACTTTAAAATGTTACACATCTTTCTGACATTATTCGTGTAACACAACTTTTAAATCTGATTCGTACTTTTAGAGATATTAAACATTGTTCAGACTTTGGTAAAGAGGCCTTCTTCAGATTTTAGAGTGCGTGATGTCACAGCTAGAGTGGAGGACAGATTTAATTTTGTCTTCAAATTTTTTTTTTAAACCTGCCATAATTCCCAAACCCTACATTCCTGAGACATCATTTTTCATGAGAAACGTAGGAAAACATCTCGTAGCTTGAAAGATAAAAAAAAATTAAGCAAAATAATTAAACAGAATGCCTCTTGAGGGCATGAAGTGACAAAAACGTTCAACATGTCTCCATTAAACCCCATTGTAAGTTCAGCCTCATCTTTTCCCACCACAGCAGCCGCACACCTTTAGTTAATCTGCCAAAAAGGCCACATTATTGACCCGAAAGTACACAAAAAGCACACTTCAGATGCTCAAGGTCCTTGAGATGCTTCACGCTTTGAAATTTCACCGATATCTGTTACGGTTCTTCAACAAAACGTTCCCATGTAAGAGCTTTATCTCTCATTCAGAACAATGGAAATGCTCTCCTCTCACTGATTACTGCACATCACCATGGAAACCTTTGATCTCTGGACACGTCGTTAGCTCAAATATAAACACCTGTGTCATGGAACACGATGATGTCATAACTCCAACTGTCACGCTCAGAGCAGCAGGCTTCAGATAATGGTTAATGGTCCTGCCCTCAACAGCTCTACGTCAATTATGGGGTGTCACCATATGCCGTTTCCATGGAAACGCATCCCTCGCCATAAAAGACGATGTCGCTATAACTCCTATGAAAATGTTCAAAAAGTGCTCAAACTTCACGTGTGCTAACAGTCCAGCCGTGAAGACATCTACGGGACAGTTTTGAGATTTCTTCAAATGCCGTTGCCATGGCAACACAATGCTCACCAGGAAACACGGTTTTCTCATAACTTCAGTGAAAATGCTCCAAACGGCCCAAAACTTCACAGGTTTGGTAACGATGCAGTCATCAACGCATCTAAGCGTATTATGGGATGTCATCAAATGCCGTTGGCATGGCGACAGATCATTCGCCATCAAGTTAGTTCAAAAGTTTGCAGTTCAAATATTCTGCTGCTTTTCCAAGCCTTTGTACTTTCTTTTCTTCTCTCTTCACACATTCAAGCCCCCAGTGTTCATGTATCATTTCAATCTAAATTCTTCACTTTCTTCTTACACATTACATTTCAGCATAGCAGTTTAGCGTCAGCTTTTCAGCATAAAGCATTCCCACTAGCAATTTCTTCAGGAATTGCATTCTCTAGTTATTATTATTATTATTATATAAAGCAGGGGTGTTTCAAGATATAGTATGATTCCTGTGTCTCTGATCTTGTTTATAAGATATATAAAGAGAACATAACGCACGTCTCCTGACGTAAACAACGAGACGTCGGAGCTCCGTGAAAACAAAGCTCTGTTTGATACAGGAATTATACAGTTTTTGACGAACAGAAATATCGTTTTCTGGCATCACTTTAACATTTTACAGGGGGAAATCTGCATTTTGGAGTATGTTTCCTTGTCTATCGCTGCCTCTATCTGTTCTTTCAAAGGTGTTTTGTTCAACTCAGGTGAGTCAGATTTCAACTTTTATTAAATCTGACCGTAACACAAACTACTGAGAGATAGAGGCAGCGATAGATCAGAAACTCCTGAATCCTGGGCGGTTAAATTACTGATTTGTCATCGGAGTCTTGAGGTTTAAAGAGAGAGCGTAGACATTTGGGGGAAATATATTAAAGGGGACATATTGTACTGATGTTCAGGTGTATATTATTATTGAGTGTCTCTACTGGGACATGTTTCCATGCTTTAATGTTCAAAAAGACAGTTAGTAACCCAGTTTTTAAATCCACCAGTGGAACATTTACTGACGTATTTAATCTCTTCGGCTTGAGTTAACCACAGACGATAACAACCAAAAACACATCCAGAAAACCATTGACCTCCAGACCAGGGGACAGGAAGTGAAGAAATGCTGACTCATGACAGGGTTTAGGACTCATTCCTGCACCCTTCTTTTCACTGTTGGTTTTCTCGATAATTATTCACATTTGAAGATACATTTCTCCTACCCTACAGAATTAAATAACCTACTTGTTATTATTTGACATAAATGCTGATTAATCCTCTTTAGAAAAGGGTTTTCTAACATGCTAAGCAGCTCCAGAGAGAAACACTCTGTGCAAAAGGCTTCATCTGAACTCACGTTGAACCTTAATTAAGGTTATTCATGTCAAACACTTATTAAAAACACGTAGTACAGCCCTGAGAGCTCCACACACTGCGACTAAACACAGAAACACACTCAACAAACTGAATGTGCTTCTTACAGTGTAGAGTTTGAGCCCTCAGAGCCACCGTACTCTTCAGGGTCCTTCTGTTTGACTGTCATTCATCAATAAAAAAAGGCAAGAAAAACACACGAGAAACACTGAAGGCAGAACACACACTCTCTCTCCTCAAAGTTTCCCAGTCCTTCCTCCTGCTGTGGAGGAACATGTAGACGATGCTTTTTAAAGAAAGGCCAGGTGTCGAGTGACGGCAGGAAACTCTGTCCGGGAGATTCTTCATCAAAACGCCACGAAAACACACTTTCTCTGACCAATAATCCAGTTCAAAGTGCTGCAGCCGGAAACACTCACACTCCTTATATGGTGCTTCCTCTTTTCACCTGCCAGGGTTTGAGCTCCAGGAGGGAGGGAGTGTGTGTGTGTGTGTGTGTGTGTGTGTGTGTGTGTGTGTGTCTGTGAGAGAGAGAGAGAGAGAGAGAGAGGGAGAGAGAGAGGGGAGGAGAGCGAGAGGAGAGGAGAGAGAGAGGGAGAGAGGAGAGAGAGGAGAGGGAGAGAGAGAGGGAGAGAGGAGAGGAGAGAGAGAGGGAGAGAGAGTGTGTGTGTGTGTGTATGTGAGAGAGAGAGAGAGAGGAGAGAGAGAGGGAGAGAGAGAGGGGAGGAGAGCGAGAGGAGAGGAGAGAGAGAGAGGAGAGGGGAGGAGAGCGAGAGGAGAGGAGAGAGAGAGGGAGAGAGGAGAGAGAGGAGAGGAGAGAGAGGGAGAGAGGAGAGGAGAGAGAGAGGGAGAGAGAGTGTGTGTGTGTATGTGAGAGAGAGAGAGAGAGGGAGAGAGAGAGGGGAGGAGAGCGAGAGAGAGAGGAGAGGAGAGGGAGAGAGAGAGGGGAGGAGAGCAAGAGGAGAGGAGAGAGAGAGGGAGAGAGGAGAGAGAGAGAGGGAGAGAGAGAGAGAGAGTGTGTGTGTGTGTGTGTGTGTGTGTGTGTGTGTGTGTCTGTGTGTGTGTTCAGATGGACAGGTCAGTGTCTGTGTCGGTGGGCGTCGTCTTGGCGCTGCTCCCTCTCTCCTCGGGGATGGAGGACGAGTCACCGTCCACACCTGCAACACACACACCCACACCCACACCCACACACACACACACACACACACACACACACACACACACACCCACCCACCCACACACACACACACACACACACACACACACACACACACACACACACAGGTGAGTTGAAGCCTGCAGCCTTTAGACTTTAATGCAATAGACTAATCATTTTGTTATGATTTTTCAATAAACGTAACCATGGCTTTTTAAAATGCTTTTTGAAGACGTACTTCACGGCTCTGTGGAACTGATCCAGCTGTAGTTTCCTGCAGCTCAAACACGGCGTTATCTTAACGTCTCTATTTAAAGATATTTATAAAGAGTTCCTCACGCTCAGCGTCGTACAGCGAGCTGTCGGAGCAGGTCCGGTTCCTGCGCTGCGACCTCTGACCTCCGCCCACAAACTCCTTCAGCACTCCTGACCTGAGGGGGA
>CM062278.1:31793700-32048700 GCA_031216635.1 Dissostichus eleginoides
GGAAGAAGACAGGCAGGAAGTAAACACTGAAGACAAATCTCTCAAGTTGCTGATAGTTCAGATTCATTTAGAGGAAGCACAGCGGCCTCACCTTTAATCTCACACACGGACATCTTGATGGATCCTTTGCTTCCTTTTCCAACGTCGTCCTCGCTGTCGTAGTAAGAGATGAACCCATTCTGAAGAACAAACCAACGCGGCTGCCATCCTGAGGACAAACACTCAGTTGTTATGGCAGTTATGGTATTAAAGCCTCAGAAAGTGTCAATCCTTAAGTCTGAGAAGAACATGTGGTCTGTGTTCACGAGGGTCAGATGAAGGGTTTTCTGACACTACAGGAAAGGAAGACATTGGTGTTTCTCAATGTGGAGGACGCTTGCTTGGTAGCACATGTCTTCCGAGTCACTTGCTTCAGAAGCGAGGCAAGAATACTTCCTGGCAAACAAAGAGTGGAACAGGCGAGCAGGTGTGCAGTGTGCGTCACATGAGAGGCCCCGCCTCACATTTTCCGCCACAGATTTGGGGAAATTGGTCCGTGCGCAAAGCATTGTGGGGATTTTAAGACCGCAGAGTCTACACATGTGCAGCCTCGAATTTCTCGCTACGAAGTACGCCGGGCTCGGTAGAATTCCAAGTATGCTGGACATTGGAACAGTCCTTCGGCGGCACTCCATGACGTAGCATGCTTGAAATAGTGTCTCTGGAGCATCCTTACTCGACATTGAGAAACGGCCATTGACTGCAACACCCAACCGTTCTTTGTAGGGTGTGAGTTTGGCTTATTGTGATCCACCTGGACCACATGTTGTTGTTTGAAATGTAAATGATCGTTGATGTCTCCCTATAAAAAGAGTCTGTCACTCAGAAGGAGTCGTCATGCTTGCAAGCATTCAAAGAAAAGATGTTAAAAGACTTTATATCGATATCGTGTTTCTTTGCCTAACTCGTCATTTTCTCTAGACAGCAGCTGATTTGAAGTTGCTACGACACAGTATATGAAGTGTGACATGTTTCTAGTACAGTATCGATGTTTTACAGAGTTCAAAGACTGGCAGGAGACACATTACCTTGATGCACCAGATATATTGCATTAACGCTGGAGGCGATCGCTGAGACTTAGAGAGATGATGTTCAGGTGTATTTCATAATAAAATAATTCATTACATTTATTTTAGTGCTTTTACAAGTGCTATACATTACATGATACATATATCAGACGTGTAATACATCAACACTGTGGACACCACCCACTCATACTGCCTCTGTTCACCCTCTGTCTGAAACCAGAGCCCAGTCTGCTCTGATTGGTTAGCTGACTGGCTCTGTTGTGATTGGTCAACCAGCTTAGATAGACAGACAGACACAGACACACACAGACAGACAGACAGACAGACAGACACACAGACAAAGAAAAGACAGACAGACAGACAGACAGACAGACAGACAGACAGACAGACAGACTCACCTGTCATGTAGTTGGTCCATTTGTAGAGCACCCCCTCCATGTTAGCCTGTTAGCCTGTTAGCTTCTCTCTCTCTACAGAATAATGAACACTTTGTGCTTCCTGACAGATGACTGTCGGGAGGATGACGTCATTCTGAGGTGTTGTTGTTGTGCTAAAAGTGTTGATAATAATCCGACTGAAGCTAAAGCTAACGAGTGAGCTGTCAGCTGATGGGGGAAAAAATGTCAACAATGAAGAATCGCCCCGACGGAAGCCTGAGAGGGACAATTCACACGGAGAGCAAAAAATACCAATGTTTAATTTAATATCTAATTATTGAAGTACTTTGACTACTTTAAGGAATATTTAGCAGTAAAAAAATATATATGTTATTTAATATATGTAACGTAATAATTCTAATTAGAAACTCTCTTAAAATTATAACTTAATATCTCCAAAAATATTGTCAAAATATGAATAAATGACAGTTTGCAACGCTGAATGTAACACTACAAAACATATATAATTTAAAATAAAAAACATGAATAGTAATGAAGTTCAAATACTCAAATAGTTTAATTATATAACCAAGTTTAAAGGTGGGGTATGTAATTCATTTCAGATACACTTGTTGTTATATTCCATGGAATGCTCTTAACATCCCGATAGCAATGAATATCTTCAGTGCTTTGACAATAAATACATAAAAAAATGTCCTCTGTGGAAGCCGTAGTACTGTGAAAAGCACGACCAATCATTTTAGCCGGCCCAGCTAAATGATTGGATGGCCTACCTGCCTGTCAGCCTTCCATCTGTGCACAAACTTATCTCGTGCCCTCATTGGTCATGTGCGCGTTCGTGTGTGTTGGAGGAGGGGCTCTGTGAGGAAGAGGCAGATTTGTTCCGGCTGTGTATTTTCAAATTCTAGCTCACTCGAGCTGGTTTCTCCAAAATTACCGACCCCACCTTTAATGATTTAATTCACCTGTTTGCCTCCCACATGTCCCAAGAGTAACTTCTCTGTTGTGATTGGTCCACCGCTTAGAGATGTCCCGCCCCTTAGCCTATCGTGTACAATGTATTGGAGCGCTGGCCAATAGGAGTGCTTTCACAAAATGACATTTTAAATAAATATATTTAATTGAATATCTAATTATTTAAGTAATTTGTCTACCTTATGGAATATTTAACAGTGTGATAAAAATATATATTATTTAAAATATTTTTAATTTAATAATTGTTATAAGAAACTCTTAAAATAATAACTTAGTATCTCAAAAAATGTTCTCAAAATAATATATTAATGACAGTTTTCATACTGAATGTTACACTACAAACATATATAATTTTAAATAAAAAACAGCTGCTTTTTATGAATTTTTATTGTGAAATTGTTAAATTATATAACTTTATACAATTATTTAATTTCACCTGTTTGCCTCCCACATGTCTTAAGAGTAACTTCTCTGTTGTGATTGGTCCACCGCTTAGAGAAGTCCCGCCCCTTAGCCTATTACGCACAATGTGTTTGAGTGCTGGCCAATAGGAGCGCTTTAACAAAATGAAACGTTAAATTAATATATTTAATGAAATATCTAATTATTTAGTTACAATGACTACTTATTGCAAAACAGTGTGATAATAATATATATTATTTTAATACATTTTAATAATTGTTATAAGAAACTCTTGAAATAATAACTTAGTATCTCAAAAAATACTGTCAAAATATTGAATAAATGACAGTTTTTAATAGTGAATGTTACACTACAAAGATATATCATTTTAAATAAAAAACAGCTGTTTATGAAGCAAAAAGAAAACTCTGTTGTGATTGGTCAACCACTTAGAGATGTCCCGCCCCTTAGCCAATCAGGTACAATGAGTTGGAGCGCTAGCCAATAGGAGCGCTTTTACAAAATTCAAGTGTATTTGAGACTTTAAACAACAGGAAGCAAACACACACACACACACACACACACACACACACACACACACACACACACACATAAAATAATAACCAGATGGATTCATAATACTTCTTAATCTCTCTTTATTGCATTAGAACATACATTTCTTATATATCTATATATATATTTTATAAATGTGAATTTGTACACTACAATCTTTTATTGTAACATGTTAGAAAATACTCGTAACGCTCCAAAAACATAGCACTGAAAACATTTACCAAACCATGACTTTATTACATTTCCTCGTTTTGTTTTTGGCCACGAGTCGTTCGGGAGGGGGGGGAGGACCGTGGTGCATTGTAGGTAATCTGGGGAGGGGGGTCTATCACAACAGGTGCACAGAGGGGGGGGGGGCAAAGCGTGGACAGAAAGGAGGGTTTAAAACTGCTGCTTTCACCTTTTAGAGACACTTTTAGTCCTGTCGGGTTTCTTTTGTTTAATTATCAAATATTACATTTATCCAACAAATATTCAACATTTTAGTCAAAATCTAAAAAGCCGTAAAAGTGTAATTCTTCACATCAACGTTGAGCTCAGTGCTTTTAATTTAAAAGGGTGGCTAGAACAGCAAATCAGGCATAAATAAATTAGTATTCAGGAGATCATATTTATATACAGAAAAATGTTGGCAATTTCCGTTTTTTTTGTTGGATTTTTTCACTATCACAATAACTATTAACCTCACATATTCCTGCATGTCTTCACAGAGAAATAATCCCTTCTTTTACACAGGATTAGAAGTTAAGTTAAATTTGGCTTTAAGGGATGTTTTTTATGTCGATCATACGGAGGCCGACCGGTGAAAAACACGCGACAACAATCCAACAAAAGCAGCTTCAGAAACGATGCAGATATAAAACCAGGGGAAACTAAAAAGTGACTCCGTTGTGTTTTGAGCTTCTTCAGCGTTTGGTTTCTGCAGCTTTTAGTAAACGCTGCATGTCTCCTCAAGTTGCTGAATGTTCTCTAAACGCTGCATGTTTCCTCAAGTTGCTGAATGTTCTCTAAACGCTGCATGTGTTGTCAAGTTGCTGGATGTTCTCTAAACGCTGCATGTCTCCTCAAGTTGCTGAATGTTCTCTAAATGCTGCATGTCTCCTCAAGTTGCTGAATGTTCTCTAAACGCTGCATGTCTCCTCAAGTTGCTGAATGTTCTCTAAACGCTGCAGGTGTTGTCAAGTTGCTGAATGTTCTCTAAATGCTGCATGTCTCCTCAAGTTGCTGAATGTTCTCTAAACGCTGCATGTCTCCTCAAGTTGCTGAATGTTCTCTAAACGCTGCAGGTGTTGTCAAGTTGCTGAATGTTCTCTAAACGCTGCATGTCTCCTCAAGTTGCTGAATGTTCTCTAAATGCTGCATGTCTCCTCAAGTTGCTGAATGTTCTCTAAACGCTGCATGTCTCCTCAAGTTGCTGAATGTTCTCTAAACACTGCATGTTTCCTCAAGTTGCTGAATGTTCTCTAAACGCTGCATGTGTTGTCAAGTTGCTGAATGTTCTCTAAACGCTGCATGTCTCCTCAAGTTGCTGAATGTTCTCTAAACGCTGCATGTTTCCTCAAGTTGCTGAATGTTCTCTAAACGCTGCATGTGTTGTCAAGTTGCTGAATGTTCTCTAAACGCTGCATGTCTCCTCAAGTTGCTGAATGTTCTCTAAACGCTGCATGTGTTGTCAAGTTGCTGAATGTTCTCTAAACGCTGCATGTGTTGTCAAGTTGCTGAATGTTCTCTAAATGCTGCATGTTTCCTCAAGTTGCTGAATGTTCTCTAAACGCTGCATGTGTTGTCAAGTTGCTGGAGATGTTTCTTCATGTGGAACATTTGGGTTTTTATATCTGCATCCTTTCTGAAGCCGTTTCTCCTGATGGAAGAGTTCCGGATCGTTGTAGCACGTTAGCACATGTTAGCCTCCGTACTTTGTTACGTCTAAAACAGCTGAGACGTTGAAACTCCATCACATGTTTGAAGCTACATTCGAGTAGATATTAAACATGTTTCACTGAAGCAGCTCAATCCAGATGTTCAGTGGAGGAACAGCAGCTTTTTTAGCAGAAGCAGCAGTGAGGATCTATCAGAGGGGAGTCGGGGTACAGTATAAACATCTAACACACACACACACACACATAGCGAGGCGTTAAAAAACTACAACCACTGCACAGCAGGAGGCGGGGGGGAGGAGGCGAGGCATCAAGGAAACGATGAAGATTTAAAATAAAAACAGAGGAGCCGTGCAACACTGCGAAACACCACAGAATGATTGTCCTCTTGAACACACCCCCTCCTCGTTTCCTTTTTTAACCCTCAGTGTACACACACACACACACACACACACACACACACACACACACACACACACACGAAACCCTGTGACCATAAAATACATGTATATACACACACACACACACACACACACAACAGGTAGACCCAGTAATCAGCTGTTAGCACGTTAGCATGTTAGCAGAGTTATTGATATGACAGTCAGCGCTACAGCGGCACAAATACAGAAATCAATATATTTGCAAAATAAAAAATGAGACTGCATTCCCTCCCCACGAGGTGTTTTTAGATTACATTTGGGAATGTGTGAAGAAAACAAAGACGCAGGAAAGATTTTAGTGCTCAAAAGAAGTTAGCATTATTATTTAAATCTTTAACGAGGCTTCTATATGTTTTATTTCACTGCTAATTGGATTCATTTAGGTGCAAAAATCATTAAAGAAAACTCCACGGAACTCTGATTGGTCAACCGCCAATTAGAGATGTCCCGCCCCTTAGCCTATCAGCTAGCCAATAGGAGCGCAAGTGTTCCGTAGTGATGTCACTATGTTCCGGAACGTTGAGATTTTAGCCTTTGCAGACCATTTACATGCATCAACTATTCATAGAACACACTACAGGAGAGGGAGCACCACAGGAAGCAGAACAGGAAGATTTGGGGGATTTTTGCATCTCTACGTGTCCAAAGAGCGCCTGAAATAAAACCTGTTTTGAGTCCAGGAAGCTCTCCACATTTTAAAAAATATTCTCAATGGCCATTTCTCCAGGTTTGACTTTGTTCCAGAATTCCTTAATTGGTTAATTGACAATTAAGAAAAGGAAGCTGGGTCGCAGCCTCAATAACACTTGTTTTGGTTGTAAATTAAAATAGAAACGTAGCATATGCAATCTCAATTAGTTCTGTAGCAGATCTCGTCCCCCCCCCCCCCCCCCCCTGTGAGCAGTGTGTGTTATGATGATCCTAAGGCAGTGTCACAGTTTATTCCACAGAAACAACAGCAGTACAGAGAAACTCCGCCCAGAACCCACAGCTGAGGAGGAACACCGGCCCAGACTGCAGGGAGTCTCCGGGCAGAAGTTAGCTTAACGTTTAGCCTAAAAAAAGGGCAGAAATTAAAGATTGCGAGGTGTTGAAGTCGTACCGAGTTCTGCAGCATCACAGCTCAGATCCAACGCTTTTGATTGTTGGTTTTTGAGTTTTTGGTGTTTTTTGCATCCATTTGTGCCCAAAGAGCGCCTCCATAACAACTCGTTTTCAGTCTAGAAACCGGATCAGGACCTCTTGATCACACTCCACTGATAGCCTCAATGCTAAGGTGGCTAGTTAGCATTATGACACAGATTCTGATTGGTCCATTGGGACATTTCAGAGGTCAACATGAGAGAGGTACATTTTGACTTTTCTTCCAGATCCTAATTTTTTCAAAGATGTTGACTTAGAGAGTAAAAATACGTGTTTCACGACAAACGTTTACTGCGTTTTTGGGTTTTTTTTCCTGCCTTTTTAGCTTCAGTAGAGCTTCTGTAGCCCCAGTAGAGCTTCTGGAGCCCCAGTAGAGCTTCTGTAGACCCAGTAGAGCTTCTGGAGCCCCAGTAGAGCTTCTGGAGACCCAGTAGAGCTTCTGGAGACCCAGTAGAGCCCCAGTAGAGCTTCTGGGGCTCCAGTAGAGCTTATGGAGACCCAGTAGAGCTTCTGTAGACCCAGTAGAGCTTCTGGAGACCCAGTAGAGCCCCAGTAGAGCTTCTGTAGCCCCAGTAGAGCTTCTGGAGCCCCAGTAGAGCTTCTGGAGACCCAGTAGAGCCCCAGTAGAGCTTCTGGAGCCCCAGTAGAGCTTCTGGAGACCCAGTAGAGCCCCAGTAGAGCTTCTGGAGACCCAGTAGAGCTTCTGGAGCCCCAGTAGAGCTTCTGTAGACCCAGTAGAGCTTCTGGAGCCCCAGTAGAGCTTATGGAGACCCAGTAGAGCTTCTGTAGACCCAGTAGAGCTTCTGGAGCCCCAGTAGAGCTTATGGAGACCCAGTAGAGCTTCTTTAGACCCAGTAGAGCTTCTGTAGCCCCAGTAGAGCTTCTGGAGCCCCATTAGAGCTTATGTAGCCCCAGTAGAGCTTCTGGAGACCCAGTAGAGCCCCAGTAGAGCTTCTGGAGCCCCAGTAGAGCTTCTGTAGACCCAGTAGAGCTTCTGGAGCCCCAGTAGAGCTTATGGAGACCCAGTAGAGCTTCTGTAGACCCAGTAGAGCTTCTGTAGCCCCAGTAGAGCTTCTGGAGCCCCAGTAGCCCCAGTGTCCCGCCCTCAGGTTCTGGTTCTGAGCGGAGGCCGGTTCTGGCACCTTTCTGAGCGGCTCATGGTCCCTATTTTTCTTTATGCTTTGACATATCTGTTCTTCTACACACAATGAATATTAAACAGTTACTTATCACTAAGGCGGTGCCGGACCCGGCCCGGATGTGTTTGATATTGTGGTCATTAGAACAGTAGCATCAACACAATGGTCCAATAGACAGGTCCCATTCCACACAGACGGTCCAATAACAGCTATAGTACAACATCTACACATCAACTATACATTGTGCGTTTTTTTTTTCTTTGTTATGTTTTCAACGGGGTTAGACTTGGTCACCATTACATCACTGCTGTAAGACTGGGAGGGGGCGGAGCCATGGACAGACAGTGAGGGATCCATTAGTGCTGATTAGTACTGTGAATGGCAGTTAAAGAGCAATCAAGTGGTTTATATTGAATTAATTAAAGGCAGGACACTCAGTGAATGGACTGAGGGACGCATGATGGTTATATAAGAGCAGATAAAGGGACATTTATATTATGTATTTGTCTGGAAATGTAATTATAGCCAATAATATAAAGCCAAACTGGTTTGATTTAGTCAACAAGCGCACTATGGATTATTAGTGAATCCATTCTGCTCCTTACATCCCAGTCTGTCTTTCCCTCAGAAACTTCAGATCTTTTTTTAATTGGTCAAATTAATGGTTATTTTCTTGGCATTTGAAATCAGGAGCAGGTGAAAGAAATCCTCTTGTTTTCTTAAATGAATTACATTTGTCCAAATGTGAGCTCAGTGCTGACCATTTGGTTAATGAGGTATTTTAATGAACAGGATCATGGCATGTTTTGTGTTACACTCTTACTCTACTTATTTAAACCCGTCTTACTAGCTTTATTTGAATTATCTTGGCTTTTTAAAAACAGATTATTAAAAACGAAGCATTTGACTTTTTTTCCCAGACTTTTGACTTTTTTCTCACATTCTGAATTTTTCCTGTTTTTTTACTTTTTTTCTTAGAAATTGATTTTTTTCTCATAATTTTGAATTTTTTTCCGATTTTGACTTTTTTACGTTTCTTAAACTTTTTTTCTCTCAATTCATATTTCTGACTTCATTCATTGTGTTTTCTCAGTTTTTGACTTTATTTCAGATCTTGACTTCTTTCTCAGAATATTGACTTTTTTCAAGGTTTTGACTTTTTTTCCTAATTTTTGAAAAGCACTGAGTTGCATAAATACAGTCAGCAGTGAGGCTGTCTGTCCATGGCTCTGACAGGGGGGGGTAGGGTGTAGGAGGTAAGGGGGTTAGGGTGTAGGAGGTAAGGGGTTAGGACAGAAGGGCTTAGAGAGTTTAGGGTGGAGGACGACAGGGTCACGATACTAAAGGAGTCAGTGCTGAAGTTTACAGTGATCGACTGATTTGAGTCTTATACGGAGGGGGGAACTGTTAGGATATAATGGTGGGGGGGTATGTTAGGATATGATGGTGGCCTCCATGACTACATCGGGGTTTTCGATGTCGGCTTTACTCTGCACCATCCGGAGCTCCAGCTGGGGGGGGCTGGGCCTCCGACCGGGACCCGCTAACTCTGGATATTACAGATATATAAACATTATAACAGTGTTAACAGGTATAGACAGTCCGAACAGAAGAATCAATATGTGATGAACTACAGAGGGTTACAGAAGGTGTAATAAAGACAGTCTGAACAGAAGAATCAATATGTGATGAACTACAGAGGGTTACAGAAGGTGTAATAAAGACAGTCCGAACAGAGGAATCAATATGTGATGAACTACAGAGGGTTACAGAAGGTGTAATAAAGACAGTCTGAACAGAGGAATCAATATGTGATGAACTACAGAGGGTTACAGAAGGTGTAATAAAGACAGTCCGAACCGAGGAATCAATATGTGATGAACTACAGAGGGTTACAGAAGGTGTAATAAAGACAGTCTGAACAGAAGAATCAATATGTGATGAACTACAGAGGGTTACAGAAGGTGTAATAAAGACAGTCTGAACAGAAGAATCAATATGTGATGAACTACAGAGGGTTACAGAAGGTGTAATAAGACAGTCTGAACAGAGGAATCAATATGTGATGAACTACAGAGGGTTACAGAATGGATTTGAAATGATTTTTTTTTTTGAATTTTTTTTCAGATTTAACTTTTTTCTTAAATTTCGAAAATGTCAGATTTGTAACATTTTTGCAGATTTTAACTTTTTTCCTGTTTTTCTACTTTTTCTCTCTTTTCAAAATCATTTTTTCCTTCAGATTTGAACTTTTTTTTTTTAACAGATTTTGTCTTTTTCCTCAGATTTATTTAGGCTTCTTCCCAGAATGTTGATGTTTTTTATCAGATGTTTACTTTTTCTTCAGATTTTGACTTTTTTCAGAATGTTGACTTTTTTCCCCAGATTTGAATTCTGTGTTTTTCCTCAGATTTTCACTTTTTCCTCAGATTATGTCATTTTTCTCAGATTTTCACTTCTTTTGAGAATTTTCAGTTTTTTTTCAGGTTTGGACTTTTTTCGCTTTCATTTAATAACGTTTCCAAATTAATATTTCAGACTTTTTTTCTCAAGTTTTTTTTTAATAATATTTTAATATTTTCCCAGTTTTTAACTTTTCTAACAGATCTTGACTTCTTTCTCAGAATGTTGACTTTTTTCGCTTTCATTGACCTATTTTTCAGAAGTAATATGAGTTTCCTCAGGATTCAGAATAAAAACACTACTATTTATTTTCACCGTTATCCATCTCATTTATTTACAATTCTATTGAGTGTTTCAGTGACTACAGGACAGGTGAAGACAGTAGTTTATTTTCTTTACTTTTGTTGTAATACACAACATCATTTCAAAAAAATTCAAAAAATGTTAAATAAATTCAAGCCAAGTCAAATATCTAATTGGCTTACTATTAAGGATTTAATAAGAAGCATTATTTCTCTTACCGTGAGCGTATGCAATGGTCCTCTTGATGACATGGTGCATCACCGAAAACGTCTTGTCACAGGCCATCTGAAGGACAGTACGTTAGGTTATTATATTTAGCATTGTTAGCTGTTGGGAAGACACAGAATGTCCTCTTCCAATATCAGAGTAACGTGATAACAAAGGTATCCCAACTGTAGCTGTGTACATGACAGGATGTATGATTACCTAGAAGAGCATCAGGACTGTTTGAGGCATATGATAGCTATGTGATTAACATGATGATTCAGCCTCTATGGAGAGAGACAGATGACAAGCATGATCATTTCTGACGTGGAGCTAATCTGAAGTAAACATTGAATACTGCTTTCTATTCCTCCATCTTGTGACTGTGTAACTCCCTCTCTTGGATATCAGCATGTGAAGGACACTGTTCAGGAACTAGTTGATGCTCTGTATGTGATGACTACTTCCATTCTGGAGAGGATCAGAGATACATGGATCCTGAGATTGAAGGTCAGCCGGGGACCAGGGAGACTTTTCTAACATAGTTGGCATCAGATGAAAGGTGAACCGTTACATCTCTGGTTCACCTTCAGGTCTTTGGGGTAGTGATGAGTCCACGCTAGCAGCATCGCAGCAAACAGATCTCCGGTTCCTACAAACACTGCGTCCACTTTAGGGACGTCTATCCGGACTCGCTGCGTCTTCCTGCTGCCGTCCGGACGCACTGAGACGCAAAACAACACAACAGAGAGAGAGTTACATTAGTTAATATATACCAGAATCAGGACAAATGGTGCTTTAAAGACAAAAAGAGGAATACAAAAACGTAAATAAATAAAGATACAAAAATTCATATTAACAAAACCATTAAATATAAGAGATAAAATAAAATATACAAAATATTATTTAAAACATTTATAAAATCTCAAACTAGTAGAACAAATATAAATATACAAAAAGTAGAGTAGAGTATATATAATTAAAATATGTTTAGTTTGAAAAAGTAATAGTGGGATTGTGCGTGTCACAAATATAAAATAAAAAAATTGTAAAATTATTTTAAATATGAAAAAAAAGAAATAGCAATATAAATATATTCAATAAATACACCGTGTACCGTGGCGCTGGCTGCCCAGAGACACCAGGAAGCGATCCCCCAGTCTGGAGGGGAGGTCGGAGGACGTGATGACCACCGTGTCGGGACCCATGGCGTGAAGCAGGTCCATCACCTGCAAGAGAAACCCATCATGAAGAAACCCTGCCATCAAGCAGCTGATTCCCCCAGTGGCCAGCAAGATGCAAGATGCAAGATGCAAGATTCAAGGCTTTTATTGTCACGTGTACAAAGCTACAGTTTAGTTATGACAATGAAAATCTGAGGTCAAACTCTATAACTCCTCCCCCTTCAGTAAGGAGAACTTTCCGTCTTTCCTGCAACGGCAGTTTCTCTGTGTTTCCTTTCTCCTGTAATATGACTTGATCGCTTTAAACTCCGCACACTGAGCTCTGATTGGTCAGCAGGCGGTGCTTTCACTGAGTTGATCTCTTATCCTGCAACCTAACCTGCTCCGGACCAGGCTAGCCGCTCAGCATCAGTTACCATGGAGATCTAGCCCGCTAAGAAGAGAACCAGCGTCGTAGGACCAGAAACCCCGAGTTTTCCCTGAAGTTAGCTCGCTAAGAGAAACTCCGGCTTCGTAGTACAGGCCTCTGGTGTTGTAGTTTTAGTGTTTTTAGTTTGATAAACCATCGATTTGTTGGTTCTCTGTACGTAGCTTTATGTATAATTCGTATGGCTCTTTTTTGCAGGATGAAGACAGGATGTGTATTTGTTTTATACGTGTTCCCTCAAACCTCCACACAATACATCATGTATGGAAGTATGAAGAAGCAGTTCAGCATCAACAAGGAAGCTTGATTCATTAGGTCTTTGGCTTTATTCAGAATTGCTATTGATTTGGATATTTTGGCTTTGATATCACTTATATGTGGTTTCCAACTTAATGTATTGTCTCTCATTATCATTGGTTTTGTTTGCGTTCAATGTTAACTCATTTTGGTCAAACCAGATCTTCTTCCTGCTCAATAGGAAGGTATGAAGGGTTATATAGCGAGAGGTGTTTTACCTCCACAGCGTCTTTCTCTGTGGTGATGGTTTTCCCCGTCAACAATCTGAAACACAGACGCACACATTCTGTTAGAGGACCGGGAGTTACGTTTTCAAACACAAAGTGATGAACTATTAAATGACAGTGAGCTGCTGTACTCACTCAGCCTCAAACTGGTTGGGGGTGATGATGTCCGCCACAGGAACCACTTTGTTCTTGTAGACCGGGTACAGGTTCTGAGGGACGTACTGTGGACACACACACATACACACACACACACACACACACACACACACACACACACACACACACACACGGTGAACACACTGATAATGCTGTAAAGGTGTCTGAAAGTGTGGGCCTCTCCTCAGACTAAACCTGTTCCCATGACTTCCTGAGTGTTAGTTGGATCTGCTCGTGTTCTTTGTTCCTACAGACACTAAACATTGAGCCAGGATAGCTTCTTATTACTGATTGACATGGCTGAACAAAAAAATAAAGGATACATTTATTTTTCTGAAATTCCCCTAAACTACTGCATCTACCCAGGGGGTCAAACTCAATTTCATCGCGGGCCACATTAACATTATGGTTGCATTCAAAGGGCTCGTTGTAACTTTAAGACTATATAAAAATACATAAATATTTAATATATATAAAATAACGTATTATATGACATGATTGCCTCTGCATTGGATTATTATCGGATAGGGTAATAACTTCATAATTAACTACGTCTGAAAGAAGAAGTCTAGGGCAAATAATTGCAAGTCTTTTCAGTGAGGATGTCACAAAATGATTTAAAAAGAAAAGTCAAATTCTGAGAAAAAAGTCAAATTTGAGATGCATTGTGGGACATGTAGTTTATGGGCAACGTGCTTCTGTAAATCGCCCTGTAACCGTATAATAAACATATTATATTCCTTGCAAGCTCTTGTGGGGCCGCAGAAAATGAAGTCACGGGCCGGATTTTGCCCCCGGGCCTCGAGTTTGACCCCCCTGATCTAAACAGTCTTTATTTCTGTCTGTGGGACGCTACTGTGAGCAGAGCAGCTACATGTTAGCCTGATCCTTCCCTTCATCAGGGGGGTTTCTAGAGGTATATAGTACGAGTACTGTGTCTCTGATCTTGTTTATAAGATATATCAACAACAACATGTCGCCCGTATACAAGATGGACGTAAACAACAACGTGACGTCGGAGCTCCATAAAAACAAAGCTGTCTCTGCCGTCAGGCGCTCTGTTTGATACTCGGATTTCTGGAGGAATTTTACAGTTTTTGAGGAACAGAGATATTGTTTTCTGGCATCTCTCCCCGGTCCAGCGCCCCTGCTACCCGGCGCAGACATTACTTCATGTTCTTAATAACCCGTATCAGTTAGTAGATATTGCCGCATCATTTGGATATGTGTATTGAAATGGAATCACGTTAAAACATTTAAATTTTGTTGTTGATGTTGTTGGTATTTACAAGGAGAGAAGCCACTAGTTTGAGTGACACGAGTAAACAGCAATGATGCCGCGGTACACACACCTTTATGATCACATCTCTGGGAAACACACCATGTTTAGAGGTGCTTCTGCAGGAGTCACGGTGGTGATTAAATCAGTTAATCAATCAGTGGACTAAACGGAACAGTTGTTAGTGGACTAACATATCCTCAGTGGAGAACAGCCTCAGTGATTAATAAATCCCCCTGAAGCCTGAAGCTGAAGGAAGAACAGAAGTGTGTGGGCTCAGCTGGTTATAAATGATCAGAATATGATGCTAATCCCCAAAAATGCACGTCTGCACATTGTGTGACACACATAGACACACACACACACACACACACACACACACACACACACACACACACACACTGTGTATATGTATTTCTGTCAGATCACTGTAATCCATGTGTCAGTGGGAAATGAGACCTCCCACTGAAACCCCCACACACACACTTAGTTTAAAGGCACAGTACTCCCTGTTAAACATACATCTGACAACAGTATTAACACACACACACACACACACACACACACACACACACACACACACACACACACACACACACACACACACACACACACACCACACACACACACACAGCTGGTCTCACCATAGATCCATGGTCCCCGAGGACAGGGTCACAGACTGGAAACACAAACAGAGACGATAGAAAGTCACTTCCTGCAGCTGACTCCTCACAGGAGGGCCCAGAGTTTGGGGCCAATATAAGTAGAAATGTGTGAATATGAAGCCGATATAATTTGTACATGTGTACGTTTTTGTCAGACCGCCAAGCCCTACGAAGGGGAAATGAGAACAGTGAACTGAAACAGTAAAGTGGCTGGAACTACAAACCATAATCTGAAACATGACTGATAAATATCCTGAGAGTTTGATTGAAGTCTTTTGGCCCAGTACGGCTCCCAGGCTCCTTCACACCTTTCACACAGACTGGCTTCCTTCGGTTTTCTCCGGTATGGTATTGGTTATAACTAACTGAGTGTTTTCTATTGTAACCTGGTCAGATCGTTCACTACATGCTGCTGCAAAGACTCTGTCCTTCCAGCTGGAAATAGATCTGTTAAATGCTTTATTAAATAACACAACGTTGGTTTAAACCTCATGAATATATCAGTGTGTGTTCTCTCACCGTACACCAGGTTGGGGTTTGCTCTCTTCAGCTCCTGGACGATATCCACCACCATCTCCAGGAAGGACGTGTCTCTGGTGTACCCTGGAAACACAGCAATACAGTTATCAAATCATAACCTTATCAGTCATTGCACTGTGTATAAATAAACAGTTCTGCTACTCGACTGTAGTTTTCCAAAGCAATATACAGCCACAAGTTTTTACAGTAAAAAAGATAAAGGGGAGGAGATCAAGCACGACTCATCTAATGGATCAAAACGGCAGTTTTAACCAGAAAGCTGCCGTGTCTGTTCTCCTGGTGGGCTGATTTTGATGAAGTTGTAGCAAACTCAAAACTACCATGTTTGATCCTAATCATGTCAGAAATGGATCCAGCGTCCTCAATTACCTCCAAAACCACACCAACACTGTCCAAATCAGCCAAACATAGGTTAGCATCTCAACATGTCCGGGTTCACAGGGGCAGCGGGTATATTTAACTTCTACATAACAACATCACCTTAAATCAGACTGCAGTGTGTGTGTGTGTGTGTGTGTGTGTGTGTGTGTGTGTATGTGTGTGTGTGTGTGTGTGTGTGTGTGTGGTGCATGTGTGTGTGTGTATGTGTGTGTGTGTGTATGTGTGTGTGTGTGTGTGTGGTGCATGTGTGTGTGTGTGTGTGTATGTGTGTGTGTGTGTGTGTGTGTGTGTGTGTGTGTGTGTGTGGTGCATGTGTGTGTGGGTGTATGTGTGTGTGTGTGTGTATGTGTGTGTGTGTATGTGTGTGTGTGTGTGTGTGTATGTGTGTGTGTGTGTGTGTGTGTGTGTATGTGTGGTGCATGTGTGTGTGTCTGTGTGTGTGTGTGTGTGTGTGTGTTGTGTGTGTGTGTGTGTGTGTGTGTGTGTAGGATGAAGTGTTCACCTGTTAACACGTAGTCGTACTTGTGCACGTTGTTCAGTTTGATTCCTTCGTACAGAACGTGGAGCTCATCGGCCGTCAGAACCTGACCCCTCCAGTGAGAGTAACCTGCAGAGGACACACACACACACACACTCTTTACAAGACTTTTCAGACACACACACACTCTTTACAAGGCTATTCAGACACACACACACACTCTTTACAAGGCTTTTCAGACACACACACACACTCTTTACAAGGCTTTTCAGACACACACACACACACACACACACACACACTCTGTACATGTACACACACCTCCCCCTATAGATGCTGACACACACTTTAAAGCTTTAGAGTTTGTACTCCTGATTGTTTGCAGGTTAGGTCATCAGCGCAGGAATGCAGGAAGGTGCTTGGCATCTCGATCTTCCACACACTAGACCTCTGATGGGTTAATACAAATCAAACGTGCAACAGGCTAAACTAAATGCTAAATGGACTGTATTATAAAGCGCTTTATCCAGTCTTTACAACCCCTCAAAGTGCCTTACATATACAGCTCATTTTATAGAAAGTCAAACTGCCGCTGAGGCACCAGATGATCCGTTTATTTCCATTTACAAAAATGAACCTATATGTTTCCTACATATAACTGTCCTGAGCCTCTCCTCAGGCCTCCTTCTGCTTTTTCCTGTGCTAAAAACCATATTCCTACTGGTGCTCTACTCCCACCTCCACCTGTCTCTAATGTCTGCAACTACAGCAGGTGCTCAAAGAGGCGCTGTGGGTTGTAGCCCCATTACAACCCACTGGGTGCTGGGTCAAAGTCTCCTGTACCGTCCCCCTGATGGGAGGATTTGATGTATTCTTTTAGCGCCCTGAGTAGCTAGCGTTGTCTCTTTAGTCCAACATTAAACGTGTTTTAACTGGAGAAGTTAAAACCAGTCCAAAAACGCCACTGGCTGCACGAAAGCTCTGGAGGAATGTGAGGAGACTGCTAATGTAAAAACATGTGTGTGTGTGTGTGTGTGTGTGTGTGTGTGACATGTTTGCTGCAGGTGAGTCACAGCCCCGTCACGAAGGGGGGGGGGGGGAAAGGGGGTCCTTGTCGCTAAGCAACAAGCCGGGAAAAAGCCTAAGGGGCTAAGAAAGAGAGATGAGTAGTCAAAGTGCTGTGTGTGTGTGTGTGTGTGTGTGTGTGTGTGTGTGTGTGTGTGTGTGTACAGATAAGAGCTGCTTCTGTCGTCATCATTGTCGCAATTCACCACGTCTGCTGCTGCCTCTCCTCTTTAACTCCCTCCTTAATACAAAATATCTCCCATCTCCCTCTCTCTCGTCTCCGATACGTCACACTGAGTTACACAAACTCTCCTTGAAGAAATTACAAATGTGAGAATCCAAAACACGAGATCTGATTAGAGCGGCAGCAGAGACTCGGGGATGCTTTCATGGTAAGGTCAGTGAGACAATTCACTCCAGAGATTTAGCTGCCGCTGCTCTGTACCAGAAGCCCAACAAACACTGACCCCTGATATCAAAGGTTATTCTGATATTTTCTGACATTTCTGTGTGGGTCCCTGAAGGCAGCATCTCCCTGCACGTCCAATGGGATGTTTCCATGTGAATTTGGATTATTGGAGAAAATAATCTCTGTATCAAACAAACATGTATGATACTTTCACGTTTAGTTCAGCAGGATAATCTCCACATAATAACACCACATTATGATTTCTGAAGTAAAATGCTAATGTTGGGCTATAAAGGAACAGCACGGTCACATGACTTCACGTCACCACCGCTAAACTAAAGGAGGCTAATGTTGGGCTATAAAGGAACAGCACGGTCACATGACTTCACGTCACCACCGCTAAGCTAAAGGTGGCTAATGTTGGGCTATAAAGGAACTACAGCACGGTCACATGACTTCACGGCACCACCGCTAAGCTAAAGGTGGCTAATGTTGGGCTATAAAGGAACTACAGCATGGTCACATGACTTCACGTCACCACCGCTAAGCTAAAGGAGGCTAATGTTGGGCTATAAAGGACCTACAGCACGGTCACATGACTTCACGTCCCCACCGCTAAGCTAAAGGTGGCTAAAGTTGGGCTATACAGGAACTACAGCACGGTCACATGACTTCACGTCACCACCGCTAAGCTAAAGGCGGCTAATGTTGGGCTATAAAGGAACTACAGCACGGTCACATGACTTCACGTCACCACCGCTAAGCTAAAGGAGGCTAATGTTGGGCTATACAGGAACTACAGCACGGTCACATGACTTCACGTCACCACCGCTAAGCTAAAGGTGGCTAATGTTGGGCTATAAAGGAACTACAGCACGGTCACATGACTTCACGTCACCACCGCTAAGCTAAAGGTGGCTAATGTTGGGCTATAAAGGAACTACAGCACGGTCACATGACTTCACGTCACCACCGCTAAGCTAAAGGTGGCTAATGTTGGGCTATAAAGGAACTACAGCACGGTCACATGACTTCACGTCACCACCGCTAAGCTAAAGGAGGCTAATGTTGGGCTATAAAGGAACTACAGCACGGTCACATGTAATAATGTTGAAATAAGCCCAAAAAAATGTTTAGGTAAGTTTCCAACAACAGAGACAGTTGTCCATCTTTATAATCCTGAACAACATCAGCTCCGTCCCAGCTGTGTGCGTCACTCTATAGTGTCCCCTGGTCTCTAGCTGTGTGCGTCACTGTTTAGTGTCCCCTGTTCTCCCAGCTGTGTGCGTCACTCTTTAGTGTCCCCTGGTCTCCCAGCTGTGTGCGTCACTCTTTAGTGTCCCCTGGTCTCCCAGCTGTGTGCGTCACTCTTTAGTGTCCCCTGGTCTCCCAGCTGTGTGCGTCACTCTTTAGTGTCCCCTGGTCTCCGTTGAGTTTTGAGCTTCTTCAGCGTTTGGTTTCTGCAGCTTTTAGTAAACGTACACATGTTTCCTCAAGTTGCTGAATGTTCTCTAAACGCTGCATGTGTTGTCAAGTTGCTGAATGTTATCTAAACGCTGCATGTGTTGTCAAGTTGCTGAATGTTCTCTAAACGCTGCATGTGTTGTCAAGTTGCTGAATGTTCTCTAAACGCTGCATGTGTTGTCAAGTTGTTTCTTCTTTGTTTTGGGAAACCTTCTACTCTAAACTCTGTCACATTGTGCTGATTCTCAGTATGATGTTATATTTACTGAGAAGCAACAGCTGTGCAGATGTGTTTGTGTTCTCAGCTGATTCATGCAGGGGGGGAACACACTGCTCATTCAAGGGACTGCAAATCAGATCAAAATATGACGGGTTATGTGACACCGAGGGGAACAAGATGCAGACAGAATACTAACTGCATCTTTGCTGCTTCAAAACCAGACAGAAAGCCGGTGTCAGATTCTGGGTTCAGCTTCTGAGTCACCAGCCTCCAAAAAACTAGAGTCACTGAGCTGTGAGCCTCGACAAACGTCTCGCTAAAACCCCGTCACGACACCACGGGCTGGCACTGACTCACACACACCCACACACACTCACTTAACTACAACACAGCACACACACACACTCACTTAACTACAACACAGCACAGACACACACACACTCACTTCACTACAACACACACACTCTCAAAGAAGCATGCTTGTTCATCGCTCTCACCTGTATTGGTGAGAACTGCACAGAGTTGATAGAGTCCACCTCAAACCCTAAAAACCTGAGACAGAGGGACAGAGAAGTGTGAGGACTCTTTAAAGTAGACATTACATACTGATATACACCTGAACATCAGCAGGAGAGGACTCTTTAAAGTAGAGACACTACATACTGATATACACCTGACATCAGCAGGAGAGGACTCTTTAAAGTAGAGACACTACATACTGATATACACCTGAACATCAGCAGGAGAGGACTCTTTAAAGTAGAGACACTACATACTGATATCACTGAAACTCAGCAGGAGAGAACTCTTTAAAGTAGAGACACTACATACTGATATACACCTGAACATCAGCAGGAGAGGACTCTTTAAAGAAGAGACACTACATACAGATATACACCTGAACATCAGCAGGCAGAGGACTCTTAAAGTAGAGACACTACATACTGATATGCACCTGAACATCAGCAGGAGAGGACTCTTTAAAGTAAAGACACTACACACTGATATACACCTGAACATCAGCAGGAGAGGACTCTTTAAAGTAGGACACTACATACTGATATACACCTGAACATCAGCAGGAGAGGACTCTTTAAAGTAGAGACACTACATACTGATATACACCTGAACATCAGCAGGAGAGGACTCTTTAAAGCCTCAGAGATCTAACTGTGCACACAAGAAAAAAATGCTAAAGTTTTCATCGTATCCAAATCTAAATCTGCCATCAGTTCAAAGTATGCATAAGGAAACACTAAAATGCCAAACAGAGAGAGGGCTCTTCTGAAAGCACCAACAGCCATCCTAAGTATTATACCTTTGCATGTCGGATTGAAAACGTTTTCAAATATTGTATATTGTGACATCTTCCATATCTCTTCAGTCATAACGCAGCATGTAAACGAAATCTGGACAAACTCCAATTGGCTTGAGTGGAGATAAGAACGACTCCTGTCAGATCTGGAACAGCATAAAAACTTTCCCTCCCGTGTCTTTGTCTTTCTTTTTTTAATTAGTAGAGACAGAGAGAGACACGGGACCAGCCTCATGCAGGTAGTGGTTATCTGAGCGTCTTCATTAATTGTGCTGAAGCGGGAAGACAGAAAGAGTCTTTTGTTCGGAGAAACAAGCATGAGCTTTGAGAGAGGAGACGCTGATTCACCCTCTTTGACCTTCAGCCTCTCCAGTCTGTCTGAGGAAGAGCTTCTGCACGGTGCTGGATGTGTTCTGAAAGATGCACTGCTGTCATTCGATTGCAAAATGCATTCGCCTGTAGTAGTCTCAAGGATGCAAAGGCTGTATCATATGCACAGCTACAGTTTAGTTATACTAATGAAAACCTGAAGTCTAATGCTGCGTTTGCATCACTCTGATCGCTCAAGTTTCACCGCGGCTGTCAGCTGTGTTTACTGGCGTCATTCAAACAAGACGTGCTGGCGAGGAGGCGGGGCTTATCTCAATGTCTATTCTATTTTATCTGTTTTATTGTGTTGCACTGTGGGAGGAGCCTGGGACCTCAGGTTTTCATTGACATATCTACACTGTAGCTCTGTACACATGACAATAAAAGCCTTGAATCTTGAATCTTGTAGATGCTGTGTAGATACCAACAACAACAACATGAACATATTTTACCGTGATTTCATTGTTAATACAAGTTTCCAAATGATGCTGAAGTAACAACATACTGATACCGGTTTGTGAATAATGAATGTGTGTGCAGACAAGACGGCAGGAGAAACTGTTTTAAATGTGTGTTTTCTGGATGGCGAGCTGATCGATCCGGCTAAGCTAACATGTAGCTGCTCCGTTCAAACTCACAACAACTTCATACAGACAGAAATAAAGCAGTGACTGTGTTCTCCATGCCACAGACAGTCTGTGGTTCGTACATGTTTAACTTTCTCCAGTTTCTGCCTCTGTCAGCTACAGTTGAACAGTAGAAGTGAAAGAGACATGCATGAAAGCCCAGCAGCCATTAGGATAACAGAACACACCAGCAGCGGGATAAAAATAGACTCGGCTCTTCAGGAGGACGACGTACTGAAGCCTCAGGATCACTACTGGTGGAAATATAAAAACTATCACAAACACCATCGGCATCATCATCACCATCATCATCATCTTCATCATCATCTTCATCATGCTGGTGAAAGGGAGCGGGAACGTGACGTCATTAACGACAAGGTGGCCATCTTTGGAGGATATGGAACGGAAGCTGCACCTCTTTTCACCCTCTGTCTGAAACCAGAGCCCAGTCTGCTCTGTTGTGATTGGTTAATCAATCAATCAAAGTTTATTTGTATATCCCAATATCAGAGAGTTCTCTCAGGGGTCTTTACAGTTTGTACAGAATATCAATACGACCGCCTCTCTCCTTAGACCCAACATCGGACAAGGAAATCCCCCAGTTAGGACTCTTTAAAGTAGAGACCCTACATACTGATATACACCTGAATATCAGCAGGAGAGGACTCTTTAAAGTAGAGACACTACATACTGATATACACCTGAACATCAGCAGGAGAGGACTCTTTAAAGTAGAGACACTACATACTGATATACACCTGAACATCAGCAGGAGAGACTCTTTAAAGTAGAGACACTACATACTGATATACACCTGAACATCAGCAGGAGAGGACTCTTTAAAGTAGAGACACTACATACTGATATACATGAACATCAGCAGGAGAGGACTCTTAAAGTAGAGACACTACATACTGATATACACCTGAACATCAGCAGGAGAGGACTCTTTAAAGTAGACACTACATACTGATATACACCTGAACATCAGCAGGAGAGGACTCTTTAAAGTAGACACTACATACTGATATACACCTGAACATCAGCAGGAGAGGACTCTTTAAAGTAGAGACACTAAATACTGATATACACCTGAACATCAGCAGGAGAGGACTCTTTAAAGTAGAGACACTACACACTGATATACACCTGACATCAGCAGGAGAGGACTCTTTAAAGTAGAGACACTACACACTGATATACACCTGAACATCAGCAGGAGAGGACTCTTTAAAGTAGAGACACTACATACTGATATACACCTGAACATCAGCAGGAGAGGACTCTTTAAAGTAGAGACACTACATACTGATATACACCTGAACATCAGCAGGAGAGGACTCTTTAAAGTAGAGACACTACATCCTGATATACACCTGAACACCAGCAGGAGAGGACTCTTTAAAGTAGAGACACTACATACTGATATACACCTGAACATCAGCAGGAGAGGACTCTTTAAAGTAGAGACACTACATACTGATATACACCTGATCATCAGCAGGAGAGGACTCTTTAAAGTAGAGACACATACATCCAGGTAGGAGTCATTGGATCAACAGTCCGATATTACAGGAACCCTTTAAACAGCAGAGTTCAAACATCTGGCTCCATTATCAGACACAGCAGGGGGAGGAAGATCCTTTATAAGCACAAGTACAAATACTATGGTCTTAAAATACTCCATCACAAGTAGAAACCCTGAATTAGATGTTTTTATTCGCATCAAAACGTACCTAAAAAGTACTTTAAAGAAAAAGTACCCAGTCTGCAAATGGCTCATTCACAGAGTTGTATTATTATAGAATATTATATTATATTATCCTGTTTTTATTTCACATTTACGAGTATTTTAAACTTGCATTTGTCAACGCGGAGCTCATATTACTGTAACTGAGTGTTAAATAAAGTAAAAAGTACAATTTGTACCTCTGAAATGTAGTGGAGTAGAAGTATGAAGTAGCATTAAATAAAAAATACTCAAAGTAATACTTAAGTTCAGTACTTTACTATCTCCACCGTTATGTTTTCCTGTCAGAGGCGGTTAATAAAAACGTGCCACAATGTGACGTCATCAACGGCAAGTCGGCCATCTTTGAAGAATACTGCGATTACCTTCACGTGAACAGCGGAGTAACTTCCACGTGTTAAACATGGTCGGGGGGCTCTGTGATGTTAGTGGCTGTAACACACACTCCATGACCAACGAAGGAACACGCGATTACATTTTAAATGCCATTTTTGGTGAAGAAATGTGCAAATGACATCGTACAAAGTTCGTACGATCAAACACAAATGGGTCATCCGTCTCCGTTTGAGTTCATGTTCTATTCCTCTGTGTGGCGAGTTTAGGAGGATTATATAGGCTGCATGAAAAGGAACTGGACTGTGTGACACATAAATAATATAATATGGCTTCTTTAAAATTAGGAATTTTTCTGGTATATGGATATTTTTCTTAGATATATTGGACTGTATTATTGTAATATGTAAGATGACCTTATATACAACCCATCTTTTATTTTGTATTTATTGTTGTCATACCTGTGTTATTTACGTTCTCAGTGTTATTATTGATTTGATTTCTATACATTTAGTTTTTCCTATTCTCTGGTTGAATGTTTGGGGATTTGAGACCTTATACATGTTGTGACCCCTTGTTAAAGAAACTGTTCATCTAAATAGGAATACTATTGGATGTAAAGGGAATGTGAGAAAATAAATAATGAAGAATACGTAAAGGCTAAATGTGGAAAAAACAAACAAATAACAGGTAGAAATGTCAAGCAGTAAACGTGAGGTCCTGAAAGGGTTAAAGGCAGAGGAGGACAGATGTGGATGGGGAACACCTGTCCTCACGTTTACTGCCTGACATTTGAAGCTGAAATCTGGGGTTTTTCCACAGTTTCACAACCGCTGGTTACTATAAAACCGTCAGGGGAATAGAACCAACGCACACCGTCAAACAGACACGGTGTGAGGCGGATGGCTGCTTTGTATTATAATGTCATTTGCACATTTATTCACAGAAATGGCATTAACACGAGTGGGTTTCTAATGTAATGCCATGGTCCATTTGGTGTTGTCTGGAAACACCTGTCGGCAGGTGTATAGCCGGACATTTGAAGCTGTTATTTGGGGTTTAACCACATTATAACAATCATTTACGGCCTTTTTTAATAGAACTAACACATATTATCTCAGACAGACACGGTTTCAGGCGGATTACCGTTTGTAGTAGCCTATCATGTTATTTGCATATTGCTTCACAATAATGGCATTAACATGAGTGGGTTTGGTATCAGATTCTCTGGAGCAGCGTGACCGACGGGGTCGCGTCCGAAGCGGCTGCAAGGTGTCCGATAATGGGTGCATGCGGTTTGTATTTACCTGCAATGGGAAAGAGGCGCTCTTGTTGCCCACATACCCCCGGACTACATGGCTCTGTATGGACAGGACACGGCACTCCATGGCCGAGGAGGGGAGGCAGATCAATCCGTTACTTCAACGAGGATCCCGGCAACACATCGGAGAAACAAATCACACAACCGGTTTGGAGAAGCTAAGCTAACCGAGGCTAACCCGCTGTGTGTGTGGATGAGAGTGGTGTTTGTAACCATGGACGAGAAAAGAGAGAGAGGCGGAGCTCCGTTCATTCCTATGAGACTCGCTCACTGGTGCATGAAGACAGAATAGAGAGGCTGTGGAGTCACAAAGTACCCGGATGTGGGCCCACTGAGCATGCGCACTTGAGTTTTTGACTAACAATAAATATATACGGTATACTACACAGTATACAGACCTATGCTAACAATACTTTTTAGTGCAGTAACTATGCTACACTGCTGCAAAGCTATTCTCTATTCCTTATTATTCATATTAAACGTGTGTCTTGGGTCACCAGATACACCCAAAAGTGTGAACAGTCCTCCAGATTGTACACCTTTCTCAAAGCGTACAAATCTTGGTGCTATTTCTAGAACATATTAAACAAATATCCTAATCCCCAGTATAAAGAAGAAGAAGGAACTGGTCCCACAGAGGGGACATTTACATTCTGCACAAGTCCCTATGGACTTCGCCACCATCATAAATGACTCGTATGTATTTATATATATTTGTTTTAATGCAAACAATATCTCAATTTCATTTAGGTATTGCCAGGTGTGCACAACCCTCTGAATATTTTGCATATTTGTACGCAGGCTACTCTCTTGTACACAACTTTCCACTTCCCATAACACTCCTGCACACGTTTTATTTGATTATTCTGTCATCAATGCAAGTCGTTTTTTGGTATATCCAGACTTCATGTATATCATTTTCTATACCTTAACGTAGGCCTATAATAGTTTTTATTAATTATTATTATTTTAACTTTTTATCTTCTGTAACTGTGTTTATGTATTCATCAAATACACCGAGGCAAATTCCTCGTATGTGTAAACCTACTTTCTGATTCTGAACATGCAATTAAAGCAGATGAATAAACAGAGACAAATGTAATGACTGATTGTAAGAGCTTATTTAATGGGATATAGACTGTATTAATGACAAATGCACATATATTTATATACGCAAAATACATACAAAATATAACATACTAGTAAAATTACTTTTCAAGATAAAACAAAAATTATATAATACATCATATTTCCTTTACGGGCTATAAAAGTGTTAGCGCAGTACAAAAAATGTATCCGCCTATTTACAGACTTCTCTTTCCACAATGTAAGTCAAGGGGAAAAATATTTTTGGGCCAAGATGACGTCACGGAAGCTGCAGTACCACCGTTTGGCCACTACGGACATTCCAAATATGGGCTTCAACGGCCGGGGCACTGTGTGTGACACACACACACACACACACACACACACACACACACACACGGTATTCTGCACAGGCAATCTGAGTGACCGCCTAAAACCGGGTGACGTCACCACATGGCCACTAAGCACATCAGCACAGCTGGAATTGAATGACAGCTCCACCCCCTTTATTTTAATCTATTATAACACTCGTTTTTTCAGATGTATTTCAGGAAACATGTATCATGAACTCGAGTGGGGCTTCTCCGTGCCAGAAAAATAGAGGAAAACTCAATTTGTTTTAAAATGTGAATCTTTCTGAGTGTAGTTTGGTGTCTGTGAGTCACAGCATCCTTTCAGGGAGTCGTGACTGAAGCAGGATCTCACACACATTACAGGCTGCAGCAGACCGGGGGAACGGGGTGATCAGCAGCCTGTAAAGTAACGACATTTACTCAAGTACTTAAGTACAATTCTGAGGTACTTGAGTATTTCCGTGTTATGCTACCTTGTACTTCTACTCCACTACAGTTCAGAGGTACATGGTGTACTTCTACTCCACTACATGTATTTAATCCCTTTAGTTACTTCACAGATGTGGATGAATGATGTGAAATATAACCAAGTGTTAAATCAGACTTTAGTTCCACCTGGAGTAAATCCTCAAGCTACCCTGCAGTATACAAAGCCATTCAAACTAGCTGCACCTTTACCAGCTTTGAGAACACTTTCGTGATCAATCATTATAAAACATATCATATATATTATTCTGAAATGGACCAATCTGCACAATGACTACTTTTACTGTCGCTACTTTCACTATATTTTGATGAGAATACTTTTCTAGTTTTACTTGAGGAACATTTTGAATGCAGGACTTTTACTGTAACAGAGTATTCCTACACTCTGGTACTTCTACTTTTACTCAAGAACAAGATCTGAGTACTTCTACTTTAACTCAAGTACACGATCTGAGTACTTCTACTTTTACTCAAGTACATGATCTGAGTACTTCTACTTTTACTCAAGTACATGATCTGAGTACTTCTACTTTTACTCAAGTACATGATCTGAGTACTTCTACTTTAACTCAAGTACACGATCTAAGTACTTCTACTTTTACTCAAGTACATGATCTGAGTACTTACTTCTAAGTACTATTAGTAATGCTAACAGTAAAGATCTTATACTTTTACTTTACAAGTACATGATCTGAGTACTTCTACTTTTACTCAAGTACATGATCTGAGTACTTCTACTTCATTCAGTGGACATGTTTAAAGAACAGCTGAAGACACATCTCTTTAAATTGCCTTTTTTTATAGCAATATCCCATTTTAATTGGTCCTTTAGTCATTATTATTATTATTATTATTATTATTATTATGATGTACATTGTTTTATGTATTCATTTATCTTTGTAGGTTTTATGATGTTATTGTATTTAAACAGTTGATGAGTGCAGTGAAATGTTCCAGAGTTCAAAATGAAATCAGAATCTCTGGAGGAATGGGATTATCAGCCATGATGTCATGTGATGGATTTTCTGACCTCCTTGATGTAAAACCGAAGCGTGCACCGACACAAAAACCAAGTTCACATGAGTTTCATTTGCATTGAAAATGTTAAGAGACGTTTAAAGGCAAGCTCTGGATTTACACTTCCAAACAGACATGTATATATATTACACACACACACACACCACACACACACAACACACACACACACACACACCACACACACACACACACACACACACACACCACACACACACACACACACACACACACACACACACACAACACACACACACACACACACACCACACACACACACACACACCACACACTTCATTCCTCTTTACGTCAGCTTTCCTCTCACAGCGACAGGGCTTTGAACCGCGGAGCGAGGAGGACGGCCACCATCACACAGAACCACCATTTATCTTCTTACTGTTTCCATCTCCCTGATTCTTTACCTTCTTTATCTATCTTTGGGTCCATCTGACCCTTTTTCTTTTCTTGGTAATAGTTAATGTTGCAATGACTGCCATGTGATTTATATGCATATGTGTAGTGCACTTTATACAGAGGGTGATCGCAGTCGATTGGTTTAGCTAAGTGTCGGAAAATCATGTCAATAATTCAGAAATCATGTTATAATAAAGTAAAAACCCTCAGACTCAGGTTGGTGCCAACTAACATCAGCTGTGATCCTGTACAGACTGAACTATCTGGGCAGCAGGGAGGACGTTTCTGGAACAGGAGGAGACTCTTCCTCCTACAGAGGACACAGAGACACTGAGGAACCAGGCCAGAACCCAAACCCAGCATAGAGAGGTTCAGTGAATGTGGTTCTGAAGGTGTGGAGGAGGATCAGTGTGTCAGAGGAGACTCTGTAGAAGGAGAGAGAGCCAGCAGGATGATCCAGATACACTGCTACTCTACCAGAGGAGGAGGAGGAGGAGGAGGAGGAGGAGGAGGAGGAGGAGGAGGAGGAGGAGGAGGAGGGGTGTGTTACGGTGTTATTGTGCCAGACAGAGTAACCACCATCAGAGCAGCTCAGACTCCAGGACTGATCATTCCATCCAAACATAAAGTCCTCACTCTCTCCTCTCCTCCTGATTCCTCTGTAAGTCACTGCTATATGAACCCCTCCTCTCCTCTCGACCTCCCAGTAGCAGCGACCAGTCAGAGCTTCTCTACACATCAGCTGAGGCCAGACATCAAACCTCTCTGGATGATCAGGATATGGCTGCTCCTCTCTCACACGTGTCACCTTCCTGTTGTTGTCAGACAGTTTGAGTTTTCTGTGTGCTGTGTTTGTGTCGAGTGAGAGTTCACAGGAATCTGATGAGAGAAACAGCAGCAGTTATTGATCCATCATCTCTGATCATTTATTGACACTTTGATGATGAAGGTTACATTTGAAGATGGATGCTTTGTTTTCATGAATCAAATTAAATCACACTCACACTTCCTCAGACCGGGTCTCAACCATCGGACTCCACCAGGCTCCATCCTGAAAGAGGGGGGGGGGGGGTCAGAGCAGCATGGAAACATGGACATCACTCTCTAACAGAGCTTTGTTACTCTCCACAGATGAACCTACATGTTCACACAGAGCTCCTGTTATTAATCACATGATCATATTTTAAATCAGGTCAAACAACTTATTAGCCGATAAATGAAGCTCATTGTTCTCAAAATAACATGGAAGAATGTATCAGTGTTCAGGTAGTTGAAGCTTCCTCAGCGTCTCCTAGCAGCAGTAAATGTGTTTCTTACCTGGAATCTGAAGAAGAAAATAAATGAACTTTATTTAAAGGGATCTTTCACAGAATTCACCAGACGTCTGATAGTTCATCATTGTTTTGAACAGAGGCTATTTAGTGCTTTATGAAATAGGAGAAGCACTTCAGAATCAATTCAGATACAGGAGCCAGCGTAGATCACGTCCAACCAACCCAGTCTCATCAAAAAAAGTGTAATAGCTACGTTGGTCCACAGGGCGAGACGGCGGATATGGTGTTTATAGAAAATACGAAAACTGTTTTTTAAAAAGAAAATAATACTTTATTCCTCGTGTGCTTGCTTTCCTCTTTGGAAGTCATCACATAAATGCATTGTAATACACGGTTCGGCTGCATTACATATTACACATCTGCCCTCGTTCTTTATTTATAGAGCCCTGATTAGAAGACTTCTGACAAACTGGAAGAACTGCCACGGAAACTGAATACGTGACGTGGATCATAAATCTATCAGCAATTAAACAACATCTTCCATTTCTCTTCACACAATACGTCTCCTTGCAGTATCAACACTAACTCGGCTGGCTTTTATATTTGATCCAATTGGTAGATAGGCTGTATTTGCACCTTTTTGCATACCCCAAAATGAACTACAAAACATGATATCGTTTTGCATAACGGTGCACAGCTGATATAATGGGACTTTTAATTAGTTAGTTTTTGAAGATATTATTGATTTTCTTTGAATTAAAGAATGTAAATACTGAGTTGAGAATATAGTCAGGGGTTTTGGGTGATGGGAGACACATCTATGAATCACATTTGCAATATCTAAGCGTTAAATGACTTAACAAAAATGTTCTCCCTAATTTACAATTATAATAAGGCTGTAGCGTCCCCAGCTGAATAATGGTCATACTCTCGAACTGATGGTATCCTTTTATTGTACACCCTTGCATGTATACATTAAGTATCAACGTACCAACGTAAGAGCTATGAAAAGAAAGAAAACACAATAATTAGCCACCATCTCACAGATAAAACATCTCCATTCCTTGCATTTATAAACGTTACATTTCTAATACAAACTAAATAATGCAATTATAGCTCAGCGCTGCCCCCTAACTAACAGAGCAGAACACATGTAGGCTAATACAGCAGTTTTGCTCATTCAAAAGCCTGGACTCAAAACTCTGCAAAACTACGAAATAACACCACATGATATCAATACACATATTAATGAAAGTAATAACAAACCTTGTGCCCCTATCAGCAGGTGCTAAAAACCCAACCAATTATTTGATGTTCATTTCTCCGTCATTCATCCGTCATTACACGTGTTTACACTCCTCCGTTCTCTATTCACTTCCGGCAAAAGTCCCTTCAAAATAAAAGTCCGGATCTTATAACTATCAAAATAAAAGCACCATACTAAAACTCTACCACAGGAAAACATCGGCACACAAATATAACCACCTCTACAAAAGGTTACACATATTAAAGGTCATTTACACTCCCACCAAATTATGAGTGGATTTGTTCACTTTATAGATAAAGCACGAATAATTTCTGAACTGGACTGAGACTGGATTGGTCAAACAGGAGTGATATGATATCTGCCGCATGTTGTGGGATGGATATTGATCTCTATAGCACCTGTCAACCACAACAACCAGATGTTGAGCATCCTGCTGTCCAAGTAGAGGTCTCCCCTCAATATATTGTAAAATTTGGACCTGATATTAAAATGAACATTAAAATGAGCATTAAAATCGAGATCAGAATCTAAAATTATAAAGATGTCTTCCTTGTTGTTGTGTCTTTCTGCACACACAGAGATGCTGCAGGTGTCCTCAGAACCCTTCAGTTGTATTGTTTTGGCCAATTTTCTTCAGGTTTGGGCCTTTGTGACTATTTTCTAACTATAATTTGCATGAATGCATATAAACATGTATAATACCTGAGAGTGTCCAGTCTCCAGAGCCGATCAGACAGTCCAGCAGACAGCAGCTTCTCTCCTGAGTCTCCTGGATGATTGTAGCTCAGGTCCAGCTCTCTCAGATGGGAGGGGTTGGATCTCAGAGCTGAAGCCAGAGAAACACAGCCTTCCTCTGAGACCAGACAGCCTGACAGCCTGAACACACACAAAACAACATACGTCACATAATCTGAGGTCACTGTGAGGACTGGAGGGTTAGTTCAGAAGTGGGGTAACATTAACATGATAACTATTTCCCTAGTCACAACCAAACACCCGCTAATCTCTTTCAACAATCTGACAACATTACTAGTAGCTTTTAGATTTATTTGATATTTCAAGATCAGACAATGGTGAACAAAAAAACATAAAATATGTTCATGGAATGAATTGGCAACTAAATCAACTTGAGGTTGGATAGCATATAAGAAAATACAATATTGTGCAGGTTACATCTGTATCCATTAATGTAAATCCCAAATTAAGTAGCAAATGTAATGAATCGTGACCTGAGAGATCGTGTGCCGTGGGAAATTATTCAACTTTAAAATATTATTTAGTTACTGCTAATAATTTGCCATGGTTGTGCGTCTGTGCCTGCAATGTAGTGACTAGCGAAGTAATTCAATACTCTTCCATGTACTGACCTGCCCAGTGGGTGGCAGTAGCGCAATAATGACCTTGTTCAGTTAAGACAAGAGAATTAGTGATGCGCGCGAGAGGTGTCGGTGACAAGACGTACAGCCAGGGCCGGCCCTAGACATTTTGGTGCCCTAGGCGAGATTATGATTTGGTGCCCCCCCGCCCCTCCAAGCAATACACAATAGAATATATAAAGAATAAATGAAAAATCTCTACAAAAGACCAATACACTACAAAAACTGAAACGTATCGACATGTTGGTTATATACATAAAGAAGGTTTCAAATGTATTCATTATTGTATGAACATGTTTTAATTGGCGGGCGGACATCACATCCTCTAGGGGGGTCCGGGGGTATGCCCCCCCGGAAAGATTTTTTTTAACATTTTAAAGTAAAATGCTTCAATCTGGTGCACTTTGAGCCCAATCACTAGAGACCTGATCTAGGGCGTACAACTCTAAAACACCCATATGAAAAAGATCGGTTTGCATTTTATTAATCAAATAAGTATGTGAACATTTCCAATAACCCACCATAGCCAAAAACAAATAAATGTAACTTATTTTATTTTTGTTGTTCATTTATATCTTATTTTACCCAGTTAACATTTATTCATGCATATTTTTTAATATCTCCAGTTTTAAACGATATTTTTGGTTACTGTCCTATAGCATGCATTGGAATGATTTCAAACGTGTTTTTATTTATCCTAATAATTATAAAGGAATGCCTTGGAAATATGTGTTTACATAAATTGTGACCAAACCGTTTGAGACCCACTGAGATAACTTAGACTAAAGTGAACTATCTAAACCCTCCGAGTCCTTTACCTCACTGAGCTGTAGTTATCAGCCTCAATCCAACAACAATCCGCGGTACCGACGCGCGCCCTCTCTCTCTCTCTCTCTCTCTTGCTCGCTCGGAGGCTCGCTTGCACTTTGGCTGTGAGCTGCGGGCGCCTGATAAGTCAACATCCCCCACTTTCATCCCTTACAGCGCCCATCGTACAGGGCAAATGCAAAATGTTGCCGGCCCGGGGTGCAAAGGGTGTTTACTTTATTCAATTATTAATGTAAATGTATTACATCAAGGGCAGAACATTAGGCAGAATAAAAATTAAAAATTAATTAATCTTTTTTTTTTTTTTTCTCCAGCGCAGCGCCCCTCCAGATCTGGCGCCCTAGGCGACCGGCTGGTTCGCCAGTGCCTAGGGCCGGCCCTGCGTACAGCGATGGATAAATATTTGAAAAGGAAAAAGACTCCGAACTGGGCCCTGGACAACATTCTCACCCAGATGAAGAGAGTAATATGAGTGGTGGTCAAAAGAAAGCAAAAACGGTGAGCTCAAGAAAATACAGCTAATGTTATCTTTCGTTTGGATTTACTTTCACCGGGGATCCTGACGCACCGACTCCGTAATGCATGGTGTTTGGGGAAAAACTTAGCAACAGTGTCACGGTCCCAAGCAAACTTTTCAAGCATGACTGCTATACAAATTCAAACAGAGAGAGACTGAGAGCTGTTGAGGAAGAGTGTGCCTTTCTTCAGTTCCTGCCAGGATATCAGCTTTGTGTTCATCTAAACAGTCCCAAGTTTCACACTGAGTATAAAGGAATTGAGAGACTGTTGACTAATTGTAATGTAAATGTGTCATCTGTAACACTTTTGGTTGGTGGTGCCTTGGCTCAAAAAAGGTTGAAAAACACTTGGATAGCATATAAGGAAATTGTTGTGCAGGTTACATGTGTATCCAATAATGTAAATCCAATTTAAGTAGCCATGTTGATGAATCCTGACCTGAGAGTCTCCAGAGTGCAGTGAGGACTCTCCAGTCCAGCAGACAGCAGCTTCACTCCTGAATCCTGCAGGTCGTTGTTACTCAGGTCCAGCTCTCTCAGACTAGAGGACTGGGAGCTGAGGACTGAGGACAGAGCTTCACAGCTTCTCTCTGACAGCTTACAGCCACTCAGTCTGATAAGGAAAAAATAACAATCAGTATTTTCTTTTTAATGTTGCTGATTAGTGAAGCCATGATATATGAATCAGACTCTTTCTGTACTTACAGAGCCTTCCTGGAGGCTTTGACCACTGGCAGCAGCCTCAGAAGAGCCTCCTCTGAAGCAGAGTATTTCTTCAGGTCAAACACGTCCAGATCTTCTTCTGATGACAGTAAGATGAAGACCAGAGCTGACCACTGAGCAGGAGACAGATTATCTGTGGAGAGACTTCCTGAACTCAGGGACTGTTGGATCTGCTCCACTAGAGAACGATCATTCAGTTCATTCAGACAGTGGAACAGGTTGATGCTTCTCTCTGGAGACAGATCCTCATCCATCTTCTTCTTGATGTACTGGACTGTTTCCTGATTGGTCTCTGAGCTACTTCCTGTCTGTGTCAGCAGGCCTCGTAGGAGTTTCTGATTGGTCTGCAGTGAAAGACCCAGGAGGAAGCGGAGGAACAAGTCCAGGTGTCCGTTTGGACTCTGTAAGGCCTTGTCCACAGCACTCTGGTAGAGTGTGTTAGTTTAGGTTTGTCTCTGAAGACTTTAAGCCGCCTGGAGGTTGTTGGTTCTTCTGACAGCAGGTTGACTCCAGAGTTGATGAAGGTCAGATGGACATGAAGAGCAGCCAGAAACTCCTGAACGCTCAGATGGACGAAGCAGAACACCTTGTCCTGGTACAGTCCTCTCTCCTCTCTAAAGACCTGTGAACACTCCTGAGTACACTGAGGCTGCTCTGATATCGATGCCACACTCTGTCAGGTCGGACTCATAGAAGATCAGGTGGCCTTTCTGCAGCTGCTCAAAAGCCAGTTTTCCCAGAGACTCCATCATCTTCCTGCTCTCTGGACTCCAGTGTGGATCTGTCTCAGCTCCTCCATCATACTTGATGTTCTTCACTTTGGACTGAACCACCAGGAAGTGGATGTACATCTCAGTCAGGGTCTTGGGCAGCTCTCCTCCCTCTCTAGTTTCCAACACCTTCTCCAGAACTGTAGCAGAGATCCAGCAGAAGACTGGGATGTGGCACATGATGTGGAGGCTTCGTGAGGTCTTGATGTGGGAGATGATGGTGCGGCCTGCTCCTGATCTCTGAATCTCTTCCTGAAGTACTCCTCCTTCTGTGGGTCAGTGAACCCTCGGACCTCTGTCACCATGTCCACACACTCAGGAGGGATCTGATTGGCTGCTGCAGGTCGTGTGGTTATCCAGAGGCGAGCAGAGGGAAGCAGCTTCCCCCTGATGAGGTTTGTCAGCAGCACATCCACTGAGGTGGACTCTGTGACATCAGTCAGGATCTCATTGTGTTGGAAGTCCAGAGGAAGTCGACACTCATCCAGACCGTCAAAGATGAACACAACCGGGAACTGATCAAACCTGCAGATTCCTGCGTCTCTGGTTTCAGTGAAGAAGTGATGAACAAGTTCCACCAAGCTGTACTTGTTGTCTCTCACCACATTCAGCTCTCTGAAGGTGAATAGAAATGTGAACTGGATGTCCTGGTTGGCTTTGCCTTCAGCCCAGTCCAGAGTGAACTTCTGTGTTAAGACTGTTTTCCCAATGCCAGCCACTCCCTTTGTCATCACTGCTCTGATTGGTGCATCTCTTCCAGGTGAGGCTTTAAAGAGTCTTCTTGTCTGATGGTTGTTTCTGGTCTGTCTGGTTTCCTGGATGCTGTTTCAATCTGTCTGATCTCATGTTCATCATTGACCTCTGCAGAACCCCCCTCTGTGATGTAGAGCTCTGTGTAGATCTGGTTCAGAAGGGTTGGGTTTCCTGCTTTAGCAGTGCCCTCAAACACACACTGGAACCTCTTCTGCAGGTTAGATTAAGTTCACGCTGACACACTCCAGAACGACTTCCTGAATGAACACACAACAAATCAGATCAATAAGTCAAATACATCCTTAAAGAATGAGGAGGTGAATGAATTGATTAAAACGTTGGATGAAAAGCAATTGTTATGCATAGAAACAACTTATTTGATAAAAATTGGAAAATGTATACTCTGAGCGTGTAATGGAATAATTTATAGATCCCGTGCCACATGGATGGAAAAAGTGCACAGCTCATTTTTTAAGACTCAACCAAAGAAATTCTGCCAAAAAAAACATGATGAGCTTGTTTACTCCAAATGGTACTTTACTTACATCTCCACAGGAAATATTAGCTGAAGAGGTGGATTATTTTAAAACCTTATATGCTCTGGCTCCAGAGTCTCCTGTATGATCCAATATTAAGTTATTTTTTCAAAAGAATTATGATCAGATACTGTCAGTAGATCAGCAACTAAGTTGTGAAGGAAACATTTTAGAAGATGAGTTACTGGATGCTATTAATTCCTTCGCTCCTGGGAAATGACCAGGGATTGACGGTATGCCTGTTGAAGTTTATCAAACCTTCTACACAGAAATTAGAAAACCTCTCTTGGCATCCTTTAACTACTCCTTTACACAAGGAATATTATCAGATACACAGAAAGAGGGCATAATCACATTGTTACTGAAGCAAGAGGGGCATTACAAGAATCCTGTTTATATGAAGCATTGGAGACCACTGACACTACTTTGTTGCGATACCCGCATTCTGTCCAAATGTATTGCACGGAGAATCTAAATAGTTATTGGGAATATAATAAAACATGATCAAACATGTTTTATAAAAGGGCGTTTTATTGGAGATAATATTCACCATCTTCTCGATGCGATAGATAATCACGAAGAGGATGGAAAACCAGGGCTTTTATTTAGTGCTGACTTTGAAAAAGCCTTTGATACAGTAAGATGGGATTTCATTCAAAAATCCCTCCAATTCTTTAATTATGGGGAAACCATTATACAGTGGGTGAAGGTTTTATATAACCAACCTACCACTAAAATAGTTAATAATGGATATTTATCAAAAAGCTTCAGCCTGTCCAGAGGCGTACGTCAAGGGTTTCCACTGTCTCCATATCTGTTTCTATTATGCATTGAAATTCACAATTCATGTATAACAGGATTAAGATCAAATGGTATTGAAACAAAAGTAACATTATATGCAGACGATGCAACTTCCTTTCTGCAGCCTGAAAAAACTTCATTAGATGCCCTCATAGTTGATTTAAAGGTCCCATGTCATGGCCATTTCTACTGATCATAGTTCCATTGTTGAGGTCTACTAGAATAGATTCACATTGTTCAATGTTCCAAACTCACATTGGTTTCTCATACAGCATTTCTGTGTAGTATGTGTATTCACCCTCTGTCCTACACGGCTTGTTGGAGCTCCTGCACCCCCTCCCTGTGAGCCCACTGTGCTCTGATTGGTCAGCTCTGATTGGTCAGCTCGCCCACTCTGTTCTGATGAGTCCACCACCGTTACAGCGGAACATCAGTGATTATGTTTTACAATGGCGTTTGTTAGCAACCAGGAAATGACACCAGTGATGACAAACAGATGAGAATGCTGCGTGGGGTCTGGGTGCCGTGTTGGCGGGACGTTGGGGGGCTTGCTGCTGCGAGGAGCGGACAGTGTGAGCTGGTGTCGTTTCCTGGTTGATGCGTGGGGTCTGCGAGACATCGCGAAACTCAGCCTGAACTCCCCCCCCCCGCACCCCAAAACGCGGCGCACCTACAGTGTAAGCGCGCCACAGTTTCGCCGCTGCGAGGCTCCACTAGAGTTTTACTCCCAACAGGGTGTACTTTGAGGGTCTGTGACTCTGCAGACCGTTTACATGCAGAAGCTAGAACACAAGGGGACGGGTCAGAACCGGAACAGCACGACATGGGACCTCTGAATAACTTTTCAAAATTAGCTGGGCTAAGGCCTAATTTTGATAAATGCTGTATTATGAGAATAGAAACATTAAGAGGCACAGATTTCGAGCTACAATGCTCAGCTCCAGTCAAATGGGGTAATGGTTCAGTAGATGTTCTGGAATTCATATTCCAGAAAATGAAAAAGGTACATTTTGAGCGAAAAATGCAGAAAACTGAGAAAATAATACAACCTCGGAAAGGGAAAACTCTCAATACAGGGAAAGATTACATTAATTAAAGCTCTTGTGATTCCCCAGTTTGTTTATCTCTTAATTGCACTTCCCTCCCCAGAGGCGTCCTTTTTTAAAAGCTTTGAACAACGAATGTTTACGTTTATTTGGAATAATAAGCCTGACAAGATTAAAAGGCAATATATATATATAATACACTTGAAAATGGTGGACTAAACTTAAAACATTTGGCAGCAATGAATTCATCCTTAAAAGCATCTTGGATTAATAAGATTTACCATAATAGCCTTTGGAGAACAAGTCAGAACTTATTTTCAGGGCACTTATCTTTTGACTGTAAACTGTTTCCCTTTTTCCAATTAAAATCTCACCACTTTGCTAGAGATGCATTGAAGGCTTGGTTGAGCTTCCAGTGTAACCCCCCAGACACACCAGAAGAAATCCAAAATCAATTAATATGGTTGAACTCAGAAGTTTTAATAGATGGGAAACCACTACTATGGGAAAGTCTCCTGAGAAAAGGAATTATTTGTATGAATGATTGACTAGATAGCACAGGTCATTTCAGTTCATATCAGTGTTGTTGCTGTATGTTTGGTCTGATATGTGATTTCCTTCACTTTAACCAGCTGCTTTCAGCTATTCCAACTAACTGGAAACCGACAACAGGTCTGTGCACCTCCTACAAGAAGTCAGAAATGGCTATCAGAAATGAAAATAAATAAAATAATTTATAATCATTGTTTACAGAGCAATGGCCTTACTGCTCTTCCTCATGCAGTCTGTTCTTTCTGGGAAGACGAATTTCATATTCTGGAAACAATCTTTTAGAACCAGATACAAAACAACAATTGATTCAAGAATCTTCCAACTGAAGATTTTTTACAAGATTACCGCTACAAAAAAACAACTCAACACTTTTAATATTGAACCGTCACCATTTTGTAGATTCTGTGAGGAGGAAGAGGAAGACCAGATGCATTTATGTTTGTATTGTCCATACGTTGCAAGACTGTGGACTGAGATTCAAAATTGGCTGAAGACACTTTATATTGATTTAGCATTTACTCCCTTTGGGCTTTTGGATGAGGACAGTACACAGTTGATTAATACAATTATTCTTCTGGCTAAAATACTTATTTTTAAAACTCAATCAAGGAAAAATGTGAATCTGAAAGGTGTGTGAAAAGTAGATTAAAAAGACAATTTATTTTGGAAAGGATGATTGCCACAAAGAATCAAAGGGTGGCTCAACACACCATGACATGGGAAACAATCAGCTCGAGCGAAGAGTGGGATAAAAAGGAACAATAAATATAAATATGCTTGCCATGTTATGGTATGTGCTTTTGATGATATTGGACTGTCAACCTATTTTATTTGGTTTATGAAATGTTGAAGTGACATGTTTGTTTTTTGTCTGAGATAGGAATGTCTCCTATTTTGTTATTGTAATGTCCATGTTTTGTGTCTGTAGCCTGTACAATAAAAACAAAAGAATGAGGCTCTGAGTATACTTTGCTCCATCTCTTGAGACTTTAGTCAACATTTATCCAGAGTGTTAAATCTTTATAGAAACCCTCTTACTGCTCTGCAGACGGTCAGCCAGCTCCTCCTGCTTCATGCTCCTCAGGAAGTGCAGTGTGATGTTCAGAAAGGCCTCTCTGCTGCTCCTCCTCTGCTCTTCATCCTCACCGTCCAGCACCTCCTCTTCCTCCCTCAGAATCTCTAAGCATTCTGGGTAATCTGAACTCAGGGCCTTCTGGATCTTCTTCAGCTCGTTCTTCACAAAAGTGATGATGTTGTCCTCCAGCAGCTGGAACAGAATACATGAACAACACAATCACACTGAGAAAACTGAACATCAAAATTGGATCATGGAATTAGCTGTGATCAGAACAGATGTAAAGTAGCTGTAGTTCATGTACAGACCATAAATGTGGAGTCCAGCTGTGTCTGATGCTGCTGGGCAGACTGACCTCTGGGAACCTCTGAGCTCTGCTGGTCCTCTCTGTGAGGAATCATGAAGAGATAACTCACATTATCTCCGTCCACACAGACACAAGGTAAAGGTCCTTGATGTGACTTCCTGTAGCAGTGAATATTTATTCCTCCTGCTAATCCCAATGAGTTTGGTTTTTCAGTTGTAGATGTTTACCAAACTTGTCAACCACTGAAAAAAGCTGATCTGTTAAAATAAAAACGAATCACAAATAACACACGTATGTAGATATACATGTCTAGCTGTGCACATGTATACCGTTAAACACATAAGTGGAAAAACATTAAATCAACGCAGGTCAGTATTGATATGCTTCAGACTTCCTCAAAAGTGGATCGAGTGCATGTGTGAGCAACAGGATAAAGGAGGATGGGGGGGGGGGATCATTGGGTTTGTCTGGGCCTCACACGGGGCACCAGCTTTAGCAGCAGTAGAAGTTATTGCCAAACTTTTATTTTAAACTAAAACCTCAAAATAACATTTTATAGAAACATGAATTGGTACAAAGGTTAAAGGGAAGTGATATCACTCATCCTTGACTATCAGCAACACTAAACACTTAGAAGGGCCACGCACCAAAATGAAAAGAATCAGTGACTGTAATCTTTGTTTAAGGTTTAACAATTACATTTAATTTAATTTGATCAATGAGCCGTTTAATTGTTCAATAGAGCACCAGGTGAAGAGCAAAACACTACACAGCAGTTACACATATTTTAGAAATGAGAAGCAAAAACTGCTGCAAATACAGGGAAACATTGACCTCCAACTGACGAGGAACAATGGCAAACACACAGGTATGTATTCACACAGAGCTAATCATAGCCTGGAGTAGACGTCCCCACAGTTGTGTTACCCTCCCTTTGGACGCAAACTGCAGGATTACAGAAATCCAGCTTTACTACTGTTCATAAGGAAGGAAATGAATGTTAAACTTAGATGAGAAACACTGAAGGTAAACAAGACCCTTTATTTACTTAAAGAAACCTTCATCAGAATCAGAAAAAGGTTTATTGCCAAGTTGGTTCACACATACGAGGAATTTGTCATGGTGTGTATGGTGCATAGAGAAGCTTTAAAACCTGATACGCCTTATAAATGCTCAACGCTGCTTTTATTATAAAGGAACCAGAGAAGTGTCTCACCAAGAAAATTCAACAGAGCCACACTTTCTTAGCTGGGTCAATAACAACTGAAACCAGAGCAGCAGGTACCATGAAGGGGGTTATCAACTTTCAATCCTCACCTTTCACCAACAGAGTGTTGTCCATCTTTGAAGCTAATAGGTTTGTCCATAGACCAGTCACTCTTCATGGACACACAGCTGGGTTCAGGTTCCTCCAGCTTCCTCCTGAAACATGAGAAAGAAACAGTTAGGAGTCTGGACCGTCACAATGGTCCTAAATACTATTCATATTATCATGTTTTTAAATGCTCTCTTATTGCCTCCTAACTCAACCTGCTCACTCTACAGCTTCGATGCATCAAATGTAATGTTATGGCAGATTCCTTACATTACAGCGTATTTCTCGCTTATTCATTAAGGTCACATGGTAAGCTATACCAAGTCTGTTATTGAGTTAGGTCACACAGATTTAGAGAGGCCTAGGGTCTCGTTGCTAATTATCAGTAGATGTATACAAGTTTAAGTGAGCTGATGCCAAGGTCAGAGGAAGTACAGAGAGGGCCTGAGGTGATAATACAGTTAAGTCTTTGTTAGGTAATTACTCCTAAAGATGTCATGAGATAATGACCTTTCGACATCTGGAACATATAACAAGTATGGCATTCATAGGGAAAAATGTGTGTGTGTGTGTGTGTTCATTTACAACCTATATAAGTCTTCAGCTGTGGAGCTGTGATCCGCCCAGGTAAACTGTGATCCGACTTCTGTGGCTATCTACCAGCGATCATGTTTAATATTAAAGACTACACACACATTTATCCCTTATAACTTTGCAGCACTTATCCAGATAAGATGTGACTGTTAACTTGGTTTGCATCAGTTCCCCCTGCTGTTGCAGCTGGCTGTATTACGACGGCGAGATCTTCTCCGCGAAACGAGGCTTTCACTTAGGGACCATCAACAAATGACTTTTCAATTACACAAGAACGATGTTCTTTTTAATAAATCGACAGCTTCCCGATCGTGTGAATGTGAAACAAATCCACTATAGAGCATACACCTCTTTTTATTGCATTTTAATACTTTAAATATGTTTTATTAGTATTATTTATGGGAATATTAGCATATTGCTTCAATAACTTCCAGGTCATGTGACCTAATCACTCAAAATCACTTTCTGAATTGAATACTAGTCTGTACACAATAGAAACAGCTCTTTATATTGGATTCTAGTACTTCCTCTATTTAATATTAATATTTGTATGGAAAATTCAGGGTTTTTTCAGCCGGATAATCTCCACATGTCTACCCTACTTTTATCATTTTCGAATCATAAATCTAATCGCCAGAAGCTAAATGCTAACGTTATGCTATAAACGAACTACAGCAGGGTCGCACGACTTCAACGTCACGCCACCTTAAGATTGATATTCAAAAATACAGATTCTAAATGGTACGAGTTGAAGCGTTTATATTTCTATATATGCTGGGGGAAACTTGTACTCGTTGGGGCATTTCTGCGATTGGCTGCTGGGGCAGAAGGTGATGTACTCCAAATTATTATTGTTGTTGCGCAACTTAATAATAATTAATCCCAACCATATCTGTGTTTGTGTTTTATTGATCTCTCTATGTGTTAACATTTAAAGTTGGTGAGCCATTAATTGCACTAACAGTAACAATATACTCAAGAACATTAAGGTCTGAAACTGTACCATAATTATTGCGGCAGTAATATTCCAAACAAAGTGCCGCGAGGGACTAAACAAGAGAAAAACATTGTGGACGCGCAAAAACTCAGTCTTTCCAAAAGTATGCGTTTGACCTTTTATTTCCAAAGCAAACATTCAATAGTCCATATCCACATGCGTATATTCTTTTGTGCGTGCGTGCGTGCGTGCGTGCGTGCGTGCGTGCGTGCGTGCGTGCGTGCGTGCGTGCGTGCGTGCGTGCGTGCGTGCGTGCGTGCGTGCGTGCGTGCGTGCAACAAAAATTGTCCTTCTCCAGCTCACTCCCCCTCCATCTATCACAAAGTGCGCAGGTAAAAGCAACCGGATATAACCGCAAACGTCACCACACAAATCCAATGACACGCCCACCACCTATAGTGACTCAAAAACATGTACCGTAACAAACCCAGAAAAATACTTCATATGTGGCTCCTACAATCATGATGGAAAATCACTTTAGTTAGTGGACAGATTGAGCTGTATTAGGTGTTGAAATATGCTACCTGCAATGGTACAGAAGGCTTCTTTTATCGAGCCTGTCTGACACGTTAAACTCTGGCTTCAGGCTGAACACACCTTGGTAATCCCTCCCTCAGCTTCAATAAGAAGTCTCTGTTCTTCAGTAACAACATGTTTTCTACTGCTGCTGATATAATGAAGTCACATGACGTCCACTTACTCTGAGGGTCGGCCTTTAAAATATATTGGTTCAACTATAGACCGGTTACTCTTCATGGACACACAGCTGGGTCCAGGTCCGGGTCCAGGTCCAGGTCCAGGTCCAGGTCCAGGTCCATGCTGCTGCTCTGGTCTTGAACACAACACACACACAGAGCTTTGAGTGTGAATAATGCCTGCTGAGCTCTGGAGAAGAGGACAGTCAGAGGTCTTCATCTCACCTCTGAGCTTTGGTGAGGCATTCAGGGTCCCCACTCAGAGCGGGTTCAGTGTCCTCACAGGGATTCATAGCAGAGCCCACACCTTCACACACACACAACCACCTGCAGGAGAACCACACATTATCTCATCAGGACACACACAGAGAGCTCTCACACAGTAACAAATTTCAAACAGTCAACACAGGAAACTTAATGTTTCGAGTGTAAAGCAGAAGTTTGTTAGGATAAAAAATAATTAAAGCTGCATGCAACGATCATCGGGCCCTCGCACATCCACGCTGGTTGGGATACTTCCAGAATCCCTGTCCACACAGCAGCGCCATGACAGCTGTAGACCGGCCGCAAGGATGAACATTACGTATTGCATGGAGCTGACGTTTTGTTAGACTTGAACAACCTCCGGTCTCCTCTATGTGGCGCTAAAGAAGAAGTGCTTAACCTCTTGAGCCCGATTGCCTCCGCCGGTGTGCAAGTTTAACTGGTTTTTGGATTAACTTGTGATATACTTGTGCGTTAAGGCAGATATGTCGGAGGCGTGGCCTTTGCGGACCCATTGTCGACTAACAGTGGCGTCGCCTGGCCTGGGCATTCGGGCTTTAGCCCTGAATGTTTTTTCTGTAGCCCCGGACAATTCTCCCTCAATAATATAATACACTAACCGTGCTTTACCTGAACCTCATCATGACACAAGAGAGGACGGCAGGAATGTAATTTCCCGTGTTCAGTGAATGCAACAGAGGCAAGACACTAGAGAGAGAGAGAGCGCACCGGTGCCAGCAGGGACCGTGTTGTTAGCATCTGGTGCTAGCTGCACTAATGGACATAAGGAGCTGTTTCCACAACAAGCTGGAGGAGAGTCCTCTCCTGACAGACTGAGAGACTCAGTGAGCTAAAGGACTCTGTGAGTGTTTAGATAGTTAACTTTAGTCTAAGTCATCTCAGTGGTTCTCAAACGGTTTGGTCACGAATTATGTAAAAGATTATTTCCGAGGCACACCTTCATATGATCATTATAAAAAAATAAGAGAATAAATGAAAAACAGTCATGAAATAATATATGACAGTAAAACAAGAATAGAGTTTAAAAGGGGAGTGATTTATAAAATATCCATAAAGAAAAAGAAAATGTGTTTCCAGTTCGGTCTCATATGGGTGTTGAGAGATGTATCCATAGATCTCTTAATGTTGCTCTCAAAGTGCACCAGATTGATGCTTTTAACTTCAATATTTTAAAAATAATCTTCCCGGGGGACAGTGGCGTAGCTGTGGGTGGGCCCGGGTGGGCCTGGGCCCACCCACATGCACGTCTGGCCCACCCACAGCCAATCAGCGCTTCATAGCGCAGAGCCGGGAAGCCCAGAAGGAAGTGCCATATCCGCTAGTGACATATCCGACCGGCCGTAATTACCGCTAGTAAATTGTCGACCGGCCCACTTCACTACCGGCCCATCGGGATTCGTCCCGAACGTCCCGATGGTCAGTCCGCCCCTGGTACCGAGCACTGCGGTCAAGCCAGCCGTCTTTCACTTTTGCGTGGTCAAACCAGCCGCCCCTGTATTTCGAGTGCGCGATTAGTTACAGGTTTACGGTAATGCAATAAAACAGCCCTGGGGAGCTGTTGGAATTCACCTTACATACAGAAATACTTTAAATGAAAGAATTAATTATTCCCGGTAATGAACTGAATGAACATCGAATCAATATGAGGTTTCGTATGTACAATATTATATAGTTTCCACTTTAAAGCTAACGCTAATCCAACCGTGTAATACTTCCGGTTAGGATTTCAAAGTAAAGGATGTTGTGTGGTTAATTTACATTATTTGCAATTAAGGAACAGGACAGTAATTGATGAGCCTCCTATTAGGACTGAGTACTTCATAGACTACTTGCAAACATAATATGAACTACTTTTACTGTGTACTTTTTCAGTAATCCAATGGCAAAGTCACTCCTAGAGAATGTAATATTTCCACCACCATGTTTGACTGCTGGTTTGATTCACTTTTATCATTCTTTCCTTAAGATAAGATAAGATAAGATAAGACTTTATTCATCCCGAAGGAAATTGTTGTGCCAGAGTAGCAAAATACAATAAACACAGCAGCACAACAGCAAAACTGTACACTAAAAGTGCAGCGAAAAGAGCAATTGAACATCCACAGACAACATGAAACATAGAAACATAGCTGCTCACACAATCAATGCAATTATTAGCAGTTATTTACTAGTTAGTAGTGCAACACATAAAACGTAATGGCAGTTACGTAATTGCACGTTATCACAGCATTATTAATAATACTAATAATAAGTAATAGTATTGCACGTAGTTATATAGCTGCGAGTGTATTGTATGTATATTGCACATAGTGTTGGTGTGAAAGTTCTCAGTTCCCTTTACTTAAGGGTGAAGAGTTAAAGAGTTTGATGGCCACTGGGAGAAAAGACCTCCTGTGGCGCTCCGTGGTGGTCTTCGGTAGTCTCAGTCTGTGGCTGAAAGTGCTCCTGTAGGAAATCAGTGTGGCATGCAGGGGGTGAGACCCGTTATCCAGAATGCCGAGAAGTTTCCTCAGCATTCTCCTCTCCGACACCACTGCCAACGACTCCTGATCCACTCCCAGGACAGAGCCTGCTCTCCTGATGAGCTTGTCGAGTCTGTTGGCATCAGCTGTCTTCACTCCGCTGCCCCAGCACACCACAGCAAAGAAGATCACACTGGAGACCACCGAGTCATAAAACATCTGCAACATAGTGCTGCACACGTTAAAGGACCTAAGTCTCCTGAGGAAATACAGGCGACTCTGTCCTTTCTTATAAACGGCGTCAGTGTTTTTACTTTTGGTTAATCCTGCTCTCCTTGTGCCCTCAGGTCCACTACCACTTTGTCTGCTTGCCTGCTTCACCTAACCAACTGCTTACCAGACGCTCAACCATATCCCCTGCATTCATTCCACTTAGCCCCTCTCCAGCCACCAGCTTGCCAGCCACACTCACTCCCTCCCTTTCCTTCTTCCCTGCTCTGCCCGCTCTGCCAGCCTTCTTAACACTTATCCAAGAAATATTAGGCTCATGAACTAATAAAATAAATGTTTTATCCCACATCAAAGTTAGACGAAAATGCTCAATCTTTTTTCTCTGGAGAGGACTTTGAAACTCAAATTACTCAAAAAGTACACAGTAAAAGTAGTTCATAGTATTTGTGCAACAAGTTTATGAAGCAATAAGTCCTAACATTATTCCATAAATTACCCTGTTCCTCAATCGCAAATAATAGAAATGAACCACATGCCATCCTTTACTTTGAAATCCTCACCGGAAGTGTTCCTCGGTGGGATTTTCTGTAGCTTTAAAGTGGTCGAATATATAATACTGCACATCGGGCCCGGCGCCACGAGGGGGCAAAAGGGGGCATTGCACCCTCAGTTGTATTCTTTGCCCCCTCACTTTGAGCATCAGTCATCCATCAAAAAGTACAATAAATGTCACAATTATTAAATAACTTTAAATAATTATACTCCCCAATACACGTTCCTATGTTTAGATCAGATATGTGGGCAGGCAGTCCAGCAACGTGTAAAAAAGCCTCAACCCCAAGTGAGCTTGTAGTCTTAATTAATGTTAGCGTGTGTACTTAGCTGTAAACACAGTCGGATGGGTGACCAAAACATCCCCGTCTTCCGGGCAGAGTCCCCGTTTCCGGTGGCCGGTACCCGGTTGAAACTCCCGAAAATGTTCTCGTTTTTGAATGTGCGTTAAAAAACATAGAGCAAGGTGAAATAAAATGTTACATGTCAGCAAAAACAGAGTAACAGTGTTGTGACTGTTTGTAGCGTTAGCGTATTTCTTCTTCTACTACTTCTTCTACCTCTGCTTCTTCTTCTTCTACTTCTAATTCAATGTACCTGCCCGCGGGATATTGGACAAAAGAAACTCGGCTAGTAGTGTCAACTAAATCCAGAGTATTACAACAAAAGTGCTTTAAACAAGGTAAGTTACGAATGTGTGTTCTCAATGGCCGAGTGTGGGATTGAATATTACATTAGTTTAGTTTAGATGTATTGTCCCCAGGGGGAAGTTCATTTTCACAGCACTGTGAAAACAATATGAAATCAACAAAAAATAAGACAGACAACTACAGATAGCACCACACATGATGGTTACTTGTTGTTATTATTTACGGCTGCCTGTATGGATCAGGTTTTTGCCAAAGCAAGCCCTTTTACTATAATAATAATATGTTGTGTATCAACCATATTGGTACAATGAGCGACATCTAGTGGCGGATTGTGGAACATTGATTTGATTTTTCTCATGGCAGTTAGACTCTAGAGACAAACCAGGGGACTCATTTTGAATCTGTGTCTGTCCATTTGCTGTAGTGTTTGATCCAATATTACATTTGGTTTATATATTAGTCCCTTTCTTATGAAATGCCAGGTTTTAGGCCTTGGTTTGAACATTCAATCCTGAAAATAAAAAATCAACCAGATAATGTTTCTTTAATCCTGATATAAAGTAGATAGTAAGTAAGTAAGTCTGATAGGAAGACGAATTAAGGGATAGAGGAGAAAAGGTTATGGTATAATTACAGAGCCTGTCAATTTATAAATTGAGGAAATCAATGTTAGTCTTTTAACCAAAGTGCAGCCATCTAATAATGTACTATCTATTATTAAAGATCAGAGGAAAAGAACCGAATGAGAGGGGTCAATCCGGAATAAAAATAAAGAAGCAAAGAGATTGTAGAGCAGTGAGAAGGAACAAAGCTCGGTGTGTCAATTCATTACATTGCCAGTATTTTTCGTTGTTGCGAAAAAAAAATCGCCCCCTCGGATTTTTTAACAGCCCCCTCAGTAATTTCATCCTGGAGCCGGGCCTGCTGCACATACGAAACGTCATATTGATTCGATGTTCATTCAGTTCATTACCGGGAATAATTAAAGTATTTCTGTAAGAACAACTTGTGAGACTGTATTCGAAAGTCACTTCGGTTAATTACAACAGCTTCCCAGGGTTGTTTTATAGCATTACCGTAAACCTGTAACTAATCGCGCACTCGAAATACAGGGGCGGCTGGTTTGACCACGCAAAAGTGAAAGACGGCTGGCTTGACCGCAGTCTCTATGAAACGTCAAGCTACCCCACAGCACCCCAAAATAAAATCTCTGGCGCCGTCACAGTAAACTAAGCACCGAATGTTTCCAGGTCCAGGAAACGCCCCTGTCGACTAACCAGGAAATACACATTTCGATCGCTCTGTTCAAAACATTGCAAGCTAGAATAAATCGTTTAAACCAGTTATTTTTGCCAGACTTATTACTGAATATTGTTCTTAATGTGATACCAAGTCCATCTGAGACCTGTGTACACCTTCAGACAGGAAGTGAAGCACACGTTGTTTACTCACAGTTTGACAGCAGCGTGGAGAAGTCTTCAGCTGTGGAGCTGTGATCCGCCCAGGTAAACTGTGATCCGACTTCTGTGGCTATCTACCAGCGATCATGTTTAATATTAAAGACTACACACACATTTATCCCTTATAACTTTGCAGCACTTATCCAGATAAGATGTGACTGTTAACTTGGTTTGCGTCAGTTCCCCCTGCTGTTGCAGCTGGCTGTATTACGACGGCGAGATCTTCTCCGCGAAACGAGGCTTTCACTTAGGGACCATCAACAAATGACTTTTCAATTACACAAGAACGATGTTCTTTTTAATAAATCGACAGCTTCCCGATCGTGTGAATGTGAAACAAATCCACTATAGAGAATACACCTCTTTTTATTGCATTTTAATACTTTAAATATGTTTTATTAGTATTATTTATGGGAATATTAGCATATTGCTTCAATAACTTCCAGGTCATGTGACCTAATCACTCAAAATCACTTTCTGAATTGAATACTAGTCTGTACACAATAGAAACAGCTCTTTATATTGGATTCTAGTACTTCCTCTATTTAATATTAATATTTGTATGGAAAATTCAGGGTTTTTTCAGCCGGATAATCTCCACATGTCTACCCTACTTTTATCATTTTCGAATCATAAATCTAACGGCCAGAAGCAAAATGCTAACGTTATGCTATAAACGAACTACAGCCGAGTCCAGCAGCACGACTTCAACGTCACGCCAACTTCAGATCCATATTCAAACATACAGATTCTAAATGGTACGAGTTGAAGCGTTTGTTTGAACAGTCTGCAGGAGGCAGGTACTTGCTTTCAAGCAGAACAGGGCTAACTAACTTAGAGGAGTGTTTACGTGTTCGGCGTAATGACGTACAACGTCCTCCACGACTTCTGTAGTCCTATTCAGCCACTTGGTAACAACCATCGTTTTTCAGACACGTCAACTCTTCAGAAATCACCAGTGGGGTCACTGCTGATGGATTTAATGTCCTAGAACAAAACGTGATCCGTCTCTTCAATGTGTCTCAGCCACAGACCTTATTTACAGCTAGTTTCCTAAATCCTATGGAGAAAACCCATTGGCTCTGAGACGAGGGAACAGGAAGTGGTGAAATGCTGACTCACTTCCTGGTTTTAGGACTCATTCCTGAACCACTCTATTGTGTAAAGACTACACTGTAAGAAACGTACCGTGAAATTCACAGTATTTAACTGGCAGCTATTGACAAGTTACTTATTGTAAAATTAATTACAGTAAGTAACTTGTCAATTGCTGCCAAAAATATACGCTTTTCAGCATACAATATTAATAAAAGTGAAGTACAGTGCATATATCCCTTCAGAGAATTAAAGAATGCTTTTAAATAAGGTTTAATGAGATGATGGAATCAAAGCTGAACTGTATATCATAAAAAGGCACACATGCTTAAAATCTACCCCAGAAGGGGGGTCCGGGGGGATTCTCCCCCTGGAGATTTTTAGAAATACTAACATAAACTACGCATTCTGGTACACTCAAATAATATATATACAAATAAATCTATTACTACCCGACATATTAATAATATTTTCTGCCATTGTTTGTGTTTCGCTTTGTTCTGACAACTTGCTGCTCCACACAGAGAGAAGAGCAAAGAGGAGACAGTCTGTGTGAATTACTTTGTGGGTAAGGGTAGATAGCCCCCATTGTTCTGTGACCTGTCAATCATCAAACCGGGGGTCATATTTCATTATGTGTTCATTTCTATCTGAAGTTGCTACCATGCCACTGCGTGCTAATAGAACCATCCTTCGGGCAGCAGAGCGGAAACGGTGGAAATCCAAACACCATGACGACCTCCTAACCTATCAGGCTCTCCTCTCCTCTTTCTCTGCTTCGATCTCTCAGGCAAAAAGCACTTTCTTTCAAGATAAGATCCAATCTTCCTATTCCGATCCCAAAAAACTATTTTCTATCTTTTCCACCCTCCTCGAACCCCCAAAGCCCCTTCCCCCTCCTCCCTTCTGCCAAGCGACTTTGTTAATTACTTTGAAAAAAGGTTGATGATATTCGCGCTTCTTTTTCTGACTCACCTTTACTCACCGCTGGGTCACCTGACCCACCGTTCACCCACACACTGACCTCCTTTACGCACCGCTGGGTAACCTGACCCACCGTTCACCCACACACTGACCTCCTTTACTCACCGCTGGGTGACCTGACCCACCGTTCACCCACACACTGACCTCCTTTTCCCCTCTCTCTCCAAGTGAGGTTCTTACCCTCATTACCTCTGCCCGTCCTACCACCTGTCCTCTGGACCCTATCCCCTCAAACCTCCTTCAGACTATCGCTCCTGATATTCTACCGTTTCTCACCCATTTCATCAACACTTCTCTAACTTCTGGTCACTTTCCAAACAGTTTCAAGGAGGCAAGAGTAACCCCTCTCCTAAAGAAACCCACTCTCAACCCGTCTGATGTTATAAACTACAGGCCTGTCTCTCTCCTCCCGTTCCTGTCTAAAACACTTGAACGCGCTGTCTTTAAACAACTCTCCTGTTATCTCCATCAGAACAACCTTCTGGATCCGCACCAGTCTGGTTTCAAGGCAGGTCACTCACAGAAACTGCCTCCTCGCTGTCTCTGAGGAACTGCACACGGCTAAAGCAGCCTCCCTCTCCTCTGTCATCATCCTTTTGGACCTGTCTGCTGCATTCGACACGGTGAATCATCAGATCCTCCTTCGCACTCTCCAAGAATTGGAGTTTCAGGCTCTGCACTTTCCCTCCTCACCTCATACCTCAAAGACCGCACCTACAGGGTAACTTGGAGAGGGTCCGAGTCCGACCCTTGTCAATTAACTACAGGGGTCCCTCAGGGCTCTGTTCTTGGTCCCCTCCTCTTCTCCTTGTACACAAACTCGCTCGGATCTGTCATTAGCCCGCATGGTTTTTCATACCACTGCTACGCTGACGACACCCAATTAATTCTGTCCTTTCCCCGCTCAGAGACCCAGGTCGTCGCACGCATCTCTGCTTGTCTAGCTGACATCTCTCAGTGGATGTCTGCTCACCACCTCAAGCTCAACCTTGACAAGACTGAACTGCTTTTCCTTCCGGGAAAAGATTGTCCCACTCTTGACCTAACAATCAACATCGGCCCTCTGTTGTTTCCCCGACTCAGACTGCAAGGAATCTGGGTGTGACCCTAGATAACAACCTGTCCTTCACTGCAAACATCGCTGCTACAACCCGCTGCTGCAGATACACGCTGTACAACATCAGGAGGATACGTCCCCTCCTGACCCAGAAAGCGACGCAGGTTCTGGCCCAGGCTCTCGTCGTCTCACGCCTAGACTACTGCAACTCCCTCCTGGCTGGTCTACCTGCATGTGCCATCCGACCTCTGCAGCTCATCCAGAATGCAGCGGCTCGTCTGGTCTTCAACCTTCCAAATTTCCCACACCACCGCTCCTCCGCTCACTTCACTGGCTTCCAGTAACTGCTAGAATCCACTTCAAGACACTGGTACTTGCGTACCATGCTGTGAATGGATCTGGCCCTTCCTACATCCAGGACATGGTTAAACTGTACACCCCAGCACGTGCACTCCGCTCTGCATCGGCCAAACGGCTCGCTGCACCCGCACTGCGAGGGGGACCCAAGTTCCCATCAGCAAAAACACGTCGGTTTGCTATCCTGGCTCCAAAATGGTGGAATGAGCTCCCCATTGAAATCAGGACAGCAGAAAGCTTACACATCTTCCGGCGCAGACTTAAAACTCATCTCTTTCGACTCCACTTCGAGCGATAGAATTACTAACAAAGAATTACTAACAAAGCACTTATATACTAATAAAGGACTGGCTTATCTAAAGCCAGTTGAGTAGCACTTGAAATGTTTTGGCTCTATGAAACCTGATGTTCTTATATGATTCTGTTTTCTTCAAGTTTGTATCTTGTTGGTCGAATGCACTTATTGTAAGTCGCTTTGGATAAAAGCCTCAGCTAAATGCAATGTAATGTAATGTAATGTACCCATGGATGTATAAAGAATACTTCTACCGCAAAGTTATTCTCCGTGGGGACTTCCGGCAACAATCTTGATTCTGGCCAGAAGACTCGAAAAAACATCAGCAAAGATGTTTTATTGAGAAGATGATCACTACGTGACAGAAGTTTTCAAAACCGTTTATGGTCTCCGGTACTTCCAGTCCAATGCCTACTGCACGCACAGCGTTAGAACATCGGGCCTTCAAAATACAAGTTTGACTTTTTTCAACAACAAAAAAAAAAGAAAAAAAAGAAAATGTAATTATTTTTTTTCTTCACTCACACATCCGCGACCCACTCGAAACGGGTCCACGACCCACTCGAAACGGGTCCGCGACCCACTCGAAACGGGTCCGCGACCCACTCGAAACGGGTCCGCGACCCACTCGAAACGGGTCCGCGACCCACTCGAAACGGGTCCGCGACCCACCAGTTGAGAACCATTGGCCTAGAGGGCCCTGACGGCTCGCCACTGAAACACAGTAATTACTTTATTTTTTGTTACAGCAGTAGTGTTATAGCTGTAAAATAAAACAGTCACTTCCAAGCATTGTATTTTTGTTTAAGGTAATAGTATTTTAATTATAAAATAAAACACTGCCATTTAAAAAGTACTGTATTTTTGTTTACGGTTATAGTGTTTCAACTGTAAAATAGAAACTTTAATGCTATAATTTTATTTTACAGTATCAGTATTGTAACTGTAAAACTATTTCTTTATTATAGTATACTTCATGTCATGCTGGTAATTTACAGATTACCAGAAATTCTTGACACAATTTTAAAGCTCACCAATAACTGCAGGGAGACAGCAAACAACACATTTTAACAATGTATTCTTAATTGTTGAACGGTATCAAGAACATGTATTTTCTTGTGCTAAATGGGTGAGCATACCATGGCAACCACACATGTAGTCTTCCATTGCATATCCCATGTACAATTATCTTCCATGTCTTATAAACTGTGCTTAACTGACCAACAGCTGCAATTCCTATACTTATTAAATATTTTCATCTATAAAACAATGGATATTAATATCCAAAAACATGGAGATTGCATTTTTAAAACAGTGGAGATAACAAATCAACACAAAACATATGAAGCCATTTCTTCTGCCAAGCCATTTTGGAGACGTGCTGTAGTGGAAAAGGTGTCACGACCTCGACACACACTGGAGAACCCAAATGCACGACCCAGAGACACAGACTTGAATGTAACAAAAATTGTCTTTTTAATGTCATTGAACAGAAAATCCCTCTTAACAGAGAAAGTACTGGAATTACAAAAAAAACGCTCACAAGCAGGAAAAAACTAAACATAACAAAAAGAGAACTTAAGATAAACTTAAACTAACAAAACAACAAAACCTGACAAGACTGGAAACGATCCTCTTTGCTGAGGCCTGGCACGACCACACGTGGGAACAAACAAGAACTGAAACAGGGCAGGAGGGAGACAGGACTATTTAAACATGAGGTGAGTGGGAACAGGTGGAAACAATCAGGGGCGGGGCAGGCGCTGACGATGGCGGGAAAACACACAAAGGGAGGAAGTAACAGGGCCTGAAATGAGAGACAAGAGGTAAGTACAAAATAAAACAGGAAATGAAACACGGGGACTTAACTAGAGATGAATGACATAAATAGACAGACCTGACATGACGTGAATAAACATGAAAACCTGACTAAACATGAAATGACAGACATAATACATAAACATAACTAACTAATTTGACGAGACACAACAAAAAGCATTTTAACATGCAAAATGAATGCAGGAATGGACCCTGTACTGAACTTACAAACCTTACACGTGTAACCCCTAGATTCCACCGGGTCCGTCTGCGCCGCGTTACGGCTGCGCCGCGGCGTTCACATCGATCGCGGCCACTCTAGTCAATGGGTGCTATTCCACCCAACGCGCCGAGTTACGGCTAGAAGCGTCCCAGAAGCGTCCCAGAAGCGTCCCAGGAGCGTCTCGGCGCTGGGCTCGGCTAAAAATAGGATGCAAGTCTATTTTCGACGCGACGCAAGGCGTTGCATAGCGCCGGGCAGGAAGTGGACCGGTCAGAGCATCCAGTCAATCCCCAAAATAAACTAATTTTGCAGACCCTATCCCTCCGTAGTCTTTCAAGTAGGAGGAGAAACGCCAGCGTTCTCCTCCGGTTTACAGGCACTGTGTAAATTATAGAATAATTATGATGATGAATGCATTTTTTTACCACTAAAATACAGCACATCTTTGATTCATGTCGTTTATAACTGGAATATTACTATTATTATTAACTTTGTCTGCACAAAGTAGCCTGTCCAGGAAATATGCCCAAATCAACAAAAACTGCGAGCCGGCACGCAAGACGTTCCGCTTCTGAAACGCGCCCGGTGGGTTATGACGCTGGAGGAGGTCGGATCAAAACCGCGGCGCAGCTGTGACGCGGCGCAGACGGACCCGGTGGAATCTAGGGGTAAGACATTTTGATAAGCTAGCCGAGTACAGTTAGCTTAACTTGCTTTTTCACTAAGCGGCCTGACGTCGGACTGTCAAACTTTGGCTACGGTTACATAAATTAACTGACAAAATTGTTTGTATTAATTACTTTCTTTGTCTCTTGAGTTACCATGTCCATTGGGGGAGGATTTGGGTTTTGTCAGTGTCCTTTGTGTATTCTGTTACTATTAATTATCCCTTGGTTTCAACTTGGTTTGGCCAAGCCACTATATAGGTTCCTTGGTTTTTCATTGTAGCAGGTCAGTTTGTTAACACCTGTTAAGTTGATGCCATGTTTCTTTGAGGTATTTTCTGTTGACCTCTTTTATAGGCCTAGTTATTAGAACTTATTGATTTATGATGTTTTCTGTGGACTTTTGGGTAAATAAAAAACCCAGTCTATTTTAACCACTCCTGTGTCCTGTTGCCTTACTGCTTGGTCCCTGACAATTGGTCAGCAGCTTTCCTCGACATTGAGTCTCAATGTCGAGGAAAGGCTGCCCAGAGCCACTATTTCAAGGATGCTACGTCATCGAGTCCCGCCGAAGGACTGTTCCAATGTCCAGGATGCTTGGAATCCTACCGAGGCCGGCGTCCTTCGTTGGGGAAATTTCGAGGCTGCACATGTGTATCCTCCGCGGTCTTAAAATCCCCACAATGCTTTGCGCACGGACCAATTTCCCAAATCTTTGGCGGAAAATTTAAGGCGGGGCCTCTCATATGACGCACACCTGCACACTTGCTAGCCTGTTCCATTCTTCGTTCTCCGAATGCCAGGAAGGATTCTTGCCTAGCCTCTGATGGACCTGACTCGGAAGACATGTCTTACCAAGGAAGCGTCCTCGACATTGAAAAACACCCCCAGTTTCTCTCCACGAGCTGCAGAAGCAAAATGCTTGATGGGAAATGAATCGCTGGTATAAATCGAGCTGAGCGCTCATTGGTGGGTTTCACCCCGTGCTGGTGATGAAACTCTCCGATTGGCTCCGCTAAAGTTTGTTGTTGTTTTGTGTCAGTTTTACGTCGCCACTTCCATTCACATTTTCGTTCATTGTTCCACAATGTTTATCATCATGAAATTAATATCTATATATTTTATACTATACTTGCACTGCTTACCGTTTTCATACTTTATATATCTTAGCATATTCATACACACTGTTCATACTGTTCATACTGCTCACAGGCTACTGTGTATATCTAGTGTATTCATACCCCTCACTGTTTAGTCATCATTCAATTCATTCTATATTTCATTCTGTAGATTGTGTACATTACTTTTCACTTTACTGCTTGTTGCACTCCTGGTTAGAAACTAAACTGCATTTCGTTGTCTCCTGTAATCTGTGCAATAAAATAAAGTTGAATCTTGAGCAGGAACAAATGTATTTACTTGTACATATCTGACATTAACGATTAAACACATTGTGCATTCTTTATAAATGCAAACTGGTCAAGACCACTGACGGAAGTAGTTTTGAAAAGTAGTGGTTCTGTCTTTTACATGTAGGATTCAACCCCCCTTGTATTGATTTGTTTTAAAATGAACAGACACTTGAGTCATTCATTTGTAGTGATATAATAATTGTGGGATTTCTATTGCATCCACTTCATCTGCAACGAAGAACGCCAACGCAATTTCCGCCATTGCAAACCGAGTCAAGCCGACTCCGAGCTGTCCGACTTCAGGCGAGCTTTTTGAGACCTCCCCGGCTGCAATCGGCTATTCTCGTCTACTTTCGAGGCGAGCCGCAGCTCATCTCAAACAAGCCTATTTTTTCTGTTGACCGTTTTTGTCCCTATAGTTTGTCGTTCGTTTTTGTTTATTAAATATTGTCAGACTATATTACTTCGGTGTGGACTTTCTCTTTGAAAACGCGCCACAGCCTACAGCCAAGCTGAGCCTCTCGGCGACTCAAACTGGACTGGGAATTGAGCCACCACAATAATAATAAAAATTATGATTATTACCTTACTTTTGTCTATTTTTATTCCTCTGTGTTGCGTTTTTAAGACGCAATGCCAAGACACATTCTTTGTATGCTTGCATTGGCTAATGAAACAGATTCTGTAGTATTGTAATCTCTGAAGGTGACTCATTTTGGTCACTATTTCCATAAAACAAAAACAAATAAACAAAAAAAAAGCTTCTATATATTGGGCCTTGGAAGTGCTCTCTGAAACTATACGCCTGGGATGGCTTGTGACCATGAAATGAGAAAATTAGCCGTAGAGGTACACCAAATACATTGTTGGAAAGGTCTTGACCTGGAGAGTAACATATGTCAGTATGAAGATTCCAAATGGCTCCTGCTTTGAAATACTGACCTTTGAACCTTGACCTCGGTGCATGTTTGAAGGCTTATAATTAAGCAACAAAAGGGACTACAGACATGGGACATACTGTTATAGAGAGCTCTTGACCTCAGCTATCATGTGAGTATAGTCCAAACTGGGGGCACTGTCAAATTTGGGTCAAATATGGTTAAAATGTATTTTCACCCATTTCACAATTTGATATTTAAAATCTGATTACACAAATGTGTTTACCATCCCCTTAAGCCCTCAGTGTATTCTTAATTCAGTATTTATAACTTCCAATTTTAGGAAAAACACTAATATATTTAAAAACTACAATTCCCTAGAGCCACGCTATGCAGCTTGGTACAAATCAGCACCACAATTGTAGTTCTTCCGGTTTGCAAAGACATAGGGTCTTAAAAATATATATCTACTAAGTATATAACATATCTATTATAGCCAAACTAGTAATTACACTGCATCAAGATTATCTATATTAAGAAAAAGATGTTGGTTTATTTTAGATATTTTAGCTATTCTAGAAATGGGGTTTTTCGGTTGGTTCTTTCTTTTTTGGTTACTGTGAATATCTACAGAACATTGATGGTTACTGTGATCTTCTACAGAACATTGATGGTTACTGTGATCTTCTACAGAACATTGTTGGTTACTGTGAATATCTACAGTACATTGATGGTTACTGTGATCTTCTACAGAACATTGATGGTTACTGTGATCTTCTACAGTACATTGTTGGTTACTGTGATCTTCTACAGTACATTGTTGGTTACTGTGAATATCTACAGTACATTGATGGTTACTGTGAATATCTACAGTACATTGATGGTTACTGTGATCTTCTACAGTACATTGATGGTTACTGTGATCTTCTACAGTACATTGATGGTTACTGTGATCTTCTACAGAACATTGTTGGTTACTGTGAATATCTACAGTACATTGTTGGTTACAGTGAATATCTACAGAACATTGATGGTTACTGTAATTATCTACAGTACATTGTTGGTTACTGTGATCTTCTACAGAACATTGTTGGTTACTGTGAATATCTACAGAACATTGATGGTTACTGTAATTATCTACAGTACATTGTTGGTTACTGTGATCTTCTACAGAACATTGATGGTTACTGTGATCTTCTACAGCAGTGTTTCTCAAACTTTTTCATACCAAGGACACTTAACCAATAAAAAAACACTCACGGACCACCTAACTCCACAAATATCCAAAAACAAAAGGCCTGCTTACCACTCCAACAATATATAACAAATTAGAGCCTAATAATGACAGCTTAACTTTCTCTGCATCGCCTCGTTCACACATTAAATCAACAATACAAATACAGTTACAGATTATATCAGCATTTCGTTCAAATGCGATTTAAAATGCCCAGGTTTTACACCTCTTATGAAATGTAAACTACATTTATTACAGAGTTGTCCAACAGACTCACAGATCGTTGGCTACTGAGAGATATGCAAAATACACCGCATGTAGTACGACACAAACCTCCGCTGTGGATTTTCAAAACAAAATACAGTAAAACTTTGGTCGCAGGCCCAAGTCTAACTCTCTGAGGTCTAACTCTCTGAGGTCTAACTCTCTGAGGTCTAACTCTCTGAGGTCTAACTCTCTGAGGTCTAACTCTCTGAGGTCTAACTCTCTGAGGTCTAACCCTCTGAGGTCTAACTCTCTGAGGTCTAACTCTCTGAGGTCTAACTCTCTGAGGTCTAACCCTCTGAGGTCTAACCCTCTGAGGTCTAACTCTCTGAGGTCTAACTCTCTGAGGTCTAACTCTCTGAGGTCTAACCCTCTGTCCAGCATGGATACATGTTCATAAAAGACATCCAGTGTTTGTTTTATACGCTTCTTGAAATACAAAAAAAACACATCGTTTTTCTAGAACAGATTACAAATCGCCCGGAAATGGTACAAACAAGTGGCAACATGTGTGACGAAGGTGTTGCGCTGCGCTATATCATGCAATCTAAAGTGAAAGTTAAGCTCGCTCCATTGCAGAGATATTCCCGCGAGAGTGCGGAAAACTCAAATAAAGTAATTTATTTCAAATGTGACATTTTACCAATATACTCACGGACCGCTAGGGGGCGCTCACGTACCACCAGTGGTCCGCAGACCACACTTTGAGAAGCACTGCATTGATGCTACTGGAGCCTTGCAGTGGCAAAACTGTGACGCGCCACACTAATTGCGCCGCATAAACGCATAGGTGCGCCGCATTTTCGGCTCAGTTGAGGCTCCCTCCGCAAGATGAGGCCCCCTCCGCGAGGTGAGGCCCCCTCCGCAAGATCAGGCCCCCTCCACGAGGTGAGGCCCCCTCCGCGAGGTGAGGCCCCCTCCGCGAGGTGAGGCCCCCTCAGCAAGATGAGGCCCCCTCCACGAGGTGAGGCCCCCTCCGCAAGATGAGGCCCCCTCCGCGAGGTGAGGCTCCCTCCGCGAGGTGAGGCTCCCTCCGCGAGGTGAGGCCCCCTCCGCGAGGTGAGGCTCCCTCCGCGAGGTGAGGCCCCCTCCGCGAGGTGAGGCTCCCTCCGCGAGGTGAGACCCCACGCAGTCTGCGTGATCTTCCTGTAGGGAGGGACAGCCCTGGTATCATCACTGTGCGACCAAAACTCACGTCAGCGAAAGCCAGGAAAGACAACACACAACTTCACTTTACGGGGCCAAAACCGCAAATACGTCTTACCTTTGCTGTTTTCTGATCAAAAGTTGTGTTCAAGGGCATTAAAACGCATATAAACGCTGCTGAAGGTTAATCCAATGTCTCTGTGTCACATTGAAATGATTACTGATAATCCATCATAACATTTATGGCAATAAACGTATTTTTCATATAGTGTAACGGAGCTTCCGGTTTTGGGCAAACTGCGTGCGCATCACTCTCACTCCTCAATGGGTAATGTTTAGATGGATTTAGGATCTTCCCCTCGATTCTATTGACTCTAACGGTTACAAAGTGGTTAATCACCAAAATCGACCAATGGGTACCGTACCCAATCGTACCCAGAGGTGAGTCCGTCTGGAACTACTTTTTCTAAACCTCTCTAAAAAGGTCAAATTTCACTTGTTTTGCATCAATATTGATACAGGGTACTTATTATATGTTATAGTTTGGATTCCTAAAGCTTTTTGGCTACTATTGCATCATTCAAGGGTGATTTTCAATATAAGTAAGCATTTTTTTTACTATGTTCAATCTGAATTTACTTTAAAATAAAATCATCTATATTGATTCTGACACTTCTACAGCCAACTCACAGGTGTATCATTGCTTTAAGAAAAAAGATTATTCATTTACCCCTTATCCCTTTAACTGCCAGCGCCACCATTTGGTAGAGCACATTTTGTGTCTTGATATCTTGTTGGAAAAAAAATTAAAAAGTTGAACTCCATCTGATTCAGCCAGCTCTACCCTTTGGTTGACATGTTATGCACAAAACAACCTCTAGATGTCACTGTGGTTCGAACAGAAAGCCCTTCAGCTAGCTTCTTCTGAGAAAGTTGACATGCTAAAAATCACTGCTGAAGAAATCACTCTTTTTGGTCAACTCTTGTAAGGTAACCATATAATTTGACATATTTTAGTGTCAGAGTACTGACTGAACATAATTAGATAACTTGATGCACAAAAAAAGTTTTAATAAGGGTGTAATTATTTTTTTGAAAATATGCTCAACCAACCGGTCGAATTGGCTTTTTATGGAGATGTTTTTCAATAAAATATGGTAAATAAATGGCTAGATTCATGGTAATATTACTAAATCTAGGACTGCCTTATGAGTCTCAGAGTGAAAGAGTGATAATAATTTATATAGCACCTTTCATGCATGGCATTCAGCCAAAGTTGCACACAGATGAGCAAGTTAGGCCAACACAGGATATAGGCATTTGCTGTTAAGCCAGTGGTTTCTTGTTAGGCCAATTCAGCAGATACAGTAAGATGAGCAAGTCTTTTTTTTATTATGAAAAACACTTTACATTACTTTTTTCCATTTGATTTTTTTTTACAAATATAATTTATTATTTTTGATGAATATATCTGGTTGTATATATTACTCATTTTCCATAAAAGAAACAAATGTATTTCAGTTTGTGTTTTATTTGAGTTGATGCGTACAAATACTGTACTGTATATGATGATTGAAAATGCACTTTTACCATAGAAGGCCAGCTCGGCCAGTTGGTAGAGGCTCAGAAAAACAAAACTATGTGGTCATACAAAAAAAAAAAATTGTTTGTGGTTATTTGTGGCCCATTTGATAAAAAAACGCAAACAAATAATTTTTCCATAGCTTTTTTCTTGGTCCGGCAGTTAAAGGGTTATAGAAGTGAAGATATAGTCATTTGTTCTGGGCATGTCACTTTCGAGCCTGAGGCCTGAAAAACAGGCTCAGGACTTAACAGGTTAACAAACAGTATGTTGCTCTTTCTCACGTGGAGACCACACATCGTAACCTTCATGTAAATCCAGGGGCGGCGGGCACTGTAGGCTAGGGAAGGCTAAGCCTTCCCAAATATTTGTGTCACTGCATCCTGGTAAAATTAAAATATAATGTATAATGTTTGTGTCTTTGACATTAGCGCTGCTATGCAGCCACCAGTAACTGTTCTACGAAGCCAGTTCAACAGACCCTGGATATATTTGAGTTATCTTAACTAACCCTAACAGACGAGATCTCGCTAAGCGGTCCTACGACGCTGCTTATCAACTCGCTAAATCGACCCAGGGTTTCTCTGTCCGGTTGACAGCGCGTTCACATGAAAGGGGCGGGGTTAGCAACATTTGACCAATCACAAACATGGACAAGCGTACTGACATTTCCTTTATCCTGTAATATGACTTGATAGCTTTAAACTCCGCACACAGAGCTCTGATTGGTCAGCAGGCGGTGCTTTCACTGAGTTGATCTCTTATATATATAGACGCCGGAGGCGGGCAGCGTCATGACTATGACTCATCTGTAAAAGTCTTAGGCTCTGGGACTCTGATCGACCAGAAGAAATTTGGAGCAGGTTGGTGACATTACTCTCAAGTTATAACCAATAACAAGCTTTAAATCACTTTTGATGTTTGTGGTCATAAGAAGGTGCTGACCAAATTTGAAGTCGCACAAATTAAATCTCTAGGAGGAGTTTGTTAAAGTATGGGGCCTGAAAAATGGCTAAAATACACACTTAACATCACTAAATTCAAAATGCCCAACTTATGGTGAGTCTAAGACAATAGCAACGGTAGAGTTTTTTAAGTCTACATGTGATACACATGCTTGCCAAGTTTCGTACATCTAGGTGTAACATAGAGCAAGGGCTGCTTCGTTAATTTTTTGTAGGGGGCGCTATTGAGCCACTTTGCCAAACGAAACACAATAACAATGTGAGTTAACTCAGATCATCACTGTTAACGTGTGTGCCTAGTTGTGTGTGTGTGCATCCCTCAGCCATGAAACATAACGGGGGGTTACGTATTGTAACCCTAGTTCTATAAGCATAGGCAGAGCCCTCTATTGGACTCTATGGGTACTACTCTCATCAATGATACGCGAGCATTCACACACTCAAGTTGTATAAACGTAGCCGGCCAATCAGGGCGAGCCTACCTGAATGCGCGCGCAGGCCCACAGTATATAAGGCGGCTACGCCTCCTGACTGTCATCCTACACCCTCTTCAGCGAGCGGCATAGGATAGACAGGGCCCCTAGGTAGAGGTCTCCGCCTGTGCTTATAGAACTAGGGTTACAATACGTAACCCCCCGTTCTATCTCACACAGGCTCCGCCCTCTACTGGAGTCTATGGGTACAGTGGGTGGAGCACCGATGGATAAATGCCCTGTCGTCCTACAACATCGACCCACCACACTGCCCCTTACCGGCCTTTGGTTAACAGCCACCGCACCCCAACTTCCTATCATCCGGTTGTGACTGTGGAGGGCCGCAGCTTACTTGGCTGGGTAGAGCCTAATTGGTAAGCCCCTAGCTCCAACCTGCAGGTGCCAGCGCAAGTGACTATACACTGCGCATACGTTTTCCCAGGTCCCTAAGGAGCATAGGGAGAACGTAAGTGCACCCATGCCCCCACACTCACACACGCTTACCTTGTGTAGAGTGTGCATGGACGGTGAACAGGTCCACCTCTGCTTTCCCGAACTGGGCCCAGATCTGCTTCACCACCTCCGGGTGAAGCATCCATTCGTCTGGCAGGGGCCCGCCTCTCGACATGAGGTTGGCCCCCCTGTTCTCCCGCCCCGGGATGTGGAGGGCCTTCAGAGACAACACATTCTCTGAGGCCCACAACCACAGGTTCTCCGCTGTGCTCAACAAGGCGGCGGAGCGGACTCTGCCCTGCCTGTTGATGTACGCCACTGTGGTGCAGTTGTCACTCCTCACCAGCACATGTTTGCCCTGTAGCAAGGGAATAGTCTTGTTTCTGGACGAAATTAACATGGGATCTCTCCGGCCATCATACGTACTTCGTCTCACTGGAATATTAACGGTCAGATGGAATATAAAATCAACCCCATTTATCCGGCCAGTGACGGGAGAGTTTTGAAAGTGACAAAACGCTGTTCCATACATTTAAAAACACTTAAACAATTCAAAAATGTTTACCCAGGATTCAGACACCTTCCCTGGCTTATATACTGCAGTGATACACCCTGGAGGTATCAGACTATTTCAACACTGTATACCCAGGGGTCTATTTTAAACAACTTTACCCCGCCTTTCAAACACTTTCCCTGGGTAGTAAAGTGACGTGCTGCAGTCTGGTTCTCTCCCAGTACTGGGTACTATTTAAATGTTTTTGTATGATATATTTCTGGGGTAGGAAAGTAACATTTCTGGGTGATTCTGTCAGTTTATGGAGCTTAGACCACACATCCTGGAGGTTCCAGGCAGAATTTGGGTGTTCATAGGCTGCCTGCCATGCGCCCCCACCCGTGGAAAGAAGAAAAAAGTGAAGAAAACGGTTAATTATATCTTAAAATAATCAAAAATGAAGTTTTGAAAAAAGCCTGAAAAAACGACTAAGCGCCAACGGAGAAGGGGAAATTAAAAGCTCAACCCTTCGGCACTTTTTCCCCTTCTCCATTGAAAGTTGCAACGGAGAAGTGGAAAAGGGTCCGGGGCTTCATTTCCCCTTCTCCGTCGAAAAAATTCATCCATACATTTCGGACTACCGTCTGCACGAAATCAGAAACCCGGTTTTCAGTCATACTCTGAAAAAAAACGGCTGTCTGCAAACACGGAGGTCAAGTGCCCGCTCACCATGCACTATGGGTCAGCCTTATTTTGTGCCTCAAGAACCCCCCAGCCTGGTTCTCAAAAAAGTTGACTGACAAATGTGCCTCTGGAGGAATGTAAGGGGAGTTGACAGGGGACTCTATCCGCCTTATGAGGCACTATTTTCGGATACTTTTTTACATTTTCACCCCTTTTGCCTGGTTCTCAAAAAAGTTTTGTTTGACAAATGTGACTCTGGAGGAATGCAAGGGGAGTTGACAGGGGACTCTACCCGCGTTATGAGGCACTATTTTCGGACACTTTTTTTACATTTTCACCCCTTTTGCCTGGTTCTCAAAAAGTTTTGTTTGACAAATGTGACTGGAGGAATGCAAGGGGAGTTGACAGGGGACTCTACCCGTGTTATGAGGCACTATTTTCGGACACTTTTTTTAACATTTTCACCCCTTTTGGCTGGTTCTCAAAAAAGTTTTGTCTGCCAAATGTGACTCTGGAGGAATGCAAGGGGAGTTGACAGGGGACTCTACCCGCGTTACGAGGCACTATTTTCGGACACTTTTTACATTTTCACCCCTTTTTTGATGGATGAATTTGAACTTATTTTGTTACTTTTTGCTCAATTTGACCCAGTTCTGGCCACCGTGTTGCCTGGAGGACTCTCTGGTCGCCTCACAAGAGTCTATTGTCGGACCCTTTCTTTGCTTTTCCGGGGCACCCCAAACCCTCTCATGGTTGGGGCACCATGAATTGATGCATCAGACCAAATGTTGCCATCACCAGCCCTGCGGAGGGGGACCATCCAACCCGGTGGTAACCCAATACCTCCCTTGGTCCGTGCACCATGATTGAAGCATCGGACCCAGTGTCGCAATCACCGGTCACACTAACGCATATAAACAGATAAATAGAACATCATTTTGATCAAATTCATTGTGTCTGTTCTAGTGAGGATGTCGTCCGAATGCCCGGTGTGCAGAGTCTTCTATCTGGCGTTGAACAAGCACCTTAAGCACAAACATGCAGTGCGTAACTTGGAAGAGAGAGGCATCATTCTGAAAATGGCTAGTGGCAGGATAAATGTTCGCACCAAACCCTGTCCCATCACAGGGTGTTCGTATGCTGGGAAGAGACTGGACCGTCATGTAACTCATGACCAGCCTGAGTTATCCCGATGTGAGGCACATCAGGTCATGGCAAGGCTGAAGCATAGTGTGGCCCTGCAGTTGCTCCATGACCTCCATGAGACTAACCCCATCATTGGAATGGCTACATCATTGGATATAGACAATGAGGAGGAATACCCCGGGCACCCTCCACCTTGTCCCCACATACTGAGTGTGACAACGGGACTGCAGGCAGGTGGTGCTGGAAATGTGGCATTGAGGGCTCAGAAGGATGCCCTCAATGATGAGGTGAAGACCCTGCGCTCCAGGCTGAAAAAGGAGCTAAAACCCAGGAAGCAGAGTGCCACTGCTGCTGTGCTTGCGGAAGAGGAAGAATGTATACGATTCAAGGGCCTTCCAATCACAAGTACCTCCGGCACGAACACAGCAGCCTCTGGTGGAGAGCCCTGTGTGAAGACCCCTGTCCACCCTGTAATGCAGTCCCCAGCGGCCTCCGGCAGAGAGACCCCTGTATGTCAGAAGACCCGTGCGTCTATCTACAATAAGCTGAAAGCTAAGCTGTCTAAGGAGTCGCCCTCCCCCCCAAATCTCTGGTCCACTGGGAAGGGACGGGGGAATACCATGCGTGAAATCAAGTTGCCTAAAAGCATGGAGGCGTACCTTCAGACATACAGGGATCATTGTGAGGGTGTCGCTCCGACAGTAAAACATAAAGAAAATGCTCTGTCGAAGGTCAGCCGGATAAAACACTTCCTCACATTCTCATCCCATGGTGTGAAGCGGCTGTCAGACTGGCTGTTCCTGAAAGACTTAAATAAGATCCGTGGCTGGATCAAGTATATTTCGAAGTGGTGCCAGGCAGTCACCACATCGGAGTTCTTCCTGAAGAATGTGAATCATTTCATGAGGTACATGTCTGATTCAAAGCCCCGGGGTGCAGGCTCACCAGGTCTGATATTTCCCACATAATCAGAGAGGTGAGAGCCAACATGAAAAACATGAAGAAGGCAGTCACTGTGCACCAGTTTAAGGTGAAAAGGAATAAACTGGATCATCTGCCGAGCCAGGCTGAACTTTTCGCCGCCATGGCGGCCGCAGAGAAGCGCATCCCCCAGCTCCTCGACCTGATGACCAGCACGCCGACCTCAAGCACCCAATACCTGCTATATGGCTATCTAACCCTCCATTGGAGCCTCCTCTATGGCGTCCGGGCGTGTACGCAAACATGACCAACATCGAGGTATTAGAGGCGGACAAAAGGGGAACTGCTGATGGCTACATCATCCATGTGCAGGACCACAAGACGGCCAAGACATTTGGCGAAGCACAGCTGGCGCTTACAGTAAATGAGTTTAGCTGGGTCATGCGGTGGATGGGGATAAAAGAGGCATTGCTGGGTCCTCAGAATGAATTCTTCCTTTCCACAACAGGAAGTTGGCCTCCAGGAACCTGAATGCTCACTTGAAGAGTGCATGGGCTGATGCTGGGCTAGAAACAGCCGTCACCTTCACAATCCTGCGCACTGCCCTGGCTGACAATATCAAGCATCACCAAGATCCAGCAAGCCGGTCGATTCTCGCCAGGTTTATGTGTCACGACATAACCACGGCTGACCGGTTCTACGCGAATGCACCTGGAATAAAGGAGGCATTGAAAATCCGCTCAATGTTCAGGGCGTCATCGGTTGCGGCAGCAGCTGCAGCAGCAGCATCAGAAGGATGTCTACAGCCATCAGATGAGGATACCTCCGAAGAGGGCTCCGGGGCTGAGAGCAGCATACAAGACCCCAACCATACCTCTTCTTCAGAGCATGAGCAACCTGAAGGGTCATTGGAGCGGGAGCAGCAGCGGATGCGGAAGCGGGAGGGAAAGAGGCCAATGAAGTCTGGAATGGGACCGGTTGACTCAACCTGTTTGCCCTTGTGCACCGTACGAATTAGACCCCTGAATTGGTCCCCGGACCCCCGCTAAACATTGGGAGTATTTGTACCGTGTATACTGTTTTTGTCATGCATACTGTGTAAGCTGTTTTTGTTTAAAAATAAAAATAAAAACTGGATGCTGAGGGGCGTGCTGCATTAGGGTTACCAGGGCCATGAAAACATCCACCACAGAAAGGGGTGGTGGTGCCGTGAAGAAGGCCGAATGTGGATGCTGAGGGGCGGGCAATCATTAAGGTTAAAACATCCTCAAAGCAAGGAACCACTCCTGAAAATGTACATAATATGTACATTCCCAGGAGTGGTTCCATGTTAAATGATATCGCGCAAAATGACAGGCTAAAACTCTCTTCCAGACGTTTAAAAACACTTTTCCCGACCGTTTACATATTATTTCTGCCTTGTAAAGTGCAGGTTACCAGGTGCATGAGAAAATCCTCCACAGAAGGGGTGGTGGTGCTGTGAAGAAGGTCGAATATGGATGCTGATGGGCGGACAGTAAAGCACCACAAAATCCACTCCCCTTTTAGGGTCACCAGGGGCACGAAATTCTGGAGGGTGTGAATATCTGGGTTTAGTCCGCGGGGGAGTGCTTAAGTGTGGGGGCCTGGGGACCCACGGTGCGCAAGGTTATGGAAGTGCCACTGTTAGGGAGACATGCTAGAGGTCTCCAGGCCGTCCTTTGGGGGTCTGTGAGCGGGCAAAGAGAGGGGCATTTAACGGTCTCTCTCCTGGATGTGTGAAATAAACTAAGTGCACATGTTAGGGAGACGTGCTGGAGGTCTCCAGGCCGTCCTTTGGGGGTCTGTGAGCCGCCAAAGAGAGGTGATTTTCCCGGTCTCTCTCCTGGAGGTCTGAAATAAACTAAGTGTACATGTTAGGGAGACATGCTGGAGGTCTCCAGGCCGTCCTTTGGGGGTCTGTGAGCGGGCAAAGAGAGGCGCATTTAACGGTCTCTCTCCTGGATGTGTGAAATAAACTAAGTGCACATGTTAGGGAGATGTGCTGGAGGTCTCCAGGCCGTCCTTTGGGGGTCTGTGAGCCGCCAAAGAGAGGTGATTTTCCCGGTCTCTCTCCTGGAGGTGTGAAATAAACTAAGTGCACATGTTAGGGAGACATGCTGGAGGTCTCCAGGCCGTCCTTTGGTGGTCAGTGAGCCGCCAAAGAGAGGTGATTTTCCCGGTCTCTCTCCTGGAGGTGTGAAATAAACTAAGTGCACATGTTAGGGAGACACCCTAATTTATTACCCTAATAACGGTAATAAAGATTAAAAAACATTTATAGGGCAGTGTGAATTTTAAAAGTGAAAAAAATATATTTTAAACCGGTTAAAAAGCACAAATTGATTTAAGTGCAGTTCCTATGTTTCCCCACAGGAGGGCTCTTCACCCTACATGAGCACAGTGCATTAACAGTAAAACATACAATAAAAAAAGGCAAATCGATGGATTTAAGGTACAGGGAGGCTCCGCACCAGACACAGGTACATTCCCAAGTCCCCACAATAGTGACAACGGTGATTTAAACTAGTTTCTGCGGGGAAAATAGTGCTAAAAGTCGGATAAAACTCTGCTAAAACTCTGATAACGGTGTGGTAAAAGTCTGATTGTTTCAGAGACCCATAGTGATGATACAATAAACCATTTACATCTAAAAGTATCCATTAAAATTCATTCGCAGGGGGGACAGTGCAGAGAGAAGCCTGGAAATGCCTCTCCCGGACCACGGAGAGCTCCCAGGTGCTGAAGAGGGGGAGACAGGCGCCGCTGCCTTTTCAACCCAGGAAAGGGGTTTGAAAGGTGGGGGAAAGTGTTTGAAAGGTGGGGGAAAGTGTTGTAAATAGAGGCAGAGTGAACCCAGAGAGCAGGACCACACAGCTGCCTTTTCAACCCGGGAAAAGGGTTTGAAAGGTGGGGGAAAGTGTTTGAAAGGTGGGGGAAAGTGTTGTAAATAGAGGCAGAGTGAACCCAGAGAGCAGGATGGCACCGCTGCCTTTTCAACCCAGGAAAATGGTTTGAAAGGAGGGGGAAAAGTGTTTGAAAGGTGGGGGAAAGTGTTGTAAATAGAGGCAGAGTGAAGCCAGAGAGCAGGACCACACAGCTTGGATCCTGGGTAAACAGTGTGCACAGGGTATGGGACTTCCAGGTATTTAGGTCTGTCACTTTGTGTAACCGCAAAACTCCTTGACATCTCCCGAGAGCGGACGTCCATTATCGGTAAGGCGTCTAAGGCAGAGATAAGCGTACCATTAGGTCTGTCACTTTGGGTAACCGCACCACGCATTGACATCTCCCGAGAGGGGACATCCATTATCGGTAAGGCCTCTAATGCGAGTTAGGGATGCTCCGATCGATTGGCCGCCGATCGATATCGGCCGATACTCACTCTGCCGATCGATCGGTGCTCTCTAAAAATGCCGATCGCGAGAGCCGATCGCATGACGTAAAAATACATGACACTTTTCTCTGTGCGCGGCAAAACAAGCTCGCCAAAATGGCTTCACCAGTCTGGCAGTATTTTAAGGTGTCCGAAAATGACAATAAAATAGCGGTATGCAACGTGTGTGAAGCAGAAATCCTGCAGCTCCACCCGCTGTGACGGACCGGTGAGCGAAGCAAAACACACAAGAGTTAGACCTAACACACTTAGCTATTTTATCTACCTCTGGAACAAGCTAAACTAGTTATACATATATTTATTCTTCACTGTCGGGTCACTCATTACTGGATCAGTGAGCTGCATGAGATACTGACAGGCTGTCAGGAGAGGGAGAGAGAGGGAGAGAGAGAGAGGGGGAGAGAGGAAAAGAGAGCGCTTCCGCTCATTTCTCCCGTGTTATTTTCCAAAGTTAATGTAAACTTGAATAATGTACTTCATTTGAATGTAATAATTATGTTGGTTGTTGTTTGTGGAAGCGCCAGTGAATGAGCATTAACTGAGTTTTAAACATCACTTTAAATGGAAGATCCCCATAGGCCCCGCCCACTCGATCGGATCGGCCCCAAAATTGGCGATCGGAGCATCCCTAGCGTAAGTTGCGCTGACAGGTACACACACTGCGTCCCCGCAGCGAGGCCCCCCCCCCGCCCTCCTGTTGACAGTTCACGAGCGTCGAGCTCTTCAACACCCCCCCCCCATATATTTTTTAATGGCACTTCATATCAAAAAGGTTGCCGACCCCTGGTTTAGATAGTTCACTTTATTCTAAGTTATCTCAGTGGGTCTCAAACGATTTGGTCACAATTTATGTAAACAAATATTTCCAAGGCACACCTTTATAATTATTAGGATAAATAACAACTGGTTTGAAATCATTCCTCTGCATACTATAGGACAGTAACCAAAAATATCGTTTAAAACTGGAGATATTAAAAAATATGCATAAATAAATAAATGTTAACTGGGTAAAATAAGATATGAATGAACAACACAAATAAAATACGTTACATTTATTTGTTATTGGCTATGGTGGGTTATTGGAAATGTTCACATACTTATTTGATTATTAAAATGTAAACCGATCTTTTTCATATGGGTGTTTTAGAGTTGTACCCCTTGATCTAGTCTCTGGTAATTCTGCTCAAAGTGCACCAGATTGAACCAAATCATAATCTCGCCTAGGGCACCAAAATGTCTAGGGCCGGCCCTGCGTGTGCCCACTGGCTGCCTCCTTTACTGGAGTTACAACTGGGGCGGCGAGTGGGGAATCGTGTCTCATAATGAGTGCCCAGTTACCATCGTATGAAACGGATCTTGCCGATTTCAACGAGACATTATGGGGAAATGTGGAATTGTGGAGAGAGATGACTCTTACTCTGGGATAAATGCAATCGTTTTCATTGAATGCATTTTTCACACACACAACACTTCTCATTTTACAGTGGGAGGAGGCGGAAGGATTCGCCCTCGCCTCTTGGGTGGTGAGGCACACATCTCTGTATGTGTGTGTGTGTGTGTGTGTGTGTGTGTGTGTGTGTGTGTGTGTGTGTGTGTGTGTGTGTGTGTGCATCTCCAGACTCCGCCCATCCCTTTCTCAATCAAACACTGAAGTCCTGGTCAATGCATTTGTCACGTCCCGCATCGACTACTGTAACGCCATCCTCTCAGGCATACCCACCAAGCTCATCAATAAACTTAAAATCATACAGAACTCTGCAGCCCGGATCATCACCGGCACCAAGGCCTCAGAACACATCACCCCCATCCTCATCCAACTCCACTGGCTCCCTGTTCAATCCCATATCAACTTCAAAAACCTACTGCTCACTTACAAAGCCCTACATAACCTGTGTTGGTGTCTGTCTGAGTGTGTTGGTGTCTGTCTGTGTGTGTTGGTATCTGTCTGTGTGTGTTGGTGTCTGTCTGTGTGTGTTGGTGTCTGTCTGTGTGTGTTGGTGTCTGTCTGTGTGTGTTGGTGTCTGTCTGTGTGTGTTGGTGTCTGTCTGTGTGTGGTATCTGTCTGTGTGTGTTGGTATCTGTCTGTGTGTGTTGGTGTCTGTCTGTGTGTGTTGGTGTCTGTCTGTGTGTGTTGGTATCTGTATGTGTGTGTTGGTGTCTGTCTGTGTGTGTTGGTGTCTGTCTGTGTGTGTTGGTGTCTGTCTGTGTGTGTTGGTGTCTGTCTGTGTGTGTTGGTGTCTGTCTGTGTGTGTTGGTGTCTGTCTGTGTGTGTTGGTGTCTGTCTGTGTGTGTTGGTATCTGTCTGAGTGTGTTGGTGTCTGTCTGTGTGTGTTGGTGTCTGTCTGTGTGTGTTGGTATCTGTCTGTGTGTGTTGGTGTCTGTCTGTGTGTGTTGGTATCTGTCTGTGTGTGTTGGTGTCTGTCTGTGTGTGTTGGTATCTGTCTGTGTGTGTTGGTGTCTGTCTGTGTGTGTTGGTGTCTGTCTGTGTTGGTGTCTGTCTGTGTCTGTCTGTGTGTGTTGGTGTCTGTCTGTGTGTGTTGGTGCCGCCTCTGTCAACACGCTGCAGTGAGTTCATCGCCAACAAAAACACAAAGTCACAGCTTCATAAAACCCAGAAGTATTTAATCATTATTCAAGTCAAACCGGCCTTTAAAACTAAAACGGCATCATGAAGAGAGCCACGATCAGATGGACCCAAAGATAGATAAAGAAGGTAAAGAATCAGGGAGATGGAAACAGTAAGAAGATAAATGGTGGTTCTGTGTGATGGTGGCCGTCCTCCTCGCTCCGCGGTTCAAAGCCCTGTCGCTGTGAGAGGAATGCTGACGTAAAGAGGAATGAAGTGTGTGTGTAGTTCATGCCAGAAAATTCAGTCCAAAACTAATGTGTGTGTGTGTGTGTGTGTGTGTGTGGTGTGTGTGTGTGTGTGTGTGTGTGTGTGTGTGTTGAATCAGGAGTGTGTGTTTTCAGGCTGAATCGTCCGTCTGTTGGTGGCCGAGGAAATCACTGCAACACAAAGACAGACGTTAGTGTCGCACAACAAACCAAAGGGCAAAACATGATGAGGTTAATCCACCGAAAATATGTTGTGTTTAACTAATGAAGGTTCAGACGAGGATCTGAGAGTCACTTTATTACAGATTAAACTGCAGGTTAGTTTATAGATTAACGGTTTGCTGTACGAAATGTCAGAAAATATGGAAACATTTGAAACAATAACTGATGAAATTACATTAAAATAGAACACAATTTATAATTGTATTGCGATAAAAAAGTGGATTGAAAGGTTGTTATAGAGAGGGTGGTCCTCACTTTGTAGGTCTTTTGACTTGGACCTCACTAAACAGCAAGTACATGTATGTGTGTACATGTGTGTATGTGTGAGTGATAGCGTGTGTGCACATGTTAGTGTGTGAGTTTTTATGAGTGTGGGTGTTAGTGTGTGAGTTTGTCTGATTGTGTGCGTGTGTGTAGTATAGTGTGTTAGTGTGTATGTGAGTGTGTGTGTGTGTTTGTTTCTTCTATTCCTATGTGTGTTTATAGTAAAAAGGCTAGTTTAGAAGGATTATAAAGGCTGCATAAAAAGGAACTGGACTGTGACACTCCAAAATAATATCATATGGCTTCTTTAAAATGAGGAATCTTTATTTTTGAAATGTTCTGGTATATGGAAATTTTTCCTAAATATATTGGACTGTATTATTGTAATATGTAGGATGACCTTATATATAAGCCATCTTTTATTTGTATTGTATTTTTGTACCTGTGTTCTTTATGTTCTCAGTGTTATTATATATTTGATTTCAATACGTTTTGTTTTTCATATTCTCATGATGAATTTTTGGGGATTTGAGACCTTCTACATGTTGTGACCCCCTTGTTAAAGAAACTGATCATCTAAAGAATACTATTGGATGTAAAAGGGAATGTGAGAAAATAAATAATGAAGAATAAGTCAAACAACAAATAGTTAGTTAGTTAGGCTAGTTTAAACATGGGAAAAAACCCAAAGAACAGGTAGAAATGTCAAGCAGTAAACGTGAGGTCCTGAAAGGGTTAAAGGCAGAGGAGGACAGATGTGGATGGGGAACACCTGTCCTCACGTTTACTGCCTGACATTTGAAGCTGAAATCTGGGGTTTTTCCACAGTTTCACAACCGCTGGTTACTATAAAACCGTCAGGGGAATAGAACCAACGCACACCGTCAAACAGACACGGTGTGAGGCGGATGGCTGCTTTGTATTATAATGTCATTTGCACATTTATTCACAGAAATGGCATTAACACGAGTGGGTTTCTAATGTAATGCCATGGTCCATTTGGTGTTGTCTGGAAACACCTGTCGGCAGGTGTATAGCCGGACATTTGAAGCTGTTATTTGGGGTTTAACCACATTATAACAATCATTTACGGCCTTTTTTAATAGAACTAACACATATTATCTCAGACAGACACGGTTTCAGGCGGATTACCGTTTGTAGTAGCCTATCATGTTATTTGCATATTGCTTCACAATAATGGCATTAACATGAGTGGGTTTGGTATCAGATTCTCTGGAGCAGCGTGACCGACGGGGTCGCGTCCGAAGCGGCTGCAAGGTGTCCGATAATGGGTGCATGCGGTTTGTATTTACCTGCAATGGGAAAGAGGCGCTCTTGTTGCCCACATACCCCCGGACTACATGGCTCTGTATGGACAGGACACGGCACTCCATGGCCGAGGAGGGGAGGCAGATCAATCCGTTACTTCAACGAGGATCCCGGCAACACATCGGAGAAACAAATCACCACCGGTTTGGAGAAGCTAAGCTAACCGAGGCTAACCCGCTGTGTGTGGATGAGAGTGGTGTTTGTAACCATGGACGAGAAAAGAGAGAGAGGCGGAGCTCCGTTCATTCCTATGAGACTCGCTCACTGGTGCATGAAGACAGAATAGAGAGGCTGTGGAGTCACAAAGTACCCGGATGTGGGCCCACTGAGCATGCGCACTTGAGTTTTTGACTAACAATAAATATATACGGTATACATACACAGTATACAGACATATGCTAACAATACTTTTTAGTGCAGTAACTATGCTACACTGCTGCAAAGCTATTCTCTATTCCTTATTATTCATATTAAACGTGTGTCTTGGGTCACCAGATACACCCAAAAGTGTGAACAGTCCTCCAGATTGTACACCTTTCTCAAAGCGTACAAATCTTGGTGCTATTTCTAGAACATATTAAACAAATATCCTAATCCCCAGTATAAAGAAGAAGAAGGAACTGGTCCCACAGAGGGGACATTTACATTCTGCACAAGTCCCTATGGACTTCGCCACCATCATAAATGACTTGTATGTATTTATATATATTTGTTTTAATGCAAACAATATCTCAATTTCATTTAGGTATTGCCAGGTGTGCACAACCCTCTGAATATTTTGCATATTTGTACAGAGGCTAACTCTCTTGTACACAACTTTCCACTTCCCATAACACTCCTGCACACGTTTTATTTGATTATTCTGTCATCAATGCAAGTCGTTTTTTGGTATATCCAGACTTCATGTATATCATTTTCTATACCTTAACGTAGGCCTATAATAGTTTTTATTAATTATTATTATTTTAACTTTTTATCTTCTGTAACTGTGTTTATGTATTCATCAAATACACCGAGGCAAATTCCTCGTATGTGTAAACCTACTTTCTGATTCTGAACATGCAATTAAAGCAGATGAATAAACAGAGACAAATGTAATGACTGATTGTAAGAGCTTATTTAATGGGATATAGACTGTATTAATGACAAATGCATACATATATTTATATACGCAAAATACATACCTCCTTTACGGGCTATAAAAGTGTTAGCGCTGTACAAAAAATGTATCTGCCTATTTACAGATTTCTCTTTCCACAATGTAAGTCAATGGGGAAAAATATTTTTGGGCCAAGATGACGTCACGGAAGCTGCAGTACCACCGTTTGGCCACTACGGACATTCCAAATATGGGCTTCAACGGCCGGGGCACTGTGTGTGACACACACACACACACACACACACAACACACACACACACACACACACACAGGTGGTATTCTGCACAGGCAATCTGAGTGACCGCCTAAAACCGGGTGACGTCACCACATGGCCACTAAGCACATCAGCACAGCTGGAATTGAATGACAGCTCCACCCCCTTTATTTTAATCTATTATAACACTCGTTTTTTCAGATGTATTTCAGGAAACATGTATCATGAACTCGAGTGGGGCTTCTCCGTGCCAGAAAAATAGAGGAAAACTCAATTTGTTTTCAAATGTGAATCTTTCTGAGTGTAGTTTGGTGTCTGTGAGTCACAGCATCCTTTCAGGGAGTCGTGACTGAAGCAGGATCTCACACACATTACAGGCTGCAGCAGACCGGGGGAACGGGGTGATCAGCAGCCTGTAAAGTAACGACATTTACTCAAGTACTTAAGTACAATTCTGAGGTACTTGAGTATTTCCATGTTATGCTACCTTGTACTTCTACTCCACTACAGTTCAGAGGTACATGGTGTACTTCTACTCCACTACAGTTCAGAGGTACATGGTGTACTCCACTACATGTATTTAATCCCTTTAGTTACTTCACAGATGTGGATGAATGATGTGAACTATAACCAAGTGTTAAATCAGACTTTAGTTCCACCTGGAGTAAATCCACAAGCTACCCTGCAGTATACAAAGCCATTCAAACTAGCTGCACCTTTACCAGCTTTGAGAACACTTTCATGATCAATCATTATAAAACATATCATATATATTATTCTGAAATGGACCAATCTGCACAATGACTACATTTACTGTCGCTACTTTCACTATATTTTGATGAGAATACTTTTCTAGTTTTACTTGAGGAACATTTTGAATGCAGGACTTTTACTGTAACAGAGTATTCCTACACTCTGGTACTTCTACTTTTACTGAAGTACAAGATCTGAGTACTTCTACTTTAACTCAAGTGCAAGATCTGAGTACTTTTACTTTTACTCAAGTACATGATCTGAGTACTTTTACTTTTACTAAAGTACATGATCTGAGTACTTCTACTTTCACTCAAGTGCAAGATCTGAGTACTTCTACTTTCACTCAAGTGCAAGATCTGAGTACTTCTACTTTCACTCAAGTGCAAGATCTGAGTACTTTTACTTTTACTAAAGTACATGATCTGAGTACTTCTACTTTTACTCAAGTGCAAGATCTGAGTACTTTTACTTTTACTAAAGTACATGATCTGAGTACTTTTACTTTTACTAAAGTACATGATCTGAGTACTTCTACTTTTACTCAAGTGCAAGATCTGAGTACTTTTACTTTTACTAAAGTACATGATCTGAGTACTTTTACTTTTACTAAAGTACAAGATCTGAGTACTTTTACTTTTACTAAAGTACATGATCTGAGTACTTTTACTTTTACTAAAGTACATGATCTGAGTACTTCTACTTTTACTCAAGTACATGATCTGAGTACTTTTACTTTTACTAAAGTGCAAGATCTGAGTACTTCTACTTCATTCAGTGGACATGTTTAAAGAACAGCTGAAGACACATCTCTTTAAATTGCCTTTTTTTATAGCAATATCCCATTTTAATTGGTCCTTTAGTCATTATTATTATTATTATTATTATTATTATTATTATTATTATGATGTACATTGTTTTATGTATTCATTTATCTTTGTAGGTTTTATGATGTTATTGTATTTAAACAGTTGATGAGTGCAGTGAAATGTTCCAGAGTTCAAAATGAAATCAGAATCTCTGGAGGAATGGGATTATCAGCCATGATGTCATGTGATGGATTTTCTGACCTCCTTGATGTAAAACCGAAGCGTGCACCGACACAAAAACCAAGTTCACATGAGTTTCATTTGCATTGAAAATGTTAAGAGACGTTTAAAGGCAAGCTCTGGATTTACACTTCCAAACAGACATGTATATATATTACACACACACACACACACACACACACACACACACACACACACACACACACACACACACACACACACACACACACAACACACACACACACACACACACACACACACACACACACACACACACACACACACACACACACACACACACACACACACACACACACACACACACACACACACACACACACACACACACACACACACTTCATTCCTCTTTACGTCAGCATTCCTCTCACAGCGACAGGGCTTTGAACCGCGGAGCGAGGAGGACGGCCACCATCACACAGAACCACCATTTATCTTCTTACTGTTTCCATCTCCCTGATTCTTTACCTTCTTTATCTATCTTTGGGTCCATCTGACCCTTTTTCTTTTCTTGGTAATAGTTAATGTTGCATGACTGCCATGTGATTTATATGTGTAGTGCACTTTATACAGAGGGTGATCACAGTCGATTGGTTTAGCTAAGTGTCGGAAAATCATGTCAATAATTCAGAAATCATGTTATAATAAAGTAAAAACCCTCAGACTCAGGTTGGTGCTAACTAACATCAGCTGTGATCCTGTACAGACTGAACTATCTGGGCAGCAGGGAGGACGTTTCTGGAACAGGAGGAGACTCTTCCTCCTACAGAGGACACAGAGACACTGATCCAGACCAAACTGCAAACCCAGCATAGAGAGGTTCAGTGAATGTGGTTCTGAAGGTGTGGAGGAGGATCAGTGTGTCAGAGGAGACTCTGTAGAAGGAGAGAGAGCCAGCAGGATGATCCAGATACACTGCTACTCTACCAGAGGGGGAGGAGGAGGAGGAGGAGGAGGAGGAGGAGGAGGAGGAGGAGGAGGAGGAGGAGGAGGAGGAGGAGGAGGAGGGGTGTGTTACTGTGTTATTGTGCCAGACATAGTAACCACCATCAGAGCATCTCAGACTCCAGGACTGATCATTCTCTCCAAACATACAGTCCTCACTGCCTCCTCTCCTCCTGATTCCTCTGTAAGTCACTGATATAAGAACCCATCCTTTCCACTCGACCTCCCAGTAACAGCGACCAGTCAGAGCTTCTCTACACATCAGCTGAGGCCAGACATCAAACCTCTCTGGATGAGGAGGATATGGCTGCTTCTCTCTCACAGATGTCACCTTCCTGTTGTTGTCAGACAGTTTGAGTTTTCTGTGTGCTGTGTTTGTGTCGAGTGAGAGTTCACAGGAATCTGATGAGAGAAACAGCAGCAGTTATTGATCCATCAGCTGATCATTTATTGACACTTTGATGATGAAGGTTACATTTGAAGATGGATGCTTTGTTTTCATTAATCAAATTAAACCACACTCACACTTCCTCAGACCGGGTCTCAACCATCGGACTCCACCAGGCTCCATCCTGAAAGAGGGGGGGGGGGGGGTCAGAGCAGCATGGAAACATGGACATCACTCTCTAACAGAGCTTTGTTACTCTCCACAGATGAACCTACATGTTCACACAGAGCTCCAGTTATTAATCACATGATCATATTTTAAATCAGTCAAACAACTTATTAGCCGATAAATAAAGCTCATTGTTCTCAAAATAACATGGAAGAATGTATCAGTGTTCAGGTAGTTGAAGCTTCCTCAGCGTCTCCTAGCAGCAGTAAATGTGTTTCATACCTGGAATCTGAAGAAGAAAATAAATGAACTTTATTATGAACATGTATAATACCTGAGAGTGTCCAGTCTCCAGAGCCGATCAGACAGTCCAGCAGACAGCAGCTTCTCTCCTGAGTCTCCTGGATGATTGTAGCTCAGGTCCAGCTCTCTCAGATGGGAGGGGTTGGATCTCAGAGCTGAAGCCAGAGAAACACAGCCTTCCTCTGAGACCAGACAGCCTGACAGCCTGAACACACACAAAACAACATACGTCACATAATCTGAGGTCACTGTGAGGACTGGAGGGTTAGTTCAGAAGTGGGGTAACATTAACATGATAACTATTTCCCTAGTCACAACCAAACACCCGCTAATCTCTTTCAACAATCTGACAACATTACTAGTAGCTTTTAGATTTATTTGATATTTCAAGATCAGACAATGGTGAACAAAAAACCATAAAATATGTTCATGGAATGAATTGGCAACTAAATCAACTTGAGGTTGGATAGCATATAAGAAAATACAATATTGTGCAGGTTCCATCTGTATCCATTGATGTAAATCCCAAATTAAGTAGCAAATGTAATGAATCGTGACCTGAGAGATCGTGTGCCGTGGGAAATTATTCAACTTTAAAATATTATTTAGTTACTGCTAATAATTTGCCATGGTTGTGCGTCTGTGCCTGCAATGTAGTGACTAGCGAAGTAATTCAATACTCTTCCATGTACTGACCTGCCCAGTGGGTGGCAGTAGCGCAATAATGACCTTGTTCAGTTAAGACAAGAGAATTAGTGATGCGCGCGAGAGGTGTCGGTGACAAGACGTACAGCCAGGGCCGGCCCTAGACATTTTGGTGCCCTAGGCGAGATTATGATTTGGTGCCCCCCCGCCCCTCCAAGCAATACACAATAGAATATATAAAGAATAAATGAAAAATCTCTACAAAAGACCAATACACTACAAAAACTGAAACGTATCGACATGTTGGTTATATACATAAAGAAGGTTTCAAATGTATTCATTATTGTATGAACATGTTTTAATTGGCGGGCGGACGTCACATCCTCCAGGGGGGTCCGGGGGTATGCCCCCCCGGAAAGATTTTTTTTTAACATTTTAAAGTAAAATGCTTCAATCTGGTGCACTTTGAGCCCAATCACTAGAGACCTGATCTAGGGCGTACAACTCTAAAACACCCATATGAAAAAGATCGGTTTACATTTTAATAATCAAATAAGTATGTGAACATTTCCAATAACCTACCATAGCCAATAACAAATAAATGTAACTTATTTTATTTTTGTTGTTCTTTCATATCTTATTTTACCTAGTTAACATTTATTCATGCATATTTTTTAATATCTCCAGTTTTAAACGATATTTTTGGTTACTGTCCTATAGTATGCATTGGAATGATTTCAAACCTGTTTTTATTTATCCTAATAATTATAAAGGAGTGCCTTGGAAATATGTGTTTACATAAATTGTGACCAAACCGTTTGAGACCCACTGAGATAACTTAGACTAAAGTGAACTATCTAAACCCTCAGAGTCCTTTACCTCACTGAGCTGTAGTTACCAGCCTCAATCCAACAACAATCCGCGGTACCGACGCGCGCCCTCTCTCTCTCTCTCTTGCTCGCTCGGAGGCTCGCTTGCACTTTGGCTGTGAGCTGCGGGCGCCTGATAAGTCAACATCCCCCACTTTCATCCCTTACAGCGCCCATCGTACAGGGCAAATGCAAAATGTTGCCGGCCCGGGGTGCAAAGGGTGTTTACTTTATTCAATTATTAATGTAAATGTATTACATCAAGGGCAGAACATTAGGCAGAATAAAAATTAAAAATTAATTCATCTTTTTTTTTCTTTTTTCTCCCAGCGCAGCGCCCCTCCAGATCTGGCGCCCTAGGCGACCGGCTGGTTCGCCAGTGCCTAGGGCCGGCCCTGCGTACAGCGATGGATAAATATTTGAAAAGGAAAAAGACTCCGAACTGGGCCCTGGACAACATTCTCACCCAGATGAAGAGAGTAATATGAGTGGTGGTCAAAAGAAAGCAAAAACGGTGAGCTCAAGAAAATACAGCTAATGTTATCTTTCGTTTGGATTTACTTTCACCGGGGATCCTGACACACCGACTCCGTAATGCATGGTGTTTGGGGAAAAACTTAGCAACAGTGTCACGGTCCCAAGCAAACTTTTCAAGCATGACTGCTATACAAATTCAAACAGAGAGAGACTGAGAGCTGTTGAGGAAGAGTGTGCCTTTCTTCAGTTCCTGCCAGGATATCAGCTTTGTGTTCATCTAAACAGTCCCAAGTTTCACACTGAGTATAAAGGAATTGAGAGACTGTTGACTAATTGTAATGTAAATGTGTCATTTTGTAACACTTTTGGTTGGTGGTGCCTTGGCTCAAAAAAGGTTGAAAAACACTTGGATAGCATATAAGGAAATTGTTGTGCAGGTTACATGTGTATCCAATAATGTAAATCCAATTTAAGTAGCCATGTTGATGAATCCTGACCTGAGAGTCTCCAGAGTGCAGTGAGGACTCTCCAGTCCAGCAGACAGCAGCTTCACTCCTGAATCCTGCAGGTCGTTGTTACTCAGGTCCAGCTCTCTCAGACTAGAGGACTGGGAGCTGAGGACTGAGGACAGAGCTTCACAGCTTCTCTCTGACAGCTTACACACACTCAGTCTGAAGGGACAAAGAAATATATATAAAAAACTCTGCATTTACCCTTTCCTTCTATTGTATTTAAAAATCAAACACAATGGTCAGAAAACCACATATAGGAGAAACAAAGTGTGACCTTTGGTCTGTCTTATTTATTACGTAATCCCCTAAACACCATTATTTCAACTGACCGAGATCATTTTGCTTAATAGTTGGATTTAAAGTAAATGTTATAATAACATTGCAAAAATACAAAGTGAATAAGATGTGGAGATAAAGTGTTTTCCTGGGCAAACCAAATGAAAAGCTTAAGTAAATTATGTTATATATAGGCTCTAAAGATTGGCCAATCACAACTTGTTCAATCAAATATTTGAGTACAGAAAACATAGAAATGTAACCAGTTATCATAAATGTTATTTTAGCTTAAGCTTTAATAAAGTGACTAACATACAGTTCAATACCAGGTTTTGAAGAGCAATGTGGGTTTAACTGCAGGGAGTGAGGATAGAATCAATAACACATTGTACTCGCCTTCTTCCCTCATGGGCTACATTAGCCAAAAATAAAAATATTTATTCAGAGGGTAACTTAATATCTTGATGAATCCTGACCTGAGAGTCTCCAGAGTGCAGTGAGGACTCTCCAGTCCAGCAGACAGCAGCTTCACTCCTGAATCCTGCAGGTTGTTGTTACTCAGGTCCAGCTCTCTCAGACTAGAGGACTGGGAGCTGAGGACTGAGGACAGAGCTCCACAGCTTCTCTCTGACAGCTCACAGCCACTCAGTCTGAAAGGAAAACAATCAACAAGAACAAATCTGCATTTATCCTCCAAAGATCACAGTCACAAAGCTATACATATGGGACGGTACAGCAAGAACCACGGTCCATCGCAATCATAAGATACTTGTCTGATCAAAAAAATGTCGAACTGACCACGATCATTTTTGCACAGTTCTTGGATTTAAAGTAACATTTTTGAAACATGTGGCAAAACTTAAAAGGTGAAAACTAAAGTGTGAAAGTAAAGTCCATTCATCAGAGACAGGGCAACATTTGTGTCAAATATGTCATTCTCAGGATCTGAAAGGTGACTAGACAACCTTTTCAAAACAATTTGGGTAGAAAGAACACTACTACTAAACAGACTGATGAATCCTGACCTGAGAGTCTCCAGAGCACAGTGTGGACTCTCCAGTCCAGCAGACAGCAGCTTCACTCCTGAATCCTGCATGTCGTTGTTCCTCAGGTCCAGCTCTCTCAGACTAGAGGACTGGGAGCTGAGGACTGAGGACAGAGCTTCACAGCTTCTCTCTGACAGCTTACAGCCACTCAGTCTGAAAGGAAAACAATCAACAAGAACAAATCTGCATTTATCGTCACAAAGCTATGAATATGGGACAGAACAGGATGAACCAGGGTCCATCGCAATCATAAGATAGTTGTCTGATTGGATTTTTCTAACTGACCACAATCATTTTTGCACAGTTCTTGGATTTAAAGTCACATTTTAGAAAATGTGGCAAAACTTAAAGGACAAAACGTAAATGTGAAAGTAAAGTCTTTCATCAGAGGCAGAACAACATTTGTCTAAAATATGTCAATCTCAGGATCTAAAAGGTGACTAAACATAACTATTTTAATATATTTGGGTAGAGACAATTTGGAAGACTGAAAAATCCTGACCTGAGAGTCTCCAGAGTGCAGTGTGGACTCTCCAGTCCAGCAGACAGCAGCTTCACTCCTGAATCCTGCAGGTTGGTGTTACTCAGGTCCAGCTCTCTCAGACTAGAGGACTGGGAGCTGAGGACTGAGGACAGAGCTCCACAGCTTGTCTCTGACAGCTTACACACACTCAGTCTGAAGGAAAACAATCAACAAGAACAAATCTGCATTTATCCTCCAAAGATCACAGTCACAAAGCTATACATATGGGACGGTACAGCAAGAACCACGGTCCATCGCAATCATAAGATACTTGTCTGCTCAAAAAAATGTCTAACTGACCACGATCATTTTTGCACAGTTCTTGGATTTAAAGTAACATTTTTGAAACATGTGGCAAAACTTAAAAGGTAAAAAACTAAAGTGTGAAAGTAAAGTCCATTCATCAGAGACAGGGCAACATTGGTGTCAAATATGTCATTCTCAGGATCTGAAAGGTGACTAGACAACCTTTTCAAAACCATTTGGGTAGAAAGAAAACTACTACTAAACAGACTGAAGAATCCTGACCTGAGAGTCTCCAGAGCACAGTGTGGACTCTCCAGTCCAGCAGACAGCAGCTTCACTCCTGAATCCTGCAGGTTGGTGTTCCTCAGGTCCAGCTCTCTCAGACTAGAGGACTGGGAGCTGAGGACTGAGGACAGAGCTTCACAGCTTCTCTCTGACAGGTTACAGCCACTCAGTCTGAAAGGAAAACAATCAACAAGAACAAATCTGCATTTATCGTCACAAAGCTATGAATATGGGACAGAACAGGATGAACCAGGGTCCATCGCAATCTTAAGATAGTTGTCTGATTGGATTTTTCTAACTGACCACAATCATTTTTGCACAGTTCTTGGATTTAAAGTCACATTTTAGAAAATGTGGCAAAACTTAAAGGACAAAACGTAAATGTGAAAGTAAAGTCTTTCATCAGAGGCAGAACAACATTTGTCTAAAATATGTCAATCTCAGGATCTAAAAGGTGACTAAACATAACTATTTTAATATATTTGGGTAGAGACAATTTGGAAGACTGAAAAATCCTGACCTGAGAGTCTCCAGAGTGCAGTTTGGACTCTCCAGCCCAGCAGACAGCAGCTTCAGTCCTGAATCCTGCAGGTTGGTGTTACTCAGGTCTAGCTCTCTCAGAATAGAGGACTGGGAGCTGAGGACTGAGGACAGAGCTTCACAGCTTCTCTCTGACAGCTTACAGACACTCAGTCTGAGGAGAAAAAATAACAATCAGTATTTTCTTTTTAATGTTGCTGATTAGTGAAGCCATGATATATGAATCAGACTCTTTCTGTACTTACAGAGCCTTCCTGGAGGCTTTGACCACTGGCAGCAGCCTCAGAAGAGCCTCCTCTGAAGCAGAGTATTTCTTCAGGTCAAACACGTCCAGATCTTCTTCTGATGACAGTAAGATGAAGACCAGAGCTGACCACTGAGCAGGAGACAGATTATCTGTGGAGAGACTTCCTGAACTCAGGGACTGCTGGATCTGCTCCACTAGAGAACGATCATTCAGTTCATTCAGACAGTGGAACAGGTTGATGCTTCTCTCTGGAGACAGATCCTTATCCATCTTCTTCTTGATGTACTGGACTGTTTTCTTGTTGGTCTCTGAGCTACTTCCTGTCTGTGTCAGCAGGCCTCGTAGGAGTTTCTGATTGGTCTGCGGTGAAAGACCCAGGAGGAAGCGGAGGAACAAGTCCAGGTGTCCGTTTGGACTCTGTAAGGCCTTGTCCACAGCACTCTGGTAGAGGTGTGTTAGTTTAGGTTTGTCTCTGAAGACTTTAAGCCGCCTGGAGGTTGCTGGTTCTTCTGACAGCAGGTTGACTCCAGAGTTGATGAAGGTCAGATGGACATGAAGAGCAGCCAGAAACTCCTGAACGCTCAGATGGACGAAGCAGAACACCTTGTCCTGGTACAGTCCTCTCTCCTCTCTAAAGACCTGTGTGAACACTCCTGAGTACACTGAGGCTGCTCTGATATCGATGCCACACTCTGTCAGGTCGGACTCATAGAAGATCAGGTTGCCTTTCTGCAGCTGCTCAAAAGCCAGTTTTCCCAGAGACTCCATCATCTTCCTGCTCTCTGGACTCCAGTGTGGATCTATCTCAGCTCCTCCATCATACTTGATGTTCTTCACTTTGGACTGAACCACCAGGAAGTGGATGTACATCTCAGTCAGGGTCTTGGGCAGCTCTCCTCCCTCTCTAGTTTCCAACACCTCCTCCAGAACTGTAGCAGAGATCCAGCAGAAGACTGGGATGTGGCACATGATGTGGAGGCTTCGTGAGGTCTTGATGTGGGAGATGATGGTGCTGGCCTGCTCCTGATCTCTGAATCTCTTCCTGAAGTACTCCTCCTTCTGTGGGTCAGTGAACCCTCGGACCTCTGTCACCATGTCCACACACTCAGGAGGGATCTGATTGGCTGCTGCAGGTCGTGTGGTTATCCAGAGGCGAGCAGAGGGAAGCAGCTTCCCCCTGATGAGGTTTGTCAGCAGCACATCCACTGAGGTGGACTCTGTGACATCAGTCAGGATCTCATTGTTGTGGAAGTCCAGAGGAAGTCGACACTCATCCAGACCGTCAAAGATGAACACAACCGGGAACTGATCAAACCTGCAGATTCCTGCGTCTCTGGTTTCAGTGAAGAAGTGATGAACAAGTTCCACCAAGCTGTACTTGTTCTCTCTCACCACATTCAGCTCTCTGAAGGTGAATGGAAATATGAACTGGATGTCCTGGTTGGCTTTGCCTTCAGCCCAGTCCAGAGTGAACTTCTGTGTTAAGACTGTTTTCCCAATGCCAGCCACTCCCTTTGTCATCATTGCTCTGATTGGTGCATCTCTTCCAGCTGAGGCTTTAAAGAGGTCTTCTTGTCTGATGGTTGTTTCTGGTCTGTCTGGTTTCCTGGATGCTGTTTCAATCTGTCTGACCTCATGTTCATCATTGACCTCTGCAGAACCCCTCTCTGTGATGTAGAGCTCTGTGTAGATCTGGTTCAGAAGGGTTGGGTTTCCTGCTTTAGCGATGCCCTCAAACACACACTGGAACCTCTTCTGCAGGTTAGACTTAAGTTCAAGCTGACACACTCCAGAACGACTTCCTGAATGAACACACAACAAATCAGATCAATAAGTCAAATACATCCTTAAAGAATGAGGAGGTGAATGAATTGATTAAAACGTTGGATGAAAAGCAATTGTTATGCATAGAAACAACTTATTTGATAAAAATTGGAAAATGTATACTCTGAGCGTGTAATGGAATAATTTATAGATCCCGTGCCATATGGATGGAAAAAGTGCACAGCTCATTTTTTAAGACTCAACCAAAGAAATTCTGCCAAAAAAACCATGAGCTTGTTTACTCCAAATGGTACTTTACTTACATCTCCACAGGAAATATTAGCTGAAGAGGTGGATTATTTTAAAACCTTATATGCTCTGGCTCCAGAGTCTCCTGTATGATCCAATATTAAGTTATTTTTTCAAAAGAATTATGATCAGATACTGTCAGTAGATCAGCAACTAAGTTGTGAAGGAAACATTTTAGAAGATGAGTTACTGGATGCTATTAATTCCTTCGCTCCTGGGAAATGACCAGGGATTGACGGTATGCCTGTTGAAGTTTATCAAACCTTCTACACAGAAATTAGAAAACCTCTCTTGGCATCCTTTAACTACTCCTTTACACAAGGAATATTATCAGATACACAGAAAGAGGGCATATCACATTGTTACTGAAGCAAGAGGGGCATTACAAGAATCCTGTTTATATGAAGCATTGGAGACCACTGACACTACTTTGTTGCGATACCCGCATTCTGTCCAAATGTATTGCACGGAGAATCTAAATAGTTATTGGGAATATAATAAAACATGATCAAACATGTTTTATAAAAGGGCGTTTTATTGGAGATAATATTCACCATCTTCTCGATGTGATAGATAATCACGAAGAGGATGGAAAACCAGGGCTTTTATTTAGTGCTGACTTTGAAAAAGCCTTTGATACAGTAAGATGGGATTTCATTCAAAAATCCCTCCAATTCTTTAATATGGGGAAACCATTATACAGTGGGTGAAGGTTTTATATAACCAACCTACCACTAAAATAGTAATAATGGATATTTATCAAAAAGCTTCAGCCTGTCCAGAGGCGTACGTCAAGGGTTTCCACTGTCTCCATATCTGTTTCTATTATGCATTGAAATTCACAATTCATGTATAACAGGATTAAGATCAAATGGTATTGAAACAAAAGTAACATTATATGCAGACGATGCAACTTCCTTTCTGCAGCCTGAAAAAACTTCATTAGATGCCCTCATAGTTGATTTAAAGGTCCCATGTCATGGCCATTTCTACTGATCATAGTTCCATTGTTGAGGTCTACTAGAATAGATTCACATTGTTCAATGTTCCAAACTCACATTGGTTTCTCATACAGCATCTCTGTATAGTATGTGTATTCACCCTCTGTCCTAAACGGCTTGTTGGAGCTCCTGCCCCCCCCTCCCTGTGAGCCCACTGTGCTCTGATTGGTCAGCTCGCCCACTCTGTTCTGATGAGTCCACCACCGTTAAAGCGGAACATCAGTGATTATGTTTTACAATGGCGTTTGTTAGCAACCAGGAAATGACACCAGTAATGACAAACAGATGAGAATGCTGCGTGGGGTCTGGGTGCCGTGTTGGCGGGACGTCGGGGGGCTCGCTGCTGTGAGGAGCGGACAGTGTGAGCTGGTGTCGTTTCCTGGTTGTTGCGTGGGGTCTGCGAGACATCGCGAAACTCAGCCTGAACTCCCCCCCCCCGCACCCCAAACGCGGCGCACCTACAGTGTAAGTGCGCCACAGTTTCGCCGCTGCGAGGCTCCACTAGCACCCCCCCCCCCAGCGAGTCACAGTTTCGCCGCTGAGAGAGTGTGTGTGTGAGGAGCTCCACGGATTGGTCCATTGGTCCATTTGGGTCGTCGTTACGTCACTTGGTTCCCGGAAGAAAAAGAGAAATGTCCAACGAGGCGTTCTGGGGCAGCATAGACAGGTCTTCTCTGTGTTAGAGTTTTACTCCCTACAGGGTGTACTTTGAGGGTCTGTGACTCTGCAGACCGTTTACATGCAGAAGCTACAGAACACAAGGGGACGGGTCAGAACCGGAACAGCACGACATGGGACCTTTGAATAACTTTTCAAAATTAGCTGGGCTAAGGCCTAATTTTGATAAATGCTGTATTATGAGAATAGAAACATTAAGAGGCACAGATTTCGAGCTACAATGCTCAGCTCCAGTCAAATGGGGTAATGGTTCAGTAGATGTTCTGGAATTCATATTCCAGAAAATGAAAAAGGTACATTTTGAGCGAAAAATGCAGAAAACTGAGAAAATAATACAACCTTGGAAAGGGAAAACTCTCATTACAGGGAAAGATTACATTAATTAAAGCTCTTGTGATTCCCCAGTTTGTTATCTCTTAATTGCACTTCCCTCCCCAGAGGCGTCCTTTTTTAAAAGCTTTGAACAACGAATGTTTACGTTTATTGGAATAATAAGCCTGACAAGATTAAAAGGCAATATATATATAATACACTTGAAAATGATGGACTAAACTTAAAACATTTGGCAGCAATGAATTCATCCTTAAAAGCATCTTGGATTAATAAGATTTACCATAATAGCCTTTGGAGAACAAGTCAGAACTTATTTTCAGGGCACTTATCTTTTGACTGTAAACTGTTTCCCTTTTTCCAATTAAAATCTCACCACTTTGCTAGAGATGCATTGAAGGCTTGGTTGAGCTTCCAGTGTTACCCCCCAGACACACCAGAAGAAATCCAAAATCAATTAATATGGTTGAACTCAGAAGTTTTAATAGATGGGAAACCACTATTATGGGAAAGTCTCCTGAGAAAAGGAATTATTTTCATGAATGATTGACTAGATAGCACAGGTCATTTCAGTTCATATCAGTGTTGTTGCTGTATGTTTGGTCTGATATGTGATTTCCTTCACTTTAACCAGCTGCTTTCAGCTATTCCAGATAACTGGAAACCGACAACAGGTCTGTGCACCTCATACAAGAAGTCAGAAATGGCTATCAGAAATGAAAATAAATAAAATAATTTATAATCATTGTTTACAGAGCAATGGCCTTACTGCTCTTCCTCATGCAGTCTGTTCTTTCTGGGAAGACGAATTTCATATTCTGGAAACAATCTTTTAGAACCAGATACAAAACAACAATTGATTCAAGAATCTTCCAACTGAAGATTTTTTACAAGATTACCGCTACAAAAAAACAACTCAACACTTTTAATATTGAACCGTCACCATTTTGTAGATTCTGTGAGGAGGAAGAGGAAGACCAGATGCATTCATTTTTGTATTGTCCATACGTTGCAAGACTGTGGACTGAGATTCAAAATTGGCTGAAGACACTTTATATTGATTTAGCATTTACTCCCTTTGGGCTTTTGGATGAGGACAGTACACAGTTGATGAATACAATTATTCTTCTGGCTAAAATACTTATTTTTAAAACTCAATCAAGGAAAAATGTGAATCTGAAAGGTGTGTGAAAAGTAGATTAAAAAGACAATTTATTTTGGAAAGGATGATTGCCACAAAGAATCAAAGGGTGGCTCAACACACCATGACATGGGAAACAATCAGCTCTAGCGAAGAGTGGGATAAAAAGGAACAATAAATATAAATATGCTTGCCATGTTATGGTATGTGCTTTTGATGATATTGGACTGTCAACCTATTTTATTTGGTTTATGAAATGTTGAAGTGACATGTTTGTTTTTTGTCTGAGATAGGAATGTCTCCTATTTTGTTATTGTAATGTCCATGTTTTGTGTCTGTAGCCTGTACAATAAAAACAAAAGAATGAGGCTCTGAGTATACTTTGCTCCATCTCTTGAGACTTTAGTCAACATTTATCCAGAGTGTTAAATCTCTATAGAAACCCTCTTACTGCTCTGCAGACGGTCAGCCAGCTCCTCCTGCTTCATGCTCCTCAGGAAGTGCAGTGTGATGTTCAGAAAGGCCTCTATGCTGCTCCTCCTCTGCTCTTCATCCTCACCGTCCAGCACCTCCTCATCCTCCCTCTGACTCTCTAAGCATTCTGGGTAATCTGAACTCAGAGCCTTCTGGATCTTCTTCAGCTCGTTCTTCACAAAAGTGATGATGTTGTCCTCCAGCAGCTGGAACAGAATACATGAACAACACAATCACACTGAGAAAACTGAACATCAAAATTGGATCATGGAATTAGCTGTGATCAGAACAGATGTAAAGTAGCTGTAGTTCATGTACAGACCATAAATGTGGAGTCCAGCTGTGTCTGATGCTGCTGGGCAGACTGACCTCTGGGAACCTCTGAGCTCTGCTGGTCCTCTCTGTGAGGAATCATGAAGAGATAACTCATTATCTCCGTCCACACAGACACAAGGTAACGGTCCTTGATGTGACTTCCTGTAGCAGTGAATATTTATTCCTCCTGCTAATCCCAATGAGTTTGGTTTTTCAGTTGTAGATGTTTACCAAACTTGTCAACCACTGAAAAAAGCTGATCTGTTAAAATAAAAACGAATCACAAATAACACACGTATGTAGATATACATGTCTAGCTGTGCACATGTATACCGTTAAACACATAAGTGGAAAAACATTAAATCAACGCAGGTCAGTATTGATATGCTTCAGAGTTCCTCAAAAGTGGATCGAGTGCATGTGTGAGCAACAGGATAAAGGAGGATGGGGGGGGGGGGGATCATTGGGTTGGTCTGGGCCTCACACGGGGCACCAGCTACAGCAGCAGTAGAAGTTATTGCCAAACTTTTATTTTAAACTAAAACCTCAAAATAACATTTTATAGAAACATGAATTGGTACAAAGGTTAAAGGGAAGTGATATCACTCATCCTTGACTATCAGCAACACTAAACACTTAGAAGGGCCACGCACCAAAATGAAAAGAATCAGTGACTGTAATCTTTGTTTAAGGTTTAACAATTACATTTAATTTAATTTGATCAATGAGCCGTTTAATTGTTCAATAGAGCACCAGGTGAAGAGCAAAACACTACACAGCAGTTACACATATTTTAGAAATGAGAAGCAAAAACTGCTGCAAATACAGGGAAACATTGACCTCCAACTGACGAGGAACAATGGCAAACACACAGGTATGTATTCACACACAGCTAATCATAGCCTGGAGTAGACGTCCACACAGTTGAGTTACCCTCCCTTTGGACGCAAACTGCAGGATTACAAAACTCCAGCTTTACTACTGTTCATAAGGAAGGAAATGAATGTTAAACTTAGATGAGAAACACTGAAGGTAAACAAGACCTTTATTTCTTTACTTAAAGAAACCTTCATCAGAATCAGAAACAGGTTTATTGCCAAGTTGGTTCACACATACGAGGAGTTTGTCATGGTGTGTATGGTGCATAGAGAAGCTTTAAAACCTGATACGCCTTTTAAATGCTCAAAGCTGCTTTTATTATAAAGGAACCAGAGAAGTGTCTCACCAAGAAAATTCAACAGAGCCACACTTTCTTAGCTGGGTCAATAACAACTGAAACCAGAGCAGCAGGTACCATGAAGGGGGTTATCAACTTTCAATCCTCACCTTTGACCAACAGAGTGTTGTCCATCTTTGAAGCTAATACGTTTCCCCATAGACCGGTCACTCTTCATGGACACACAGCTGGGTTCAGGTTCCTCCAGCTTCCTCCTGAAACATGAGAAAGAAACAGTTAGGAATCTGGACCGTCACAATGGTCCTAAATACTATTCATATTATCATGTGTTTAATAAACAGGGACCATGCATATAAATACATTAATCTCAAAGAAGGGATGAGTTATGCCAGATTAAGATCATTTCTATCTGCAGTCCTTAGACAGGTACGCACATAATGATCATCTAACACTTAACACATCTCCTAGTCTCCATCACACTAACACTTATGCAGTCAGATCAGAGCACAGAGCACCATAACAACATGATAATACTTTATTATCAGATCAAGTCTGACATGCTTCTGGCATCACAGCAGCTCCATTAGCAACGTCAACGAGGACAAATATCAAGACAAGACACAAGGAAACAGATATTTACCATAACAACACAGTCACTGAAGACAACATGTTCATCTGACCTGGGATTTCACTGGTTACATAATCATGGTTGGGGTCAGAGATAATGTGGTTGGCCCGCCTCTAAAGGTTGTGATGGTAGGCTGATTCAGAGAGGCTCTCAAATGTTGACCTACGACCTTTGAGCAGATTCTCTGAAAGACTGGTGGAGCAGTTTGGATTTTAAAGACAAACACTGTGTGGTATTACAGTACTGTTGAATATCCAACAATCACAGATGTAAAAAATAAAAGAGGAATTGATCTACTGTAAGTCGCTTTGGATAAAAGCGTCTAACAAGTGACATGTAATGTAATGTACTCTCTACTCTCTATTATTTGTTTTGACTTTTTGCCAAACTTTAATTTTAAACTAAAACCTCAAAATAACGTTTTAAAGACACATTAATTGGTACAAAGGTTAAAGGGCAGTGATATCACTCATCCTTGACTATCAGCAACACTAAACACTAAGAAGTGCCACGCACCAAAATGAAAATAATCAGTGATTATAATCTTTGTTTAAGGTTTAACAATTACATTTAATTGTATTTGATCAATGAGCCGTTTTATTGTTCAATAGAGCACCAGGTGAAGAGCAAAACACTACACAGCAGTTACACACGCCAACTGACGAGGAACAATGGTACATAAAGGGTATGTATTCACACACAGCTAATCATAACCTGGAGTAGACGTCCCCACAGTTGAGTTACCCTCCCTTTGGACGCAAACTGCAGGATTACAGAAATCCAGCTTTACTGCTGTTCATAAGGAAGGAAATGAATGTTAAACTTAGATGAGAAACACTGAAGATAAACAAGACCCTTATTTCTTTATTTAAAGGGGACCTATCATGCAAAATGCACTTTTGTACGTCTTTTATACATGAATATGTGTCCCCGGTGTGTCAGGGAACTCACCAAGTGTCAGAAAACACAACCCTCTCTCTTTTCCTCTGTTCCCAAATCTCTAAAAACGGGGCTTCAACGGAGCTGATCCAGACTGATACAGATTTGAAATTGTTCTGACGTCAGAAACGGGGAGCTCCGCCTATATGGGCAACTCTCCACCTATCAGGAGGAGACAGCCACGGCCATGCCGCTCGAAAGCGCTGGAGACGCTGTAGTACATATGCCAGGCCTGTAGGTGGCGCTGTAGTACATATGCCAGGCCTGTAGGTGGCGCTGTAGTACATATGCCAGGCCTGTAGGTGGCGCTGTAGTACATATGCCAGGCCTGTAGGTGGCGCTGTAGTACATATGCCAGGCCTGTAGGTGGCGCTGTAGTCTGCCACAAAAGCAGCGAAGAAGACTTCTCAGAATCAGCCCTTGCAAAAACAGGGCTAAAAAAGAGCAGATAGAGCGAAATGAGGCGTGGCTAAAATGCATGATCTGTTTGGTATTTTGAAAAAAAACTTCTCAGACATGTTTTATATAGGTATGGCCCTACAATGTATTATTCAAATATAGCATGATAGGTCCACTTTAAAGAAACCTTCATCAGATTCAGAAACAGGTTTATTGCCAAGTTGGTTCACACATACGAGGAGTTTGTCATCAGTGTTGGGCAAGTTACTTCCAAAATGTAATATATTACATATTACTTATTACTCTCTTTTTAAAGTAATAAGTTACATTACAATATTACTGTCTCTGAAATGTAATGAGTTACACTACTTTTTAGTTACTTTTTAGTTACTTTTACCAAAATAACCGCAAAAGAATGGCTAGGTATTTTAAATGCTAACATGTAGTTTAGTGCAGCTCATTATACATCCAGTGAAGGGCAATGTGGTATAGCATAACAACTGTGTAGGCCATTAAGGCTACTAACAACTGTTATTACACGGCTTAGTTAAATACTCGATTCTGATTGTAAATTCTTAACATGTGACACGTTGTTAATACAGTACAGACCACTGTCAAGGACTATAATGAAGGTTGCTAAGGAGGATCAAGAAAGAGAAAGGAAAAGAGGTTAAAAGACGGAGCGCTGGACGTCAGATAAATCACCAGAAGAAGGCAGAGAGGAAGTAAACAATAACAGGAACACGGAATGGGCTCTGTATTTTGTTTAGTATATGGCCATGTACAGGCCCGGTTCCAGAACAAAATGACTTGGGGTGCATCTGAGATTACAGGGTGCAGCACTAGTAGGTTTACATGAGCAATAGTGGCCGGCAACAGCAATGAAAAATAGCATTGATGTTATGGTCCCCAATGAACAGATTATGGCATTTGTTATGTTTTGAAACCAAGCAAGTGAGAACATTTCAAGTGTGTTAAAAGTGCAATCCTGAAATATTTCATATAGTCCAAAGTGGACTATGGCAAGGAAAAGCACAAAAGCTTCAAAACTGTACTGATAAAACAAAAGAGAACATATTGTAAATCAAGGCAAATATTATTTGAACCAGCTCATGGTTTGAAATGGCAAACATTGAAAAGCAAAAGTATTATTAAAACCATGTACTACATCATCACCTTGGTCCCATCATATACTCTGGGAAGAGAATATTTACTGTGCTTGAAAACTGGTATCACATCATCATGTGAGGTTGACTTTGTGACCTGGAGAACATTTCAGCTGCAACATTAGCTTGTTGATAAGCTTGGGATATGAGATCTTTTTGTAGCCATTCGTGGTGAAGGCATCTGTGCTATTGTATGCATTATTTTTTGACCCAACATTTCTACAGGCATGCAGAATATGGCACTATTTTCACATGAATATTCGCCATTGTCTATTTTTATACCACGAGCTGCAAAATGACCGCCTTACCCCACTGTGCAGGCGGTACTTGTTTAGATATACCTGGGCAGGCTCTGTTTTGCCGTGGTATCCTGGCACCTGCGGGCCGCAGAGGGCGGCGTAGTTTCGGGTGACGAAGACTGCTGCTCCGGGGCGAGGGCGGCGAGTCAGGCGGGGGTAAGCTAGTGTCCACAACAGAGGGTAACGTGATGTCCCCATCTGACCTGTTGCTATTGTCTGCAGTAGATGCAGTGTTGCTGGCGTTTAGTGATGGTTGCTTTAACCTTTTTCGTATAAATGATTATCCATCTGTGTCACTGCTGTGGAAGCACTTTGGAAATGATGCACGTGCATCGGAGCAGGTCATGCGCACCTGACACAATTTGTTTTTTTTATTTTCGCTCCGTTCTTTTTTGAATAGAGGGTGCATAACATTCAACTGGGGTGCAATGCATGCCTATGCACCCCCGAAGATCCCGACGCGAAGCCTGAAGAGTAAACACCAGGTTTACTAATCTACCCGCACAATTTTACTCTGGTGTCGGAATGTCTCGCTATTAGTACATTCTTAAAAAACAAAACACCATTTAATTTCGGGTTTAAATGTGTTGTAACTGCGTTACTGAGCATTGTAACGGGTAATATATTACCCAAATTTCATTAGTAATGCGTTACATTACTTCGTTACAGCAAAAAGTAATATATTACTGTAACTCCGTTACTTTTGTAACGCGTTACACCCAACACTGTTTGTCATGGTGTGTATGGTGCAGAGAGAAGCTTTAAAACCTGATACGCCTTATAAATGCTCAAAGCTGCTTTTATTATAAAGGAACCAGAGAAGTGTCTCACCAAGAAAATTCAACAGAGCCACACTTTCTTAGCTGGGTCGATAACAACTGAAACCAGAGCAGCAGGTACCATGAAGGGGGTTATCAACTTTCAATCCTCACCTTTGACCAACAGAGTGTTGTCCATCTTTGAAGCAAATAGGTTCCCCCATAGACCGGTCACTCTTCATGGACACACAGCTGGGTCCAGGTCCAGGTCTAGGTCCAGGTCCAGGTCCAGGTCCAGGTCCAGGTCCAGGTCCAGGTCCAGGCTGCTGCTCTGGTCTTGAACACAACACACACACAGAGCTTTGAGTGTGAATAATGCCTGCTGAGCTCTGGAGAAGAGGACAGTCAGAGGTCTTCATCTCACCTCTGAGCTTTGGTGAGGCATTCAGGGTCCCCACTCAGAGCGGGTTCAGTGTCCTCACAGGGATTCATAGCAGAGCTCATACCTTCACACACACACAACCACCTGCAGGAGAATCACACATTATCTCATCAGGACACACACAGAGAGCTCTCACACAGTAACACATTTCAAACAGTCAACACAGGAAACTTAATGTTTCGAGTGTAAAGCAGAAGTTTGTTAGGATAAAAAATAATTAAAGCTGCATGCAGCGATCATCGGGCCCTCGCACATCCACGCTGGTTGGGATACTTCCAGAATCCCTGTCCACACAGCAGCGCCATGACAGCTGTAGACCGGCCGCAAGGATGAACATTACGTATTGCATGGAGCTGACGTTTTGTTAGACTTGAACAACCTCCGGTGTCCTCTATGTGGCGCTAAAGAAGAAGTGCTTAACCTCTTGAGCCCGATTGCCTCCGCCGGTGTGCAAGTTTAACTGGTTTTTGGATTAACTTGTGATATACTTGTGCGTTAAGGCAGATATGTCGGAGGCGTGGCCTTTGCGGACCCATTGTCGACTAACAGTGGCGTCGCCTGGCCTGGGCATTCGGGCTTTAGCCCTGAATGTTTTTTCTGTAGCCCCGGACAATTCTCCCTCAATAATATAATACACTAACCGTGCTTTACCTGAACCTCATCATGACACAAGAGAGGACGGCAGGAATGTAATTTCCCGTGTTCAGTGAATGCAACAGAGGCAAGACACCAGAGAGAGAGAGAGCGCACCGGTGCCAGCAGGGACCGTGTTGTTAGCATCTGGTGCTAGCTGCACTAATGGACATAAGGAGCTGTTTCCACAACAAGCTGGAGGAGAGTCCTCTCCTGTCAGACTGAGAGACTCAGTGAGCTAAAGGACTCTGTGAGTGTTTAGATAGTTCACTTTAGTCTAAGTCATCTCAGTGGGTCTCAAACGGTTTGGTCACGAATTATGTAAAAGATTATTTCCGAGGCACACCTTCATATGATCATTATAAAAAAATAAGAGAATAAATGAAAAACAGTCATGAAATACTATATGACAGTAAAACAAGAATAGAGTTTAAAAGGGGAGTGATTTGTAAAATATCCATAAAGAAAAAGAAAATGTGTTTCCAGTTCGGTCTCATATGGGTGTTGAGAGATGTATCCATAGATCTCTTAATGTTGCTCTCAAAGTGCACCAGATTGATGCTTTTAACTTCAATATTTTAAAAATAATCTTCCCGGGGGACAGTGGCGTAGCTGTGGGTGGGCCCGGGTGGGCGCTAGTGACATATCCGACCGGCCGTAATTACCGCTAGTAAATTGTCGACCGGCCCACTTCACTACCGGCCCATCGGGATTCGTCCCGAACGTCCCGATGGTCAGTCCGCCCCTGGTACCGAGCACTGCGGTCAAGCCAGCCGTCTTTCACTTTTGCGTGGTCAAACCAGCCGCCCCTGTATTTCGAGTGCGCGATTAGTTATACGTCTACGGTAATGCAATAAAACAGCCCTGGGGAGCTGTTGGAATTCACCTTACATACAGAAATACTTTAAATGAAAGAATTAATTATTCCCGGTAATGAACTGAATGAACATCGAATCAATATGAGGTTTCGTATGTACAATATTATATAGTTTCCACTTTAAAGCTAACGCTAATCCAACCGTGTAATACTTCCGGTTAGGATTTCAAAGTAAAGGATGTCGTGTGGTTAATTTACATTATTTGCAATTAAGAAACAGGACAGTAATTGATGAGCCTCCTATTAGGACTGAGTACTTCATAGACTACTTGCAAACATAATATGAACTACTTTTACTGTGTACTTTTTCAGTAATTTGAGTTTCAAAGTCCTCTCCAGAGAAAAAAACGATGAGCATTTTCGTCTAACTTTGGTGTGGGATAAAAAGCATTTCTTCCATAAGTAGTTTATGAGTCTGCCAGGTTTGTACTTAGTACTTCTTAGACTACTTGCAAACATAATATGAAGTACTTTTACTGTGTACTTTTTCAGTAATCCAATGGCAAAGTCACTCCTAGAGAATGTAATATTTCCACCACCATGTTTGACTGCTGGTTTGATTCACTTTTATCATTCTTTCCTTAAGATAAGATAAGATAAGACTTTATTCATCCCGAAGGAAATTGTTGTGCCAGAGTAGCAAAATACAATAAACACAGCAGCACAACAGCAAAACTGTACACTAAAAGTGCAGCAAAAAGAGCAATTGAACATCCACAGACAACATGAAACATAGAAACATAGCTGCTCACACAATCAATGCAATTATTAGCAGTTATTTACTAGTTAGTAGTGCAACACATAAAACGTAATGGCAGTTACGTAATTGCACGTTATCACAGCATTATTAATAATACTAATAATAAGTAATAGTATTGCACGTAGTTATATAGCTGCGAGTGTATTGTATGTATATTGCACATAGTGTTGGTGTGAAAGTTCTCAGTTCCCTTTACTTAAGGGTGAAGAGTTAAAGAGTTTGATGGCCACTGGGAGAAAAGACCTCCTGTGGCGCTCCGTGGTGGTCTTCGGTAGTCTCAGTCTGTGGCTGAAAGTGCTCCTGTAGGAAATCAGTGTGGCATGCAGGGGATGAGACCCGTTATCCAGAATGCCGAGAAGTTTCCTCAGCATTCTCCTCTCCGACAACACTGCCAACGACTCCTGATCCACTCCAGGACAGAGCCTGCTCTCTGATGAGCTTGTCGAGTCTGTTGGCATCAGCTGTCTTCAGTCCGCTGCCCCAGCACACCACAGCAAAGAAGATCACACTGGAGACCACCGAGTCATAAAACATCTGCAACATAGTGCTGCACACGTTAAAGGACCTAAGTCTCCTGAGGAAATACAGGCGACTCTGTCCTTTCTTATAAACGGCGTCAGTGTTTTTACTTTTGGTTAATCCTGCTCTCCTTGTGCCCTCAGGTCCACTACCACTTTGTCTGCTTGCCTGCTTCACCTAACCAACTGCTTACCAGACGCTCAACCATATCCCCTGCATTCATTCCACTTAGCCCCTCTCCAGCCACCAGCTTGCCAGCCACACTCACTCCCTCCCTTTCCTTCTTCCCTGCTCTGCCCGCTCTGCCAGCCTTCTTAACACTTATCCAGGAAATATTAGGCTCATGAACTAATAAAATAAATGTTTTATCCCACATCAAAGTTAGACGAAAATGCTCAATCTTTTTTCTCTGGAGAGGACTTTGAAACTCAAATTACTCAAAAAGTACACAGTAAAAGTAGTTCATAGTATTTGTGCAACACGTTTATGAAGCAATAAGTCCTAACATTATTCCATAAATTACCCTGTTCCTCAATCGCAAATAATAGAAATGAACCACATGCCATCCTTTACTTTGAAATCCACACGTTCCTATGTTTAGATCAGATATGTGGGCAGGCAGTCCAGCAACGTGTAAAAAAGCCTCAACCCCAAGTGAGCTTGTAGTCTTAATTAATGTTAGCGTGTGTGCTTAGCTGTAAACACAGTCGGATGGGTGACCAAAACATCCCCGTTTTCCGGGCAAAGTCCCCGTTTCCGGTGGCCGGTACCCGTTTGAAACTCCCGAAAATGTTCTCGTTTTTTAATGTGCCTTAAAAAACATAGAGCAAGGTGAAATAAAATGTTACATGTCAGCAAAAACAGAGTAACAGTGTTGTGACTGTTTGTAGCGTTAGCGTATTTCTTCTTCTACTACCTATGCTTCTTCTTCTTCTTCTTCTTCTTCTTCTTCTTCTTCTTCTTCTTCTTCTTCTTCAATGTACCTGCCCGCGGGATATTGGACAAAAGAAACTCGGCTAGTAGTGTCAACTAAATCCAGAGTATTACAACAAAAGTGCTTTAAACAAGGTAAGTTACGAATGTATGTTCTCAATGGCCGAGTGTGGGATTGAATATTAGTTCAGTTTAGATGTATTGTCCCCGGGGGGAAGTTCATTTTCACAGCACTGTGAAAACAATATGAAATCAACAAAAAATAAGACAGAAAACTACAGATAGCACCACACATGATGGTTACTTGTTGTTATTATTTAGGGCTGCCTGTATGGATCAGGTTTTTGCCAAAGCAAGCCCTTTTACTATAATAATAATAATATGTTGTATATCAACCATATTGGTACAATGAGCGACATCTAGTGGCGGATTTTGGAACATTGATTTGATTTTTCTCATGGCAGTTAGACTCTAGAGACAAACCAGGGGACTGTATGTTTAATCTGTGTCTGTCCATTTGCTGTAGTATTTTATCCAATATTACATTTGGTTTATATATTAGTCCCTTTCTTATGAAATGCCAGGTTTTAGGCCTTGGTTTGAACATTCAATCCTGAAAATAAAAAATCAACCAGATAATGTTTCTTTAATCCTGATATAGAGTAGATAGTAAGTAAGTAAGTCTGATAGGAAGACGAGTTAAGGGATAGAGGAGAAGAGGTTATGATATAATTACAGAGCCTGTCAATTTATAAATTGAGGAAATCAATGTTAGTCTTTTAACCAAAGTGCAGCCATCTAATAATGTACTATCTATTATTAAAGATCAGAGGAAAAGAACAGAATGAGAGGGGTCAATCCGGAATAAAAATAAAGAAGCAAAGAGATTGTAGAGCAGTGAGAAGGAACAAAGCTCGGTGTGTCAATTCATTACATTGCCAGTATTTTTCGTTGTTGCGAAAAAAAAATCGCCCCCTCGGATTTTTTAACAGCCCCCTCAGTAATTTCATCCTGAAGCCGGGCCTGCTGCACATACGAAACGTCATATTGATTCGATGTTCATTCAGTTCATTACCGGGAATAATTAAAGTATTTCTGTAAGAACAACTTGTGAGACTGTATTCGAAAGTCACTTCGGTTAATTACAACAGCTTCCCAGGGTTGTTTTATAGCATTACCGTAAACCTGTAACTAATCTCGCACTCGAAATACAGGGGCGGCTGGTTTGACCACGCAAAAGTGAAAGACGGCTGGCTTGACCGCAGTCTCTATGAAACGTCAAGCTACCCCACAGCAACCCAAAATAAAATCTCTGGCGCCGTCACAGTAAACTAAGCCCCGAATGTTTCCAGGTCCAGGAAACGCCCCTGTCGACTAACCAGGAAATACACATTTCGATCGCTCTGTTCAAAACATTGCAAGCTAGAATAAATCGTTTAAACCAGTTATTTTTGCCAGACTTATTACTGAATATTGTTCTTAATCTGATACCAAGTCCATCTGAGACCTGTGTACACCTTCAGACAGGAAGTGAAGCACACGTTGTTTACTCACAGTTTGACAGCAGCGTGGAGAAGTCTTCAGCTGTGGAGCTGTGATCCGCCCAGGTAAACTGTGATCCGACTTCTGTGGCTATCTACCAGCGATCATGTTTAATATTAAAGACTAGTGATGTTACGTATTGCGCCGAGGCTTCGGAGCGTGTGTCGAGTAATCCCCGAAGCTTTTTGTGAAGCTTGTATCGAGTTTTGTATCGTTTTGGGCCAGTGACGTCACCCATGACAAACGAAGCCTCGCTTCCTGTCGATACCACGTGACTGCTTCAGGAAGCGATTCAGATCGGTTGAACCACAACGCTCATAATACCCATGGATGTATAATGAACCATTTTACCCCTCCTGTAACCGGGCCCGGTGACACGATGGAACTAAGAGAGCTCAGACTCTCACTCATATAGAGGTCGGAACATGTCATCAGTATAAATAAATACAACCATAAATAAAAGTAGGAATAAAAACATGAATAAATAAATAAATGAATAAATACAGGAATAAATAGGCTACAGTGTTTTCAGGTAGATTCAGTGTGTGGGCTGTGGCTCAGCTGGAAAGCAGTTGACTCACACCGCAGGGTCCCCGGTTCAACGACTCGTCAATAAGTATTTTTTTTTTTATTTATAAAAGCCTCAGCTAAATGAGATAATGCAGTTAATAAATGTAGTCTTTGATATGGTTTAGCCTTTCTCAGGATACAACATGGTTACGTTTACGAATATTATTAAGGAATACAAATCCCTCTTTGCAATGTTTACCAGCCTCCTTAGGCTTTTCAATCACAATCATTAAACTGGAATAAAAACAATATTGTTAACATGAAAATATGATTTTATGTTTGTTGTTTAGAGTTATTCTAAGGCTTCACTCATTGGGAACTCGGTAGGAGAGAGAGCACACTGCTGAGATGTCTGCCTGTTTTACACACTTTGACCAACAAGGGGGGTTAGTGTTCAAATGAAGCCCATGATGAAGCCTCATGAGATGAACCCTTTTGCGAACCAATTGGCTGGAAAGCTTCAAAGCTTCATAAGGCTTCATCTCACCATCACTACTAAAGACTACACACACATTTATCCCTTATAACTTTGCAGCACTTATCCAGATAAGATGTGACTGTTAACTTGGTTTGCGTCAGTTCCCCCTGCTGTTGCAGCTGGCTGTATTACGACGGCGAGATCTTCTCCGCGAAACGAGGCTTTCACTTAGGGACCATCAACAAATGACTTTTCAATTACACAAGAACGATGTTCTTTTTAATAAATCGACAGCTTCCCGATCGTGTGAATGTGAAACAAATCCACTATAGAGCATACACCTCTTTTTATTGCATTTTAATACTTTAAATATGTTTTATTAGTATTATTTATGGGAATATTAGCATATTGCTTCAATAACTTCCAGGTCATGTGACCTAATCACTCAAAATCACTTTCTGAATTGAATACTAGTCTGTACACAATAGAAACAGCTCTTTATATTGGATTCTAGTACTTCCTCTATTTAATATTAATATTTGTATGGAAAATTCAGGGTTTGTTCAGCCGGATAATCTCCACATGTCTACCCTACTTTTATCATTTTCGAATCATAAATCTAACGGCCAGAAGCTAAATGCTAACGTTATGCTATAAAGGAACTACAGGCGAGTCCAGCAGCACGACTTCAACGTCACGCCAACTTCAGATCCATATTCAAACACACAGATTCTAAATGGAACGAGTTGAAGCGTTTGTTTGAACAGTTTGCAGGAGGCAGGTACTTGCTTTCAAGCAGAACAGGGCTAACTAACTTAGAGGAGTGTTCACGTGTTCGGCGTAATGACGTACAACGGCCTCCACGACTTCTGTAGTCCTATTCAGCCACTTGGTAACAACCATCGTTTTTCAGACACGTCCACTCTTCAGAAATCCCCAGAGGGGTCACTGCTGATGGATTTAATGTCCTAGAACAAAACGTGATCCGTCTCTTCAATGTGTCTCAGCCACAGACCTTATTTCCAGCTAGTTTCCTAAATCCTATGGAGAAAACCCATTGGCTCTGAGACGAGGGAACAGGAAGTGGTGAAATGCTGACTCACTTCCTGGTTTTAGGACTCATCACTGCACCACTCTATTGTGTAAAGACTACACTGTAAGAAACGTACCGTGAAATTCACAGTATTTAACTGGCAGCTATTGACAAGTTACTTATTGTAAAATTAATTACAGTAAGTAACTTGTCAATTGCTGCCAGTTACATACTGTAAAGGTAATCACAGTATTTAGAAGTTTTTATTTACAGTAACAGAGTAAAATGAAACACAGTAACTTCCAAGTACTGTATTTGTGTTTACAGTAATAGTGTTTAAACTGTAAAATGAAACACAGCAGTGGCGAGCCGTGACTTTTATACCTAGGCCCTCTGACCCTAGGCCCTTAAGTGTAATTTGGCATGCTTATATTTAGAAGGCGAGTTTACGCTGTTGACAGGAAGTTGTTGTTGCTATGGAAACAAGAAAAGTTTCACAGCGGGCGGAACTTGTCATAAAGTCTGCGATAATAAAACCCACCCATTTAGAGGGAAGATATGATTGGTCAATTGTCCTGTCAGTTGACATTACTCTCTCGTTCAGTTACTATAGCTGGCCCTCTGTGAATTCACAGCAGGACCACCAATCAGCTCCTGTCTTCACCTCGCAGAGACGAGCTTCTTTCATTTAACCCTTCACATTCAAACAGAAACTGAATAGGCAGATTCGAAGGATTTATTTCTTTGGAAATATTATTTTAAATACAATTAAATCAAGTTATTTTTGGTAAAACTAATGACAAATATTTAAAAAAGATATTTAAAAAAAAGATATTTAAAAAAATAGAGAGAGGGCCTAGAGCAGTGGTTCTCAACTGGTCAGGCCTCGGGACCCACTTTTTCCTTTGTCAATAGATCGCGACCCGAAATTTTTAACCACTCAAATCTATTCAACAAAAAATCGTGCTGTAATATATATATACAGATGCAGATCACTGCCCTGGTACAATCTCATCTATACCGCTATGCTTGGACTGCTGCCCCTCTACATATCCACTTACATATCACACAAACAGTACAGCTATAGACTACGATCTCAAAATGACATCACTCTGTCCGTCCCCTCAGTACGCACGGTGCTTGGGAAAAAAGCCATATCATACTCTGCCCCCTCGACCTGGAACACACTTCAGCAGGAACTTAAGCTGACCACTTTGATACCCATCACGGATTTTAAACTACTTTTAAAAAAGCTGGAGAAAACAGGTGTGGGTGTTTGCTCCTGCTATATCTGACTACTGTATATGGATTTCAATGACTACTTTTTACGATGTTGTATTTTAGAGTGTGCCTCTGTGTTTATTGTCCTGTCTGTCTGTAACTTTGTGTGGTAGTGTTCCACTGAACAGGTCTCTCTTGAAAATGAGACCTTGTGTCTCAATGATATTTTACACCTGTATAAATAAAGGCTAAATAAAAAATATACGCTTTTCAGCATACAATATTAATAAAAGTGAAGTACAGTGCATATATCCCTTCACAGAATTAAAGAATGCTTTTAAATAAGGTTTAATGAGATGATGGAATCAAAGCTGAACTGTATAACATAAAAAGGCACACATGCTTAAAATCTACCCCAGAAGGGGGGTCCGGGGGGATTCTCCCCCTGGAGATTTTTAGAAATACTAACATAAACTACGCATTCTGGTACACTCAAATAATATATATACAAATAAATCTATTACTACCCGACATATTAATAATATTTTCTGCCATTGTTTGTGTTTCACTTTGTTCTGACAGCTTGCTGCTCCACACAGAGAGAAGAGCAAAGAGGAGATAGTCTGTGTGAATTAATTTGTGGGTAAGGGTAGATAGCCCCCATTGTTCTGTGACCTGTCAATCATCAAACCGGGGGTCATATTTCATTGTGTTCAATTCTATCTGAAGTTGCTACCATGCCACTGCGTGCTAATAGAACCATCCTTCGGGCAGCAGAGCGGAAACGGTGGAAATCCAAACACCATGACGACCTCCTAACCTATCAGGCTCTCCTCTCCTCTTTCTCTGCTTCGATCTCTCAGGCAAAAAGCACTTTCTTTCAAGATAAGATCCAATCTTCCTATTCCAATCCCAAAAAACTATTTTCCATCTTTTCCACCCTCCTCGAAACCCCGAAAGCCCCTTCCCCCTCCTCCAAAGCGACTTTGTTAACTACTTTGAAAAAAAGGTTGATGATATTCGCTCCTCTTTTTCTGACTCACCTTTACTCACCGCTGGGTCACATGACCCACCGTTCACCCACACACTGACCTCCTTTTCCCCTCTCTCTCCAAGTGAGGTTCTTACCCTCATTACCTCTGCCCGTCCTACCACCTGTCCTCTGGACCCTGTCCCTTCAAACCTCCTTCAGACTATCGCTCCTGATATTCTACCGTTTCTCACCCATCTCATCAACACTTCTCTAACTTCTGGTCACTTTCCAAACAGTCTCAAGGAGGCAAGAGTAACCCCTCTCCTAAAGAAACCCACTCTCAACCCGTCCGATGTTATAAACTACAGGCCTGTCTCTCTCCTCCCGTTCCTGTCTAAAACACTTGAACGCGCTGTCTTTAAACAACTCTCCTGTTATCTCCATCAGAACAACCTTCTGGATCCGCGCCAGTCTGGTTTCAAGGAAGTTCACTCTACAGAAACTGCCCTCCTCGCTGTCTCTGAGGAACTGCACACGGCTAAAGCAGCCTCCCTCTCCTCTGTCATCATCCTTTTGGACCTGTCTGCTGCATTCGACACGGTGAACCATCAGATCCTCCTTCACACTCTCCAAGAACTTGGAGTTTCAGGCTCTGCACTTTCCCTCCTCACCTCATACCTCAAAGACCGCACCTACAGGGTAACTTGGAGAGGGTCCGAGTCCGACCCTTGTCAATTAACTACAGGGGTCCCTCAGGGCTCTGTTCTTGGTCCCCTCCTCTTCTCCTTGTACACAAACTCGCTCGGATCTGTCATTAGCCCGCATGGTTTTTCATACCACTGCTACGCTGACGACACCCAATAAATTCTGTCCTTTCCCCGCTCAGAGACCCAAGTTGTCACACGCATCTCTGCTTGTATAGCTGACATCTCTCAGTGGATGTCTGCTCACCACCTCAAGCTAGTGATGGCAGTTTGACACTGAAGCTTCGAACGGAGCTTCAACCCTGGACTTCCTTTTCCATAGAAGCAGTGATTCGAAGCTTGCTTCAAATCACGTGACATATGACGTCAGAAGCAGCAACTGCTTCAAATCATGTGACATGTGACGTCCGAACCAGCAACTGCTTCATTTCCTAATGAATCAACTCACTGGTTCGCGGTCCAATCACGCGATTCAATGCACTGCCTCGTCTCTATTCTGACAGGTGACAGGTTGAAACAGTTTCGAATTTGAGCGCTTCAACACTTTATAACCGCTCTAAACAATGCGCAATGTGTGGGTTGTTGTCGTAGTTTGCGTTGTTGCTGTTGAGTTGTTGTTGGTATTGCATTTGAATTGGATCATTATAGAGCAAGCCAGGAGGAAAGATAGGTCGTTCTGGGAAACACTTCAAAATGTGAAGTTGTGAACAAAAAGACAAATATGAGTAATATAAAAACAGTTTAATTGTTTAAGGAATAGATAGCCCAGTGGATAGAGCCGGCGGCCTGAATGCTGCGATGTCCGCCGCGCAGCTGGTTCAAAGCTTGGAACGGATGAACTTTTAATCATTGCTTTTCAACTTTAATACTTTAATAACTGATAAAAGGCCGTCTCCGCCCAAAAAAATGTCCAGCACTCTCTAGTCTCTTCTCAATAACCCAATACACACAATTATCAATCTTTAATTGCAAATAGAACATGATATTCAGTCTTAGTGTGTGTGTGCATCGAATATTTTTCAAGGCAAAGATACGTTAAACCCACTGCAGCCTTGCACTTCGCCAGGAGAGCTCGCTGTAACTGAAGCTTCGAGAAATGAACCTATTTCCGACACAATTGTCCAAGTGGTTCGATGCTTCATTCAAAGCTTCATTTTGCCATCACTACCTCAAGCTCAACCTTGACACTGAACTGCTTTTCCTTCCGGGAAAAGACTGTCCCACTCTTGACCTAACAATCAATATCGGCACCTCTGTTGTTTCCCCGACTCAGACTGCAAGGAATCTGGGTGTGACCCTAGATAACAACCTGTCCTTCACTGCAAACATCGCTGCTACAACCCGCTGCTGCAGATACTCTTTACAACATCAGGAGGATACGTCCCCTCCTGACCCAGAAAGCGACGCAGGTTCTGGCCCAGGCTCTCGTCGTCTCACGCCTAGACTACTGCAACTCCCTCCTGGCTGGTCTACCTGCATGTGCCATCCGACCTCTGCAGCTCATCCAGAATGCAGCGGCTCGTCTGGTCTTCAACCTTCCTAAATGTTCCCACACCACTCCGCTCCCTTCACTGGCTTCCAGTAACTGCTAGAATCCACTTCAAGACACTGGTACTTGCGTACCATGCTGTGAACGGATCTGGCCCTTCCTACATCCAGGACATGGTTAAACTGTACACCCCAGCACGTGCACTCCGCTCTGCATCGGCCAAACGGCTTGCTGCACCCGCACTGCGAGGGGGACCCAAGTTCCCATCAGCAAAAACACGTGGGTTTGCTATCCTGGCTCCAAAATGGTGGAATGAGCTCCCCATTGACATCAGGACAGCAGAAAACTTACACATCTTCCGGCGCAGACTGAAAACTCATCTCTTTCGACTCCACTTCGAGCGATAGAATTACTAACAAAGAATTGCTAACAAAGCACTTATATACTAACAAAGCACTGGCTTATCTAAAGCCAGTTGAGTAGCACTTGAAATGTTTTGGCTCTATGAAACCTGATGTACTTATATGATTCTGTTTTCTTCAAGTTTGTATCTTGTTGGTCGAATGCACTTATTGTAAGTCGCTTTGGATAAAGCCTCAGCTAAATGCAATGTAATGTAATGTAATGTACCCATGGATGTATAAAGAGTAGTTCTACATCAAAGTTATTCTCCGTGGGGACTTCCGGCAACAATCTTGATTCTGATTGGACAGAAGACTCGAAAAAACATCAGCAAAGATGTTTTATTGAGAAGATGATCACTACGTGACAGAAGTTTCCAAAACCGTTTATGGTCTCCGGTACTTCCAGTCCAACGCCCACTGCACGCACAGCGTTAGAACACCGGGCCTTCAAAATACAAGTTTGACTTTTTTCAACAACAAAAAAAAATAAAAAATAAAAAATGTAATTATTTTTTTCTTCACTCACATCCGCGACCCACTCGAAACGGGTCCGCGACCCACTCGAAACGGGTCCGCGACCCACTCGAAACGGGTCCGCGACCCACCAGTTGAGAACCATTGGCCTAGAGGGCCCTGACGGCTCGCCACTGAAACACAGTAATTACTTTATTTTTTGTTACAGCAGTAGTGTTATAGCTGTAAAATAAAACACTGCCATTTAAAAAGTACTGTATTTTTGTTTAAGGTAATAGTGTTTCAACTGTAAAATAGAAACTTTAATGCTATAATTTTAATTTACAGTATCAGTATTGTAACTGTAAAACTATTTCTTTATTATAGTATACTTCATGTCATGCTGGTAATTTACAGATTACCAGAAATTCTTGACACAATTTTAAAGCTCACCAATAACTGCAGGGAGACAGCAAACAACACATTTTAACAATGTATTCTTAATTGTTGAACGGTATCAAGAACATGTATTTTCTTGTGCTAAATGGGTGAGCATACCATGGCAACCACACATGTAGTCTTCCATTGCATATCCCATGTACAATTATCTTCCATGTCTTATAAACTGTGCTTAACTGACCAACAGCTGCAATTCCTATACTTATTAAATATTTTCATCCATAAAACAATGGATATTAATATCCAAAAACATGGAGATTGCATTTTTAAAACAGTGGAGATAACAAATCAACACAAAAATATGAAGCCATTTCTTCTGCCAAGCCATTTTAGAGACGTGCTGTAGTGGAAAAGGTGTCACGACCTCGACACAAACTGGAGAACCCAAACGCACGACCCAGAGACACAGACTTGAATGTAACAAAAATTGTCTTTTTAATGTCATTGAACAGAAAATCCCTCTTAACAGAGAAAGTACTGGAATTACAAAAAAAACACTCACAAGGAGGAAAAAACTAAACATAACAAAAAGAGAACTTAAGATAAACTTAAACTAACAAAACAACAAAACCTGACAAGACTGGAAACGATCCTCTTTGCTGAGGCCTGGCACGACCACACGTGGGAACAAACAAGAACTGAAACAGGGCAGGAGGGAGACAGGACTATTTAAACATGAGGTGAGTGGGAACAGGTGGAAACAATCAGGGGCGGGGCAGGCGCTGACGATGGCGGGAAAACACACAAAGGGAGGAAGTAACAGGGCCTGAAATGAGAGACAAGAGGTAAGTACAAAATAAAACAGGAAATGAAACACGGGGACTTAACTAGAGATGAATGACATAAATAGACAGACCTGACATGACGTGAATAAACATGAAAACCTGACTAAACATGAAATGACAGACATAATACATAAACATAACTAACTAATTTGACGAGACACAACAAAAAGCATTGTTTGGCAAATACATTATCACTATTCTTAGATAATACACAATATTTTAAAACACTTTGAATACAGTAGGGCATTCTGCATGTCCACACTGAAATCTAATGTTTGCAAGATTTCTGTGAATTTTAACATGCAAAATGAATGCAGGAATGGACCCTATACTGAACTTACAAACCTTACACGTGTAACCTCTAGATTCCACCGGGTCCGTCTGCGCCGCGTTACGGCCGCGTTACGGCCGCGCCGCGGCGTTCACATCGATCGCGGCCACTCTAGTCAATGGGTGCTATTCCACCCGACGCGCCGAGTTACGGCTAGAAGCGTCCCAGAAGCGTCCCAGAAGCGTCCCAGAAGCGTCCCAGGAGCGTCTCGGCGCTGGGCTCGGCTAAAAATAGGATGAAAGTCTATTTTCGACGCGACGCGAGGCGTTGCATAGCGCCGGGCAGGAAGTGGACCGGTCAGAGCATCCAGTCAATCCCCAAAATAAACTAATTTTGCAGACCCTATCCCTCCGTAGTCTTTCAAGTAGGAGGAGAAACGCCAGCGTTCTCCTCCGGTTTACAGGCACTGTGTAAATTATAGAATAATTATGATGATGAATGCATTTTTTTACCACTAAAATACAGCAACACATCTTTGATTCATGTCGTTTATAACTGGAATATTACAATTATTATTAACTTTGTCTGCACAAAGTAGCCTGTCCAGGAAATATGCCCAATCAACAAAAACTGCGAGCCGGCACGCAAGACGCTCCGCTTCTGAAACGCGCCCGGTGGGTTATGACGCTGGAGGAGGTCGGACCAAAACCGCGGCGCGGCTGTGAAGCGGCGCAGACGGACCCGGTGGAATCTAGGGGTAAGACATTTTGATAAGCTAGCCGAGTACAGTTAGCTTAACTTGCTTTTTCACTAAGCGGCCTGACGTCGGACTGTCAAACTTTGGCTACGGTTACATAAATTAACTGACAAAATTGTTTGTATTAATTACTTTCTTTGTCTCTTGAGTTACCATGTCCATTGGGGGAGGATTTGGGTTTTGTCAGTGTCCTTTGTGTATTCTGTTACTATTAATTATCCCTTGGTTTCAACTTGGTTTGGCCAAGCCACTATATAGGTTCCTTGGTTTTTCATTGTAGCAGGTCAGTTTGTTAACACCTGTTAAGTTGATGCCATGTTTCTTTGAGGTATTTTCTGTTGACCTCTTTTATAGGCCTAGTTATTAGAACTTATTGATTTATGATGTTTTCTGTGGACTTTTGGGTAAATAAAAAACCCAGTCTATTTTAACCACTCCTGTGTCCTGTTGCCTTACTGCTTGGTCCCTGACAATTGGTCAGCAGCTTCCTCGACATTGAGTCTCAATGTCGAGGAAGGCTGCTCCAGAGCCACTATTTCAAGGATGCTACGTCATCGAGTCCCGCCGAAGGACTGTTCCAATGTCCAGGATGCTTGGAATCCTACCGAGGCCGGCGTCCTTCGTTGGGGAAATTTCGAGGCTGCACATGTGTATCCTCCGCGGTCTTAAAATCCCCACAATGCTTTGCGCACGGACCAATTTCCCAAATCTTTGGCGGAAAATTTAAGGCGGGGCCTCTCATATGACGCACACCTGCACACTTGCTAGCCTGTTCCATTCTTCGTTCTCCGAATGCCAGGAAGGATTCTTGCCTAGCCTCTGATGGACCTGACTCGGAAGACATGTCTTACCAAGGAAGCGTCCTCGACATTGAGAAACACCCCCAGTTTCTCTCCACGAGCTGCAGAAGCAAAATGCTTGATGGGAAATGAATCGCTGGTATAAATCGAGCTGAGCGCTCATTGGTGGGTTTCACCCCGTGCTGGGGATGAAACTCTCCGATTGGCTCCGCTAAAGTTTGTTGTTGTTTTGTGTCAGTTTTACGTCGCCACTTCCATTCACATTTTCGTTCATTGTTCCACAATGTTTATCATCATGAAATTAATATCTATATCTTTTATACTATACTTGCACTGCTTAACGTTTTCATACTTTATATATCTTAGCATATTCATACACACTGTTCATACTGTTCATACTGCTCACAGGCTGCTGTGTATATCTAGTGTATTCATACCCCTCACTGTTCATACTGCTCACAGGCTGCTGTGTATATCTAGTGTATTCATACCCCTCACTGTTCATACTGCTCACAGGCTGCTGTGTATATCTAGTGTATTCATACCCCTCACTGTTTATTCATCATTCAATTCATTCTATATTTCATTCTGTAGATTGTGTACATTACTTTTCACTTTACTGCTTGTTGCACTCCTGGTTAGAAACTAAACTGCATTTCGTTGTCTCCTCTAATCTGTGCAATAACTATAAAGTTGAATCTTGAGCAGGAACAAATGTATTTACTTCGTACATATCTGACTTAACGATTAAACACATTGTGCATTCTTTATAAATGCAAACTGGTCAAGACCTGACGGAAGTAGTTTTGAAAAGTAGTGGTTCTGTCTTTTACATGTAGGATTCAACCCCCCTTGTATTGATTTGTTTTAAATGAACAGACACTTGAGTCATTCATTTGTAGTGATATAATAATTGTGGGATTTCTATTGCATCCACTTCATCTGCAACGAAGAACGCCAACGCAATTTCCGCCATTGCAAACCGAGTCAAGCCGACTCCGAGCTGTCCGACTTCAGGCGAGCTTTTTGAGACCTCCCCGGCTGCAATCGGCTATTCTCGTCTACTTTCGAGGCGAGACGCAGCTCAACTCAAACAAGCCTATTTTTTCTGTTGATCGTTTTTGTCCCTATGCTTTGTCGTTCGTTTTTGTTTATTAAATATTGTCAGACTATATTACTTCGGTGTGGACTTTCTCTTTGAAAACGCGTCACAGCCTACAGCCAAGCTTAGCCTCTCGGCGACTCAAACTGGACTGGGAATTGAGCCGCCACAATAATAATAAAAATTATGATTATTACCTTACTTTTGTCTATTTTTATTCCTCTGTGTTGCGTTTTTAAGACGCAATGCCACGACACATTCTTTGTATGCTTGCATTGGCTAATGAAACAGATTCTGTAGTATTGTAATCTCTGAAGGTGACTCATTTTGGTCACTATTTCCATAAAACAAAAACAAATAAACAAAAAAAAAGCTTCTATATATTGGGCCTTGGAAGTGCTCTCTGAAACTATACGCCTGGGATGGCTTGTGACCATGAAATGAGAAAATTATCCGTAGAGGTACACCAAATACATTGTTGGAAAGGTCTTGACCTGGAGAGTAACATATGTCAGTATGAAGATTCCAAATGGCTCCTGCTTTGAAATACTGACCTTTGAACCTTGACCTCGGTGCATGTTTGAAGGCTTATAATTAAGCAACAAAAGGGACTACAGACATGGGACATACTGTTATAGAGAGCTCTTGACCTCAGCTATCATGTGAGTATAGTCCAAACTGGGGGCACTGTCAAATTTGGGTCAAATATGGTTAAAATGTATTTTCACCAATTTCACTATTTGATATTTAAAATCTGATTACACAAATGTGTTTACCATCCCCTTAAACCCTCAGTGTATTCTTAATTCAGTATTTATAACTTCCAATTTTAGGAAAAACACTAATATATTTAAAAACTACAATTCCCTAGAGCCACGCTATGCAGCTTGGTACAAATCAGCACCACAATTGTAGTTCTTCCGGTTTGCAAAGACATAGGGTCTTAAAAATATATATCTACTAAGTATATAACATATCTATTATAGCCAAACTAGTAATTACACTGCATCAAGATTATCTATATTAAGAAAAAGATGTTGGTTTATTTTAGATATTTTAGCTATTCTAGAAATGGGGTTTTTCGGTTGGTTCTTTCTTTTTTGGTTACTGTGAATATCTACAGAACATTGATGGTTACTGTGATCTTCTACAGAACATTGATGGTTACTGTGATCTTCTACAGAACATTGATGGTTACTGTGAATATCTACAGAACATTGATGGTTACTGTGATCTTCTACAGCAGTGTTTCTCAAACTTTTTCATACCAAGGACACTTAACCAATAAAAAAACACTCACGGACCACCTAACTCCACAAATATCCAAAAACAAAAGGCCTGCTTACCACTCCAACAATATATAACAAATTAGAGCCTAATAATGACAGCTTAACTTTCTCTGCATCGCCTCGTTCACACATTAAATCAACAATACAAATACAGCTACAGATTATATCAGCATTTCGTTCAAATGCGATTTAAAATGCCCAGGTTTTACACCTCTTATGAAATGTAAACTACATTTATTACAGAGTTGTCCAACAGACTCACAGATCGTTGGCTACTGAGAGATATGCAAAACACACCGCATGTAGTACGACACAAACCTCCGCTGTGGATTTTCAAAACAAAATACAGTAAAACTTTGGTCGCAGGCCCAAGTCTAACTCTCTGAGGTCTAAGCCCTTTGTTCACATTTTTTTTGTAAAAATGTTATTAAAACATGAACCTTGGTGACCATCGGGCTGGCCTGCATGGTCTGCCCCAACAACAGCCTCTGATCATCAACAGACTTCATGCAATGCTTCATTGGATGCATGTATTAGATCATAATCTCTATCTCACTCCTAACATCTAAATCTACTTCCAGCATGGATACATGTTCATCAAAGACATCCAGTGTTTGTTTTATACGCTTCTTGAAATACAAAAAAAACACATCGTTTTTCTAGAACAGATTACAAATCGCCCGGAAATGGTACAAACAAGTGGCAACATGTGTGACGAAGGTGTTGCGCTGCGCTATATCATGCAATCTAAAGTGAAAGTTAAGCTCGCTCCATTGCAGAGATATTCCCGCGAGAGTGCGGAAAACTCAAATAAAGTAATTTATTTAAAATGTGACATTTTACCAATATACTCACGGACCGCTAGGGGGCGCTCACGTACCACCAGTGGTCCGCAGACCACACTTTGAGAAGCACTGCATTGATGCTACTGGAGCCTTGCAGTGGCAAAACTGTGACGCGCCACACTAATTGCGCCGCATAAACGCATAGGTGCGCCGCATTTTCGGCTCAGTTGAGGCTCCCTCCGCAAGATGAGGCCCCCTCCGCGAGGTGAGGCCCCCTCCGCAAGATCAGGCCCCCTCCGCGAGGTGAGGCCCCCTCCGCGAGGTGAGGCCCCCTCCGCGAGGTGAGGCCCCCTCCGCGAGGTGAGGCCCCCTCAGCAAGATGAGGCCCCCTCCACGAGGTGAGGCCCCCTCCGCAAGATGAGGCCCCCTCCGCGAGGTGAGGCTCCCTCCGCGAGGTGAGGCTCCTCCGCGAGGTGAGGCCCCCTCCGCGAGGTGAGGCTCCCTCCGCGAGGTGAGGCCCCCTCCGCGAGGTGAGGCTCCCTCCGCGAGGTGAGACCCCACGCAGTCTGCGTGATCTTCCTGTAGGGAGGGACAGCCCTGGTATCATCACTGTGCGACCAAAACTCACGTCAGCGAAAGCCAGGAAAGACAACACACAACTTCACTTTACGGGGCCAAAACCGCAAATACGTCTTACCTTTGCTGTTTTCTGATCAAAAGTTGTGTTCAAGGGCATTAAAACGCATATAAACGCTGCTGAAGGTTAATCCAATGTCTCTGTGTCACATTGAAATGATTACTGATAATCCATCATAACATTTATGGCAATAAACGTATTTTTCATATAGTGTAACGGAGCTTCCGGTTTTGGGCAAACTGCGTGCGCATCACTCTCACTCCTCAATGGGTAATGTTTAGATGGATTTAGGATCTTCCCCTCGATTCTATTGACTCTAACGGTTACAAAGTGGTTAATCACCAAAATCGACCAATGGGTACCGTACCCAATCGTACCCAGAGGTGAGTCCGTCTGGAACTACTTTTTCTAAACCTCTCTAAAAAGGTCAAATTTCACTTGTTTTGCATCAATATTGATACAGGGTACTTATTATATGTTATAGTTTGGATTCCTAAAGCTTTTTGGCTACTATTGCATCATTCAAGGGTGATTTTCAATATAAGTAAGCATTTTTTTTACTATGTTCAATCTGAATTTACTTTAAAATAAAATCATCTATATTGATTCTGACACTTCTACAGCCAACTCACAGGTGTATCATTGCTTTAAGAAAAAAGATTATTCATTTACCCCTTATCCCTTTAACTGCCAGCGCCACCATTTGGTAGAGCACATTTTGTGTCTTGATATCTTGTTGGAAAAAAAATTAAAAAGTTGAACTCCATCTGATTCAGCCAGCTCTACCCTTTGGTTGACATGTTATGCACAAAACAACCTCTAGATGTCACTGTGGTTCGAACAGAAAGCCCTTCAGCTAGCTTCTTCTGAGAAAGTTGACATGCTAAAAATCACTGCTGAAGAAATCACTCTTTTTGGTCAACTCTTGTAAGGTAACCATATAATTTGACATATTTTAGTTCAGAGTACTGACTGAACATAATTAGATAACTTGATGCACAAAAAAAGTTTTAATAAGGGTGTAATTATTTTTTTGAAAATATGCTCAACCAACCGGTCGAATTGGCTTTTTATGGAGATGTTTTTCAATAAAATATGGTAAATAAATGGCTAGATTCATGGTAATATTACTAAATCTAGGACTGCCTTATGAGTCTCAGAGTGAAAGAGTGATAATAATTTATATAGCACCTTTCATGCATGGCATTCAGCCCAAAGTTGCACACAGATGAGCAAGTTAGGCCAACACAGGATATAGGCATTTGCTGTTAAGCCAGTGGTTTCTTGTTAGGCCAATTCAGCAGATACAGTAAGATGAGCAAGTCTTTTTTTTATTATGAAAAACACTTTACATTACTTTTTTCCATTTGATTTTTTTTTACAAATATAATTTATTATTTTTGATGAATATATCTGGTTGTATGTATTACTCATTTTCCATAAAAGAAACAAATGTATTTCAGTTTGTGTTTTATTTGAGTTGATGCGTACAAATACTGTACTGTATATGATGATTGAAAATGCACTTTTACCATAGAAGGCCAGCTCGGCCAGTTGGTAGAGGCTCAGAAAAACAAAACTATGTGGTCATACAAAAAAAAAAAATTGTTTGTGGTTATTTGTGGCCCATTTGATAAAAAACGCAAACAAATAATTTTTCCATAGCTTTTTTCTTGGTCCGGCAGTTAAAGGGTTATAGAAGTGAAGATATAGTCATTTGTTCTGGGCATGTCACTTTCGAGCCTGAGGCCTGAAAAACAGGCTCAGGACTTAACAGGTTAACAAACAGTATGTTGCTCTCTTCTCACGTGGAGACCACACATCGTAACCTTCATGTAAATCCAGGGGCGGCGGGTACTGTAGGCTAGGGAAGGCTAAGCCTTCCCAAATATTTGTGTCACTGCATCCTGGTAAAATTAAAATATAATGTATAATGTTTGTGTCTTTGACATTAGCGCTGCTATGCAGCCACCAGTAACTGTTCTACGAAGCCAGTTCAACAGACCCTGGATATATTTGAGTTATCTTAACTAACCCTAACAGACGAGATCTCGCTAAGCGGTCCTACGACGCTGCTTATCAACTCGCTAAATCGACCCAGGGTTTCTCTGTCCGGCTGAGAGCGCGTTCACATGAAAGGGGCGGGGTTAGCAACATTTGACCAATCACAAACATGGACAAGCGTACTGACATTTCCTTTATCCTGTAATATGACTTGATAGCTTTAAACTCCGCACACAGAGCTCTGATTGGTCAGCAGGCGGTGCTTTCACTGAGTTGATCTCTTATATATATAGACGCCGGAGGCGGGCAGCGTCATGACTATGACTCATCTGTAAAAGTCTTAGGCTCTGGGACTCTGATCGACCAGAAGAAATTTGGAGCAGGTTGGTGACTTTACTCTCAAGTTATAACCAATAACAAGCTTTAAATCACTTTTGATGTTTGTGGTCATAAGAAGGTGCTGACCAAATTTGAAGTCGCACAAATTAAATCTCTAGGAGGAGTTTGTTAAAGTATGGGGCCTGAAAAATGGCTAAAATACACACTTAACATCACTAAATTCAAAATGCCCAACTTATGGTGAGTCTAAGACAATAGCAACGGTAGAGTTTTTTAAGTCTACATGTGATACACATGCTTGCCAAGTTTCGTACATCTAGGTGTAACATAGAGCAAGGGCTGCTTCGTTAATTTTTTGTAGGGGGCGCTATTGAGCCACTTTGCCACAACGAAACACAATAACAATGTGAGTTAACTCAGATCATCACTGTTAACGTGTGTGCCTAGTTGTGTGTGTGTGCATCCCTCAGCCATGAAACATAACGGGGGGTTACGTATTGTAACCCTAGTTCTATAAGCATAGGCAGAGCCCTCTATTGGACTCTATGGGTACTACTCTCATCAATGATACGCGAGCATTCACACACTCAAGTTGTATAAACGTAGCCGGCCAATCAGGGCGAGCCTACCTGAATGCGCGCGCAGGCCCACAGTATATAAGGCGGCTACGCCTCCTGACTGTCATCCTACACCCTCTTCAGCGAGCGGCATAGGATAGACAGGGCCCCTAGGTAGAGGTCTCCGCCTGTGCTTATAGAACTAGGGTTACAATACGTAACCCCCCGTTCTATCTCACACAGGCTCCGCCCTCTACTGGAGTCTATGGGTACAGTGGGTGGAGCACCGATGGATAAATGCCCTGTCATCCTACAACATCGACCCACCACACTGCCCCTTACCGGCCTTTGGTTAACAGCCACCGCACCCCAACTTCCTATCATCCGGTTGTGACTGTGGAGGGCCGCAGCTTACTTGGCTGGGTAGAGCCTAATTGGTAAACCCCTAGCTCCAACCTGCAGGTGCCAGCGCAAGTGACTATACACTGCGCATTTACGTTTCCCAGGTCCCTAAGGAGCATAGGGAGAACGTAAGTGCACCATGTCCCCCACACTCACACACGCTTACCTTGTGTAGAGTGTGCATGGACAGGTGAACAGGTCCACCTCTGCTTTCCCGAACTGGGCCCAGATCTGCTTCACCACCTCCGGGGGAAGCATCCATTCGTCTGGCAGGGGCCCGCCTCTCGACATGAGGTTGGCCCTCCTGTTCTCCCGCCCCGGGATGTGGAGGGCCTTCAGAGACAACACATTCTCTGAGGCCCACAACCACAGGTTCTCCGCTGTGCTCAACAAGGCGGCGGAGCAGACTCCACACCCTGCCTGTTGATGTACGCCACTGTGGTGCAGTTGTCACTCCTCACCAGCACATGTTTGCCCTGTAGCAAGGGAATAGTCTTGTTTCTGGACGAAATTAACATGGGATCTCTCCGGCCATCATACGTACTTCGTCTCACTGGAATATTAACGGTCAGATGGAATATAAAATCAACCCCATTTATCCGGCCAGTGACGGGAGAGTTTTGAAAGTGACAAAACGCTGTTCCATACATTTAAAAACACTTAAACAATTCAAAAATGTTTACCCAGGATTCAGACACCTTCCCTGGCTTGTATAGTGCAGTGATACACCCTGGAGGTATCAGACTATTTCAACACTGTATACCCAGGGGTCTATTTTAAACAACTTTACCCCACCTTTCAAACACTTTCCCTGGGTAGTAAAGTGACGTGCTGCAGTCTGGTTCTCTCCCAGTACTGGGTACTATTTAAATGTATTTGTATGATATATTTCTGGGGTAGGAAAGTAACATTTCTGGGTGATTCTGTCAGTTTATGGAGCTTAGCCAACACATCCTGGAGGTTCCAGGCAGAATTTGGGTGTTCATAGGCTGCCTGCCATGCGCCCCCACCCGTGGAGAGAAGAAAAAAGTGAAGAAAACGGTTAATTATATCTTAAAATAATCAAAAATGAAGTTTTGAAAAAAGTCTGAAAAAACGACTAAGCGCCAACGGAGAAGGGGAAATGAAAAGCTCAACCCTTTGGCGCTTTTTCCCCTTCTCCGTTGCAAGTTGCAACGGAGAAGTGGAAAAGGGTCCGGGGCTTCATTTCCCCTTCTCCGTCGAAAAAATTCATCCATACATTTCGGACTACCGTCTGCACGAAATCAGAAACCCGGTTTTCAGTCATACTCTGAAAAAAAACGGCTGTCTGCAAACACGGAGGTCAAGTGTCCGCTCACCATGCACTATGGGTCAGCCTTATTTTGTGCCTCAAGACCCCCCAGCCTGGTTCTCAAAAAAGTTGACTGACAAATGTGCCTCTGGAGGAATGTAAGGGGAGTTGACAGGGGACTCTACCCCTTATGAGGCACTATTTTCGGATACTATTTTACATTTTCACCCCTTTTGCCTGGTTCTCAAAAAAGTTTTGTTTGACAAATGTGACTCTGGAGGAATGCAAGGGGAGTTGACAGGGGACTCTACCCGCGTTATGAGGCACTATTTTCGGACACTTTTTTTACATTTTCACCCCTTTTGCCTGGTTCTCAAAAAAGTTTTGTTTGACAAATGTGACTCTGGAGGAATGCAAGGGGAGTTGACAGGGGACTCTACCCGCGTTATGAGGCACTATTTTCGGACACTTTTTTTAACATTTTCACCCCTTTTGGCTGGTTCTCAAAAAAGTTTTGTCTGACAAATGTGACTCTGGAGGAATGCAAGGGGAGTTGACAGGGGACTCTACCCGCGTTACGAGGCACTATTTTCGGACACTTTTTTTACATTTTCACCCCTTTTTTGATGGATGAATTTGAACTTATTTTGTTACTTTTTGCTCAATTTGACCCAGTTCTGGCCACCGTGTTGCCTGGAGGATAGGACCGAGAGATGACAGACTCTCTGGCCGCCTCACAAGAGTCTATTGTCGGACCCTTTCTTTGCTTTTCCGGGGCACCCCAAACCCTCTCATGGTTGGGGCACCATGAATTGATGCATCAGACCAAATGTTGCCATCACCAGCCCCGCGGAGGTGGGACCATCCAACCCGGTGGTAACCCAATACCTCCCTTGGTCCGTGCACCATGGATTGAAGCATCGGACCCAGTGTCGCAATCACCGGTCACACTAACGCATATAAACAGATAAATAGAACATCATTTTGATCAAATTCATTGTGTCTGTTCTAGTGAGGATGTCGTCCGAATGCCCGGTGTGCAGAGTCTTCTATCTGGCGTTGAACAAGCACCTTAAGCACAAACATGCAGTGCGTAACTTGGAAGAGAGAGGCATCATTCTGAAAATGGCTAGTGGCAGGATAAATGTTCGCACCAAACCCTGTCCCATCACAGGGTGTTCGTATGCTGGGAAGAGACTGGACCGTCATGTAACTCATGACCACCCTGAGTTATCCCGATGTGAGGCACATCAGGTCATGGCAAGGCTGAAGCATAGTGTGGCCCTGCAGTTGCTCCATGACCTCCGTGAGACTAACCCCATCATTGGAATGGCTACATCATTGGATATAGACAATGAGGAGGAATACCCCGGGCACCCTCCACCCTTGTCCCCACATACTGAGTGTGACAACGAGGACTGCAGGCAGGTGGTGCTGGAAAATGTGGCATTGAGGGCTCAGAAGGATGCCCTCAATGATGAGGTGAAGACCCTGCGCTCCAGGCTGAAAAAGGAGCTAAAACCCAGGAAGCAGAGTGCCACTGCTGCTGTGCTTGCGGAAGAGGAAGAATGTATACGATTCAAGGGCCTTCCAATCACAAGTAACTCCGGCACGAACACAGCAGCCTCCGGTGGAGAGCCCTGTGTGAAGACCCCTGTCCACCCTGTAATGCAGTCCCCAGCAATGAAAATCAAGTTGCCTAAAAGCATGGAGGCGTACCTTCAGACATACAGGGATCATTGTGAGGGTGTCGCTCCGACAGTAAAACATGAAGAAAATGCTCTGTCGAAGGTCAGCCGGATAAAACACTTCCTCACATTCTCGTCCCATGGTGTGAAGCGGCTGTCAGACTGGCTGTTCCTGAAAGACTTAAATAAGATCCGTGGCTGGATCAAGTATATTTCGAAGTGGTGCCAGGCAGTCACCACATCGGAGTTCTTCCTGAAGAATGTGAATCATTTCATGAGGTACATGTCTGATTCAAAGCCCCGGGGGTGCAGGCTCACCAGGTCTGATATTTCCCACATAATCAGAGAGGTGAGAGCCAACATGAAAAACATGAAGAAGGCAGTCACTGTGCACCAGTTTAAGGTGAAAAGGAATAAACTGGATCATCTGCCGAGCCAGGCTGAACTTTTCGCCGCCATGGCGGCCGCAGAGAAGCGCATCCCCCAGCTCCTCGACCTGATGACCAGCACGCCGACCTCAAGCACCCAATACCTGCTATATAGCTATCTAACCCTCCATTGGAGCCTCCTCTATGGCCAACGTCCGGGCGTGTACGCAAACATGACCAACATCGAGGTATTAGAGGCGGACAAAAGGGGAACTGCTGATGGCTACATCATCCATGTGCAGGACCACAAGACGGCCAAGACATTTGGCGAAGCACAGCTGGCGCTTACAGTAAATGAGTTTAGCTGGGTCATGCGGTGGATGGGGATAAAAGAGGCATTGCTGGGTCCTCAGAATGAATTCTTCCTTTCCACAACAGCGAAGTTGGCCTCCAGGAACCTGAATGCTCACTTGAAGAGTGCATGGGCTGATGCTGGGCTAGAAACAGCCGTCACCTTCACAATCCTGCGCACTGCCCTGGCTGACAATATCAAGCATCACCAAGATCCAGCAAGCCGGTCGATTCTCGCCAGGTTTATGTGTCACGACATAACCACGGCTGACCGGTTCTACGCGAATGCACCTGGAATAAAGGAGGCATTGAAAATCTGCTCAATGTTCAGGGCGTCATTGGTTCCGGCAGCAGCTGCAGCAGCAGCATCAGAAGGATGTCTACAGCCATCAGATGAGGATACCTCCGAAGAGGGCTCCGGGGCTGAGAGCAGCATACAAGACCCCAACCATACCTCTTCTTCAGAGCATGAACAACCTGAAGGGTCATTGGAGCGGGAGCAGCAGCGGATGCGGAAGCGGGAGGGAAAGAGGCCAATGAAGTCTGAATTGGTCCCCGGACCCCCGCTAAACATTGGGAGTATTTGTACCGTGTATACTGTTTTTGTCATGCATACTGTGTAAGCTGTTTTTGTTAAAAATAAAAATAAAAACTGGATGCTGAGGGGCGTGCTGCATTAGGGTTACCAGGGCCATGAAAACATCCACCACGGAAAGGGGTGGTGGTGCCGTGAAGAAGGCCGAATGTGGACGCTGAGGGGCGGGCATCATTAAGGTTAAAACATCCTCACAGCATGGAACCACTCCTGAAAATGTACATAATATGTGCATTCCCAGGAGTGGTTCCATGTTAAATGATATCGCGCAAAATGACAGGCTAAAACTCTCTTCCAGACGTTTACAAACACTTTTCCCGACCGTTTACATATTATTTCTGCCTTGTAAAGTGCAGGTTACCAGGTGCATGAGAAAATCCTCCACAGAAGGGGTGGTGGTGCTGTGAAGAAGGTCGAATATGGATGCTGATGGGCGGACAGTAAAGCACCACAAAATCCAGCCCCCTTTTAGGGTCACCAGGGGCACGAAGTTCTGGAGGGTGTGAATATCTGGGTTTAGTCCGCGGGGGAGTGCTTAAGTGTGGGGGCCTGGGGACCCACGGTACGCAAGGTTATGGAAGTGCCACTGTTAGGGAGACATGCTGGAGGTCTCCAGGCCGTCCTTTGGGGGTCTGTGAGCGGGCAAATAGAGGTGATTTTCCCGGTCTCTCTCCTGGAGGTCTGAAGTAAACTAAGTGCACATGTTAGGGAGACATGCTGGGGGTCATTAGTCCGTCCTTTGGTGGTCTGTGAGCCGCCAAAGAGAGGTGATTTTCCCGGTCTCTCTCCTGGAGGTCTGAAATAAACTAAGTGCACATGTTAGGGAGACATGCTGGAGGTCTCCAGGCCGTCCTTTGGGGGTCTGTGAGCGGGCAAAGAGAGGCGCATTTAACGGTCTCTCTCCTGGATGTGTGAAATAAACTAAGTGCACATGTTAGGGAGACGTCCTGGAGGTCTCCAGGCCGTCCTTTGGGGGTCTGTGAGCCGCCAAAGAGAGGTGATTTTCCCGGTCTCTCTCCTGGAGGTGTGAAATAAACTAAGTGCACATGTTAGGGAGACATGCTGGAGGTCTCCAGGCCGTCCTTTGGTGGTCTGTGAGCCGCCAAAGAGAGGTGATTTTCCCGGTCTCTCTCCTGGAGGTGTGAAATAAACTAAGTGCACATGTTAGGGAGACATGCTGGAGGTCTCCAGCCAGAGAGCAGGACCACGCAGCTGCCTTTTCAACCCAGGAAAATAGAGCTTGGATCCTGGGTAAACAGTGTTTAAATAGTATGGGACTTCCAGGGAACATGACAGCAATTTCCAACACAGGAAAAGTGTTTGAAAGGTGGGGGAAAGTGTTGCAAATAGAGGCAGAGTGAAGCCAGAGAGCAGGATGGCACCGCTGACTTTTCAACCCAGGAAAAGGGTTTGAAAGGTGGGGGAAAGTGTTCATGCAGCCCCCTAATAACGGTAATAATGATTAAAAACCATTTATAGGGCAGTGTGAATTTAAATCTATTTAAGTGCAGTTCCTATGTTTCCCCACAGGAGGGCTCTATACACTACATGAGCACAGTGCATTAACAGTAAAACATACAATAAAAAAAGGCAAATCGATGGATTTAAGGTACAGGGAGGCTCCGCACCAGACACAGGTACATTCCCAAGTCCCCACAATAGTGACAACGGTGATTTAAACTAGTTTCTGCGGGGAAAATAGTGCTAAAAGTCGGATAAAACTCTGCTAAAACTCTGATAACGGTGTGGTAAAAGTCTGATTGTTTCAGAGACCCATAGTGATGATACAATAAACCATTTACATCTAAAAGTATCCATTAAAATTCATTTGCAGGGGGGACAGTGCAGAGAGAAGCCTGGAAATGCATCTCCAGGACCACGGAGAGCTCCCAGGTGCTGAAGAGGGGGAGACAGGCGCCGCTGCCTTTTCAACCCAGGAAAGGGGTTTGAAAGGTGGGGGAAAGTGTTTGAAAGGTGGAGGAAAGTGTTGTAAATAGAGGCAGAGTGAACCCAGAGAGCAGGATGGCACTGCTGCCTTTTCAACCCAGGAAAATGGTTTGAAAGGAGGGGGAAAAGTGTTTGAAAGGTGGGGGAAAGTGTTGTAAATAGAGGCAGGGTGAAGCCAGAGAGCAGGATGGCACCGCTGCCTTTTCAACCCAGGAAAATGGTTTGAAAGGAGGGGGAAAAGTGTTTGAAAGGTGGGGGAAAGTGTTGTAAATAGAGGCAGAGTGAAGCCAGAGAGCAGGACCACACAGCTGCCTTTTCAACCCAGGAAAAGAGAGCTTGGATCCTGGGTAAACAGTGTGCACAGGGTATGGGACTTCCAGGTATTTAGGTCTGTCACTTTGTGTAACCGCAAAACTCCTTGACATCTCCCGAGAGCGGACGTCCATTATCGGTAAGGCGTCTAAGGCAGAGATAAGCGTACCATTAGGTCTGTCACTTTGGGTAACCGCACCACGCATTGACATCTCCCGAGAGGGGACATCAATTATCGGTAAGGCCTCTAATGCGAGTTAGGGATGCTCCGATCGATTGGCCGCCGATCGATATCGGCCGATACTCACTCTGCCGATCGATCGGTGCTCTCTAAAAATGCCGATCGCGAGAGCCGATCGCATGACGTAAAAATACATGACACTTTTCTCTGTGCGCGGCAAAACAAGCTCGCCAAAATGGCTTCACCAGTCTGGCAGTATTTTAAGGTGTCCGAAAATGACAATAAAATAGCGGTATGCAACGTGTGTGAAGCAGAAATCCTGCAGCTCCACCCGCTGTGACGGACCGGTGAGCGGAGCAACACACACAAGAGTTAGACCTAACACACTTAGCTATTTTATCTACCTCTGGAACAAGCTAAACTAGTTATACATATATTTATTCTTCACTGTCGGGTCACTCATTACTGGATCAGTGAGCTGCATGAGATACTGACAGGCTGTCAGGAGAGGGAGAGAGAGGGAGAGAGAGAGAGGGGGAGAGAGGAAAAGAGAGCGCTTCCGCTCATTTCTCCCGTGTTATTTTCCAAAGTTAATGTAAACTTGAATAATGTACTTCATTTGAATGTAATAATTATGTTGGTTGTTGTTTGTGGAAGCGCCAGTGAATGAGCATTAACTGAGTTTTAAACATCACTTTAAATGGAAGATCCCCATAGGCCCCGCCCACTCGATCGGATCGGCCCCAAAATTGGCGATCGGAGCATCCCTAGCGTAAGTTGCGCTGACAGGTACACACACTGCGTCCCCGCAGCGAGGCCCCCCCCCCCCGCCCTCCTGTTGACAGTTCACGAGCGTCGAGCTCTTCAACACCCCCCCCCCCATATATTTTTTAATGGCACTTCATATCAAAAAGGTTGCCGACCCCTGGTTTAGATAGTTCACTTTATTCTAAGTTATCTCAGTGGGTCTCAAACGATTTGGTCACAATTTATGTAAACAAATATTTCCAAGGCACACCTTTATAATTATTAGGATAAATAACAACAGGTTTGAAATCATTCCTCTGCATACTATAGGATAGTAACCAAAAATATCGTTTAAAACTGGAGATATTAAAAAATATGCATAAATAAATAAATGTTAACTGGGTAAAATAAGATATGAATGAACAACACAAATAAAATATGTTACATTTATTTGTTATTGGCTGTGGTGGGTTATTGGTTATGTTCACATACTTATTTGATTATTAAAATGTAAACCGATCTTTTTCATATGGGTGTTTTAGAGTTGTACCCCCTTGATCTAGTCTCTGGTAATTCTGCTCAAAGTGCACCAGATTGAACCAAATCATAATCTCGCCTAGGGCACCAAAATGTCTAGGGCCGGCCCTGCGTGTGCCCACTGGCTGCCTCCTTTACTGGAGTTACAACTGGGGCGGCGAGTGGGGAATCGTGTCTCATAATGAGTGCCCAGTTACCATCGTATGAAACGGATCTTGCCGATTTCAACGAGACATTATGGGGAAATGTGGAATTGTGGAGAGAGATGACTCTTACTCTGGGATAAATGCAATCGTTTTCATTGAATGCATTTTTCACACACACAACACTTCTCATTTTACAGTGGGAGGAGGCGGAAGGATTCGCCCTCGCCTCTTGGGTGGTGAGGCACACATCTCTGTATGTGTGTGTGTGTGTGTGTGTGTGTGTGTGTGTGTGTGTGTGTGTGTGTGTGTGTGTGTGTGTGTGTGTGTGTGTGTGTGTGTGTGTGTGTGTGTGTGTGTGTGTGTGTGTGTGCATCTCCAGACTCCGCCCATCCCTTTCTCAATCAAACACTGAAGTCCTGGTCAATGCATTTGTCACGTCCCGCATCGACTACTGTAACGCCATCCTCTCAGGCATACCCACCAAGCTCATCAATAAACTTAAAATCATACAGAACTCTGCAGCCCGGATCATCACCGGCACCAAGGCCTCAGCACACATCACCCCCATCCTCATCCAACTCCACTGGCTCCCTGTTCAATCCCATATCAACTTCAAAAACATACTGCTCACTTACAAAGCCCTACATAACCTGTGTTGGTGTCTGTCTGTGTGTGTTGGTATCTGTCTGTGTGTGTTGGTATCTGTCTGTGTGTGTTGGTATCTGTCTGTGTGTGTTGGTGTCTGTCTGTGTGTGTTGGTGTCTGTCTGTGTGTGTTGGTATCTGTCTGTGTGTGTTGGTATCTGTCTGTGTGTGTTGGTGTCTGTCTGTGTGTGTTGGTGTCTGTCTGAGTGTGTTGGTGTCTGTCTGAGTGTGTTGGTATCTGTCTGTGTGTGTTGGTATCTGTCTGTGTGTGTTGGTGTCTGTCTGTGTGTGTTGGTGTCTGTCTGTGTGTGTTGGTGTCTGTCTGTGTGTGTTGGTGTCTGTCTGTGTGTGTTGGTGACCCTCACATCGTACAAGGAAAAACTTCCAGAGAAAAAACCCACAGTTTAAAGGGAAAAAATGGGAGAAACCTCAGGGAGAGCAACAGAGGAGGGATCCCTCTCCCAGGACGGACAGACGTGCAATAGATGCCGTGTGTAAATCGAAGAGATAATACATTTTACAGCGTAGGTAGACCAAATGTTTGGAAATGCATGTGACTATAATAAGAAGATGAATCCACGAAGATGTCAAAAACAATCCTGTGGGAGCCATCAGGGAAGCAGCATGACGAGACCCAGGCAGGACCGCAGAGACACGCCCAGCCACGACCCGAAGTCCACGACTTAATCCGGAACTCAGGATTGAGGATCCAGGGCACACGACCACAGCAGACCGGATCAGACACGGCTCCGGGTCCCGGCGTAGATGTAGACACAAAACACAGATTTGGGGGAAGCTGGGATTAATCGGAACATGAGAATACACAGACACAGACAGATAGAAGGAAGAAAGAAGAACAAGCACTCCCTTAGGATAGGTTGAGGGAAAAGGGTAGCAAGTAAGAGAGTAAGAAACAGAGGTGGAGAGGCAAAACGCAGGGAGCAAGGTCCCCACTGGAGCCTTAGTTGGGATTGATGAGAGGTAAGGAGGTAAGCTGTGAATACGGTCATAACACTCCCCGGCTTGAATAAGCCTCTCTGCAAACCTGTTTCCCTCTAATAAAACCTCGAGAGGTCAGAGAGGGAAAAGTTTGGTGTCTGTCTGTGTGTGTTGGTATCTGTCTGTGTGTGTTGGTATCTGTCTGTGTGTGTTGGTGTCTGTCTGTGTGTGTTGGTATCTGTCTGTGTGTGTTGGTGTCTGTCTGTGTGTGTTGGTGTCTGTCTGTGTGTGTTGGTGTCTGTCTGTGTGTGTTGGTGTCTGTCTGTGTGTGTTGGTATCTGTCTGTGTGGTTGGTATCTGTCTGTGTGTGTTGGTGTCTGTCTGTGTGTGTTGGTGTCTGTCTGTGTGTGTTGGTGTCTGTCTGTGTGTGTTGGTGTCTGTCTGTGTGTGTTGGTGTCTGTCTGTGTGTGTTGGTGTCTGTGTGTGTGTGTCTGTGTGTGTTGGTGGCTGTCTGTGTGTGTTGGTGTCTGTCTGTGTGTGTTGGTGTCTGTCTGTGTCTGTCTGTGTGTGTTGGTGTCTGTCTGTGTCTGTCTGTGTGTGTTGGTGTCTGTCTGTGTGTGTCTGTGTGTGTTGGTGTCTGTCTGTGTGTGTTGGTGTCTGTCTGTGTGTGTTGGTGTCTGTCTGTGTGTGTTGGTATCTGTCTGTGTGTGTTGGTGTCTGTCTCTGTGTGTTGGTGACTGTCTGTGTGTGTTGGTGTCTGTCTGTGTGTGTTGGTCTGTCTGTGTGTGTTGGTGTCTGTCTGTGTGTGTTGGTATCTGTCTGTGTGTGTTGGTGTCTGTCTGTGTGTTGGTGTCTGTCTGTGTGTGTTGGTGACTGTCTGTGTGTTGGTGTCTGTCTGTGTGTGTTGGTGTCTGTCTGTGTGTGTTGGTGTCTGTCTGTGTGTGTTGGTGTCTGTCTGTGTGTGTTGGTGTCTTGTGTGTGTGTCTGTGGTGTTGTGGCTGTCTGTGTGTGTTGGTGTCTGTCTGTTGTGTGGTGTCTGTCTGTGTCTGTCTGTGTGTGTTGGTGTCTGTCTGTGTCTGTCTGTGTGTGTTGGTGTCTGTCTGTGTGTGTCTGTGTGTGTGGTGTCTGTCTGTGTGTGTTGTGTCTGTCTGTGTGTGTTGGTGTCTGTCTGTGTGTGTTGGTGTCTGTCTGTGTGTGTTGGTGTCTGTCTTGTGTGTGTGACTGTCTGTGTGTGTTGGTCTGTCTGTGTGTGTGGTGTCTGTCTGTGTGTGTTGGTGTCTGTCTGTGTGTGTTGGTATCTGTCTGTGTGTGTTGGTGTCTGTCTGTGTGTGTTGGTGTCTGTCTGTGTGTGTTGGTGACTGTCTGTGTGTGTTGGTGTCTGTCTGTGTGTGTTGGTGTCTGTCTGTGTGTGTTGGTGTCTGTCTGTGTGTGTTGGTGTCTGTCTGTGTGTGTTGGTGCCGCCTCTGTCAACACGCTGCAGTGAGTTCATCGCCAACAAAAACACAAAGTCACAGCTTCATAAAACCCAGAAGTATTTAATCATTATTCAAGTCAAACCGGCCTTTAAAACTAAAACGGCATCATGAAGAGAGCCACGATCAGATGGACCCAAAGATAGATAAAGAAGGTAAAGAATCAGGGAGATGGAAACAGTAAGAAGATAAATGGTGGTTCTGTGTGATGGTGGCCGTCCTCCTCGCTCCGCGGTTCAAAGCCCTGTTGCTGTGAGAGGAATGCTGACGTAAAGAGGAATGAAGTGTTTGTAGTTCATGCCAGAACATTCAGTCCAAAACTATGTGTGTGTGTGTGTGTGTGTGTGTGTGTGTGTGTGTGTGTGTGTGTGTGTGTGTGTGTGTGTGTTGAATCAGGAGTGTGTGTTTTCAGGCTGAATCGTCCGGAAATCACTGCAACACAAAGACAGACGTTAGTGTCGCACAACAAACCAAAGGGCAAAACATGATGAGGTTAATCCACCGAAATATGTTGTGTTTAACTAATGAAGGTTCAGACGAGGATCTGAGAGTCACTTTATTACAGATTAAACTGCAGGTTAGTTTATAGATTAACGGTTTGCTTTACGAAATGTCAGAAAATATGGAAACATTTGAAATAATAACTGATGAAATTACATTAAAATAGAACAAAATTTATAATTATATTGCGATAAAAAAGTGGATTGAAAGGTTGTTATAGAGAGGGTGGTCCTCACTTTGTAGGTCTTTTGACTTGGACCTCACTAAACAACAAGTACATGTATGTGTGTACATGTGTGTATGTGTGAGTGTTAGCGTGTGTGCACATGTTAGTGTGTGAGTTTTTATGAGTGTGCGTGTTAGTGTGTGAGTTTGTCTGATTGTGTGCGTGTGTGTAGTATAGTGTGTTAGTGTGTATGTGAGTGTGTGTGTGTGTTTGTTTGTTCTATTCCTATGTGTGTTTATAGTAAAAAGGCTAGTTTAGAAGGATTATAAAGGCTGCATAAAAAGGAACTGGACTGTGACACTCCAAAATAATATCATAAGGCTTCTTTAAAATGAGGAATCTTTATTTTTGAAATGTTCTGGTATATGGACATTTTTCCTAAATATATTGGACTGTATTATTGTAATATGTAGGATGACCTTATATATAAGCCATCTTTTATTTGTATTGTATTTTTGTACCTATGGTATTTATGTTCTCAGTGTTATTATATATTTGATTTCAATACGTTTTGTTTTTCATATTCTCATGTTGAATTTTTGGGGATTTGAGACCTTCTACATGTTGTGACCCCTTGTTAAAGAAACTGTTCATCTAAAGAATACTATTGGATGTAAAAGGGAATGTGAGAAAATAAATAATGAAGAATAAGTCAAACAAAAAATAGTTAGTTAGTTAGGCTAGTTTAAACATGGGAAAAAACCCAAATAACAGGTAGAAATGTCAAGCAGTAAACGTGAGGTCCTGAAAGGGTTAAAGGCAGAGGAGGACAGATGTGGATGGGGAACACCTGTCCTCACGTTTACTGCCTGACATTTGAAGCTGAAATCTGGGGTTTTTCCACAGTTTCACAACCGCTGGTTACTATAAAACCGTCAGGGGAATAGAACCAACGCACACCGTCAAACAGACACGGTGTGAGGCGGATGGCTGCTTTGTATTATAATGTCATTTGCACATTTATTCACAGAAATGGCATTAACACGAGTGGGTTTCTAATGTAATGCCATGGTCCATTTGGTGTTGTCTGGAAACACAGGTGTATAGCCGGACATTTGAAGCTGTTATTTGGGGTTTAACCACATTATAACAATCATTTACGGCCTTTTTTAATAGAACTAACACATATTATCTCAGACAGACACGGTTTCAGGCGGATTACCGTTTGTAGTAGCCTATCATGTTATTTGCATATTTCTTAACAATAATGGCATTAACATGAGTGGGTTTGGTATCAGATTCTCTGGAGCAGCGTGACCGACGGGGTCGCGTCCGAAGCGGCTGCAAGGTGTCCGATAATGGGTGCATGCGGTTTGTATTTACCTGCAATGGGAAAGAGGCGCTCTTGTTGCCCACATACCCCCGGACTACATGGCTCTGTATGGACAGGACACGGCACTCCATGGCCGAGGAGGGGAGGCAGATCAATCCGTTACTTCAACGAGGATCCCGGCAACACATCGGAGAAACAAAACACAACCGGTTTGGAGAAGCTAAGCTAACCGAGGCTAACCCGCTGTGTGTGTGGATGAGAGTGGTGTTTGTAACCATGGACGAGAAAAGAGAGAGAGGCGGAGCTCCGTTCATTCCTATGAGACTCGCTCACTGGTGCATGAAGACAGAATAGAGAGGCTGTGGAGTCACAAAGTACCCGGATGTGGGCCCACTGAGCATGCGCACTTGAGTTTTTGACTAACAATAAATATATACGGTATACATACACAGTATACAGACATATGCTAACAATACTTTTTAGTGCAGTAACTATGCTACACTGCTGCAAAGCTATTCTCTATTCCTTATTATTCATATTAAACGTGTGTCTTGGGTCACCAGATACACCCAAAAGTGTGAACAGTCCTCCAGATTGTACACCTTTCTCAAAGCGTACAAATCTTGGTGCTATTTCTAGAACATATTAAACAAATATCCTAATCCCCAGTATAAAGAAGAAGAAGGAACTGGTCCCACAGAGGGGACATTTACATTCTGCACAAGTCCCTATGGACTTCGCCACCATCATAAATGACTGTATGTATTTATATATATTTGTTTTAATGCAAACAATATCTCAATTTCATTTAGGTATTGCCAGGTGTGCACAACCCTCTGAATATTTTGCATATTTGTACAGAGGCTAACTCTCTTGTACACAACTTTCCACTTCCCATAACACTCCTGCACACATTTTATTTGATTATTCTGTCATCAATGCAAGTCGTTTTTTGGCATATCCAGACTTCATGTATATCATTTTCTATACCTTAACGTAGGCCTATAATAGTTTTTATTAATTATTATTATTTTAACTTTTTATCTTCTGTAACTGTGTTTATGTATTCATCAAATACACCGAGGCAAATTCCTCGTATGTGTAAACCTACTTTCTGACTCTGAACATGCAATTAAAGCAGATGAATAAACAGAGACAAATGTAATGACTGATTGTAAGAGCTTATTTAATGGGATATAGACTGTATTAATGACAAATGCATACATATATTTATATACGCAAAATACATACCTCCTTTACGGGCTATAAAAGTGTTAGCGCAGTACAAAAAATGTATCCGCCTATTTACAGACTTCTCTTTCCACAATGTAAGTCAAGGGGAAAAATATTTTTGGGCCAAGATGACGTCACGGAAGCTGCAGTACCACCGTTTAGCCACTAGGGACATTCCAAATATGGGCTTCAACGGCCGGGGCACTGTGTGACACACACACACACACACACACACACACGCACACACACACACACACACACACACACAGGTGGTATTCTGCACAGGCAATCTGAGTGACCGCCTAAAACCGGGTGACGCCACAACATGGCCACTAGGCACATCAGCACAGCTGGAATTGAATGACAGCTCCACCCCCTTTATTTTAATCTATTATAACACTCGTTTTTTCAGATGTATTTCAGGAAACATGTATCATGAACTCGAGTGGGGCTTCTCCGTGCCAGAAAAATAGAGGAAAACTCAATTTGTTTTAAAATGTGAATCTTTCTGAGTGTAGTTTGGTGTCTGTGAGTCACAGCATCCTTTCAGGGAGTCGTGACTGAAGCAGGATCTCACACACATTACAGGCTGCAGCAGACCGGGGGAACGGGGTGATCAGCAGCCTGTAAAGTAACGACATTTACTCAAGTACTTAAGTACAATTCTGAGGTACTTGAGTATTTCAATGTTATGCTACCTTGTACTTCTACTCCACTACAGTTCAGAGGTACATGGTGTACTTCTACTCCACTACAGTTCAGAGGTACATGGTGTACTTCTACTCCTCTACATGTATTTAATCCCTTTAGTTACTTCACAGATGTGGATGAATGATGTGAAATATAACCAAGTGTTAAATCAGACTTTAGTTCCACCTGGAGTAAATCCACAAGCTACCCTGCAGTATACAAAGCCATTCAAACTAGCTGCACCTTTACCAGCTTTGAGAACACTTTCATGATCAATCATTATAAAACATATCATATATATTATTCTGAAATGGACCAATCTGCACAATGACTACTTTCACTGTCGCTACTTTCACTATATTTTGATGAGAATACTTTTCTAGTTTTACTTGAGGAACATTTTGAATGCATGACTTTTACTGTAACAGAGTATTCCTACACTCTGGTACTTCTACTTTTACTCAAGAACAAGATCTGAGTACTTCTACTTTAACTCAAGTACACGATCTGAGTACTTCTACTTTTACTCAAGTACATGATCTGAGTACTTTTACTTTTACTAAAGTACATGATCTGAGTACTTCTACTTCATTCAGTGGACATGTTTAAAGAACAGCTGAAGACACATCTCTTTAAATTGCCTTTTTTTATAGCAATATCCCATTTTAATTGGTCCTTTAGTCATTATTATTATTATTATTATTATGATGTACATTGTTTTATGTATTCATTTATCTTTGTAGGTTTTATGATGTTATTGTATTTAAACAGTTGATGAGTGCAGTGAAATGTTCCAGAGTTCAAAATGAAATCAGAATCTCTGGAGGAATGGGATTATCAGCCATGATGTCATGTGATGGATTTTCTGACCTCCTTGATGTAAAACCGAAGCGTGCACCGACACAAAAACCAAGTTCACATGAGTTTCATTTGCATTGAAAATGTTAAGAGACGTTTAAGGGCAAGCTCTGGATTTACACTTCCAAACAGACATGTATATCCAACACACGCACCCACACACACACACACACACACACACACACACACACACACACACACACACACACACACCACACACACACACACACACACACACACACACACACACACACACACACACACACACACACACACACACACACACACCACACCACACACACACACACACACCACACCACACACCACACACACACACACACACACCACACACACCACACACACACCACACACACACACACACACACACACACACTTCATTCCTCTTTACGTCAGCATTCCTCTCACAGCGACAGGGCTTTGAACCGCGGAGCGAGGAGGACGGCCACCATCACACAGAACCACCATTTATCTTCTTACTGTTTCCATCTCCCTGATTCTTTACCTTCTTTATCTATCTTTGGGTCCATCTGACCCTTTTTCTTTTCTTGGTAATAGTTAATGTTGCAATGACTGCCATGTGATTTATATGCATATGTGTAGTGCACTTTATACAGAGGGTGATCACAGTCGATTGGTTTAGTTAAGTGTCGGAAAATCATGTCAGTAATTCAGAAATCATGTTATAATAAAGTAAAAACCCTCAGACTCAGGTTGGTACTAACTAACATCAGCTGTGATCCTGTACAGACTGAACTATCTGGGCAGCAGGGAGGACGTTTCTGGAACAGGAGGAGACTCTTCCTTCTACAGAGGACACAGAGACACTGAGGAACCAGACCAGAACCCAAACCCAGCATAGAGAGGTTCAGTGAATGTGGTTCTGAAGGTGTGGAGGAGGATCAGTCTGTCAGAGGAGACTCTGTAGAAGGAGAGAGAGCCAGCAGGATGATCCAGATACACTGCTACTCTACCAGAGGAGGAGGAGGAGGAGGAGGAGGAGGAGGAGGAGGAGGAGGAGGAGGTGTGTGATACTGTCCTATTGTGCCAGACAGAGTAACCACGATAAGAGCAGCTCAGACTCCAGGACTGATCATTCTCTCCAAACATACAGTCCTCACTCTTTCCTCTCCTCCTGATTCCTCTGTAAGTCACTGATATATAAACCCATCCTCTCCACTCGACCTCCCAGTAACAGCGACCAGTCAGAGCTTCTCTACACATCAGCTGAGGACAGGAGTCAAACCTCTCTGGATGAGGAGGATATGGCTGCTTCTCCTCCACACATGTCACCTTCCTGTTGTTGTCAGACAGTTTGAGGTTTCTGTTTGCTGTGTTTGTGTCGAGTGAGAGTTCACAGGAATCTGATGAGAGAAACAGCAGCAGTTATTGATCCATCAGCTGATCATTTATTGACACTTTGATGATGAAGGTCACATTTGAAGATGGATGCTTTGTTTTCATGAATCAAATTAAATCACACTCACACTTCCTCAGACCGGGTCTCAACCATCGGACTCCACCAGGCTCCATCCTGAAAGAGGGGGGGGGTCAGAGCAGCATGGAAACATGGACATCACTCTCTAACAGAGCTTTGTTACTCTCCACAGATGAACCTACATGTTCACACAGAGCTCCAGTTATTAATCACATGATCATATTTTAAATCAGTCAAACAACTTATTAGCCGATAAATAAAGCTCATTGTTCTCAAAATAACATGGAAGAATGTATCAGTGTTCAGGTAGTTGAAGCTTCCTCAGCGTCTCCTAGCAGCAGTAAATGTGTTTCTTACCTGGAATCTGAAGAAGAAAATAAATGAACTTTATTTAAAGGGATCTTTCACAGAATTCACCAGACGTCTGATAGTTCATCATTGTTTTGAACAGAGGCTATTTAGTGCTTTATGAAATAGGAGAAGCACTTCAGAATCAATTCAGATACACGTGTTTACACTCCTCCGTTCTCTATTCACTTCCGGCAAAAGTCCCTTCAAAATAAAAGTCCGGATCTTATAACTATCAAAATAAAAGTACCATACTAAAACTCTACCACAGGAAAACATCGGCACACAAATATAACCACCTCTACCAAAGGTTACACATATTAAAGGTCATTTACACTCCCACCAAATTATGAGTGGATTTGTTCACTTTATAGATAAAGCACGAATAATTTCTGAACTCGATTTGACCTTTAACCTTAACTCTTGTTCTTCCAGTTTGTCCAAAATAAAAAACTACGGCAGATGTGTAATATTTAATGCAGCCGAACCGTGTATTACAATGCATTTATGTGATGACTTTCAAAGAGAAAAGCAAGCACACGAGGAATAAAGTATTATTTTCTTTTAAAAAAGTTTTCGTATTATGAGTAGCGTAATGTTTTCGGCTTTCCAAAACTCTGGAAGAAGAAATGTGTCTCAGAATCGAAACGGAAAACACAAAACCATTGTACACAATTAAAACCAATTAATGTTGTGTAATTAAAAGGATAAACTGATGGTTTTTAGTGGATGAGTATTGCAGATATCACTGTAAAATCATTTGACAGTCAGGGGGATACTTCCGGTTTTATTATGAAAACGCAGAAACCGGAAATACTGTTTTCACCCCGTGAGGGTTGACGCTAACTTTACATGGACGCTGGTCAATAGAAATGAAGACGGGGAAAGACGTGGCAATCTCACAATTTCAGGGGGTGCGCGCAGAGCCTCATAGTTAAAATACGTAGTATATACACATTCTCCTGGGGAGACCTCACATAATCTTTGTAATATCTATCAAACTATAGATCCAACACATCCACTGGACGTATAGATTCTAAAAGTACAATTATCAAAAAGCATTTTAACGGCCAAACTATCCAACAATTTACGATTTTCCACTAAAAATTAATCGGGTGTCCGCCATGTTTCTTTTTTCTCACGCTGGGAAAGTTTGCGATCACGTGACATGAACACTGGTCATTAGAAATGAATAGGACAAAAATGGTATCAGTGTCACATCTTGAGAGGGTTATTTGTGATTATACTATGTCTTGCCCTGTGGACCAACGCTATTTTACGTTTCTTTGTGAGACTGGATTGGTCAAACAGGAGTGATATGATATCTGCCGCATGTTTATGTTGTGGGATGGATATTGATCTCTATAGCACCTGTCAACCACAACAACCAGATGTTGAGCATCCTGCTGTCCAAGTAGAGGTCTCCCCTCAATATATTGTAAAATTTGGACCTGATATTAAAATGAACATTAAAATGAGCATTAAAATCGAGATCAGAATCTAAAATTATAAAGATGTCTTCCTTGTTGTTGTGTCTTTCTGCACACACAGAGATGCTGCAGGTGTCCTCAGAACCCTTCAGTTGTTTTGGCCAATTTTCTTCAGGTTTGGGCCTTTGTGACTATTTTCTAACTATAATTTGCATGAATGCATATAAACATGTATAATACCTGAGAGTGTCCAGTCTCCAGAGCCGATCCTCCAGTCCAGCAGACAGCAGCTTCTCTCCTGAGTCTCCTGGATGATTGTAGCTCAGGTCCAGCTCTCTCAGATGGGAGGGGTTGGATCTCAGAGCTGAAGCCAGAGAAACACAGCCTTCCTCTGAGACCAGACAGCCTGACAGCCTGAACACACACAAAACAACATACGTCACATAATCTGAGGTCACTGTGAGGACTGGAGGGTTAGTTCAGAAGTGGGGTAACATTAACATGATAACTATTTCCCTAGTCACAACCAAACACCCGCTAATCTCTTTCAACAATCTGACAACATTACTAGTAGCTTTTAGATTTATTTGATATTTCAAGATCAGACAATGGTGAACAAAAAAACATAAAATATGTTCATGGAATGAATTGGCAACTAAATCAACTTGAGGTTGGATAGCATATAAGAAAATACAATATTGTGCAGGTTACATCTGTATCCATTAATGTAAATCCCAAATTAAGTAGCAAATGTAATGAATCGTGACCTGAGAGATCGTGTGCCGTGGGAAATTATTCAACTTTAAAATATTATTTAGTTACTGCTAATAATTTGCCATGGTTGTGCGTCTGTGCCTGCAATGTAGTGACTAGCGAAGTAATTCAATACTCTTCCATGTACTGACCTGCCCAGTGGGTGGCAGTAGCGCAATAATGACCTTGTTCTGTTAAGACAAGAGAATTAGTGATGCGCACGAGAGGTGTCGGTGACAAGACGTACAGCCAGGGCCGGCCCTAGACATTTTGGTGCCCTAGGCGAGATTATGATTTGGTGCCCCCCCCGCCCCTCCAAGCAATACACAATAGAATATATAAAGAATAAATGAAAAATCTCTACAAAAGACCAATACACTACAAAACTGAAACGTATCGACATGTTGGTTATATACATAAGAAGGTTTCAAATGTATTCATTATTGTATGAACATGTTTTAATTGGCGGGCGGACGTCACATCCTCTAAGGGGGTCCGGGGGTATGCCCCCCCGGAAAGATTTTTTTTAACATTTTAAAGTAAAATGCTTCAATCTGGTGCACTTTGAGCCCAATCACTAGAGACCTGATCTAGGGCGTACAACTCTAAAACACCCATATGAAAAAGATCGGTTTGCATTTTATTAATCAAATAAGTATGTGAACATTTCCAATAACCCACCACAGCCAATAACAAATAAATGTAACTTATTTTATTTTTGTTGTTCTTTCATATCTTATTTTACCTAGTTAACATTTATTCATGCATATTTTTTAATATCTCCAGTTTTAAACGATATTTTTGGTTACTGTCCTATAGCATGCATTGGAATGATTTCAAACCTGTTTTTATTTATCCCAATAATTATAAAGGAGTGCCTTGGAAATATGTGTTTACATAAATTGTGACTTTTGACTAATTGTAATTGTAAATGTGTCATTTTGTAACACTTTTGGTTGGTGGTGCCTTGGCTCAAAAAAGGTTGAAAAACACTTGGATAGAATATAAGGAAATTGTTGTGCAGGTTACATGTGTATCCAATAATGTAAATCCAATTTAAGTAGCCATGTTGATGAATCCTGACCTGAGAGTCTCCAGAGTGCAGTGAGGACTCTCCAGTCCAGCAGACAGCAGCTTCACTCCTGAATCCTGCAGGTCGTTGTGACTCAGGTCCAGCTCTCTCAGACTAGAGGACTGGGAGCTGAGGACTGAGGACAGAGCTTCACAGCTTCTCTCTGACAGCTTACAGCCACTCAGTCTGAAGGGACAAAGAAATATATATAAAAAACTCTGCATTTACCCTTTCCTTCTATTGTATTTAAAAATCAAACACAATGGTCAGAAAACCACATATAGGAGAACCAAAGTGTGACCTTTGGTCTGTCTTATTTATTACGTAATCCCCTAAACACCATTATTTCAACTGACCGAGATCATTTTGCTTAATAGTTGGAATTAAAGCAAATGTTATAAAAACATTGCAAAAATACAAAGTGAATAAGATGTGGAGATAAAGTGTTTTCCTGGGCAAACCAAATGAAAAGCTTAAGTAAATTATGTTATATATAGGCTCTAAAGATTGGCCAATCACAACTTGTTCAATCAAATATTTGAGTACAGAAAACATAGAAATGTAACCAGTTATCATAAATGTTATTTTAGCTTAAGCTTTAATAAAGTGACTAACATACAGTTCAATACCAGGTTTTGAAGAGCAATTTGGGTTTAACTGCAGGGAGTGAGGATAGAATCAATAACACATTGTACTCGCCTTCTTCCCTCATGGGCTACATTAGCCAAAAATAAAAATATTTATTCAGAGGGTAACTTAATATCTTGATGAATCCTGACCTGAGAGTCTCCAGAGTGCAGTGAGTACTCTCCAGTCCAGCAGACAGCAGCTTCACTCCTGAATCCTGCAGGTCGTTGTTCCTCAGGTCCAGCTCTCTCAGACTAGAGGACTGGGAGCTGAGGACTGAGGACAGAGCTACACAGCTTCTCTTTGACAGCTCACAGCCACTCAGTCTGATAAGGAAAAAATAACAATCAGTATTTTCTTTTTAATGTTGCTGATTAGTGAAGCCATGATATATGAATCAGACTCTTTCTGTACTTACAGAGCCTTCCTGGAGGCTTTGACCACTGGCAGCAGCCTCAGAAGAGCCTCCTCTGAAGCAGAGTATTTCTTCAGGTCAAACACGTCCAGATCTTCTTCTGATGACAGTAAGATGAAGACCAGAGCTGACCACTGAGCAGGAGACAGATTATCTGTGGAGAGACTTCCTGAACTCAGGGACTGTGGATCTGCTCCACTAGAGAACGATCATTCAGTTCATTCAGACAGTGGAACAGGTTGATGCTTCTCTCTGGAGACAGATCCTCATCCATCTTCTTCTTGATGTACTGGACTGTTTCCTGATTGGTCTCTGAGCTACTTCCTGTCTGTGTCAGCAGGCCTCGTAGGAGTTTCTGATTGGTCTGCAGTGAAAGACCCAGGAGGAAGCGGAGGAACAAGTCCAGGTGTCCGTTTGGACTCTGTAAGGCCTTGTCCACAGCACTCTGGTAGAGATGTGTTAGTTTAGGTTTGTCTCTGAAGACTTTAAGCCGCCTGGAGGTTGTTGGTTCTTCTGACAGCAGGTTGACTCCAGAGTTGATGAAGGTCAGATGGACATGAAGAGCAGCCAGAAACTCCTGAACGCTCAGATGGACGAAGCAGAACACCTTGTCCTGGTACAGTCCTCTCTCCTCTCTAAAGACCTCTGTGAACACTCCTGAGTACACTGAGGCTGCTCTGATATCGATGCCACACTCTGTCAGGTCGGACTCATAGAAGATCAGGTGGCCTTTCTGCAGCTGCTCAAAAGACAGTTTTCCCAGAGACTCCATCATCTTCCTGCTCTCTGGACTCCAGTGTGGATCTGTTTCAGCTCCTCCATCATACTTGACGTTCCTCACTTTGGACTGAACCACCAGGAAGTGGATGTACATCTCAGTCAGGGTCTTGGGCAGCTCTCCTCCCTCTCTAGTTTCCAACACCTCCTCCAGAACTGTAGCAGAGATCCAGCAGAAGACTGGGATGTGGCACATGATGTGGAGGCTTCGTGAGGTCTTGATGTGGGAGATGATGGTGCCGGCCTGCTCCTGATCTCTGAATCTCTTCCTGAAGTACTCCTCCTTCTGTGGGTCAGTGAACCCTCGGACCTCTGTCACCATGTCCACACACTCAGGAGGGATCTGATTGGCTGCTGCAGTCGTGTGGTTATCCAGAGGCGAGCAGAGGGAAGCAGCTTCCCCTGATGAGGTTTGTCAGCAGCACATCCACTGAGGTGGACTCTGTGACATCAGTCAGGATCTCATTGTTGAGGAAGTCCAGAGGAAGTCGACACTCATCCAGACCGTCAAAGATGAACACAACCGGGAACTGATCAAACCTGCAGATTCCTGCGTCTCTGGTTTCAGAGAAGAAGTGATGAACAAGTTCCACCAAGCTGTACTTGTTCTCTCTCACCACATTCAGCTCTCTGAAGGTGAATGGAAATATGAACTGGATGTCCTGGTTGGCTTTGCCTTCAGCCCAGTCCAGAGTGAACTTCTGTGTTAAGACTGTTTTCCCAATGCCAGCCACTCCCTTTGTCATCACTGCTCTGATTGGTGCATCTCTTCCAGATGAGGCTTTAAAGAAGTCTTCTTGTCTGATGGTTGTTTCTGGTCTGTCTGGTTTCCTGGATGCTGTTTCAATCTGTCTGACCTCATGTTCATCATTGACCTCTGCAGACCCCCCCTCGGTGATGTAGAGCTCTGTGTAGATCTGGTTCAGAAGGGTTGGGTTTCCTGCTTTAGCAATGCCCTCAAACACACACTGGAACCTCTTCTGCAGGTTAGACTTAAGTTCACGCTGACACTCTGCAGAACGACTTCCTGAATGAACAACAAATCAGATCAATAAGTCAAATACATCCTTAAAGAATGAGGAGGTGAATGAATTGATTAAAACGTTGGATGAAAAGCAATTGTTATGCATAGAAACAACTTATTTGATAAAAATTGGAAAATGTATACTCTGAGCGTGTGAATGGAATAATTTATAGATCCCGTGCCATATGGATGGAAAAAGTGCACAGCTCATTTTTTAAGACTCAACCAAAGAAATTCTGCCAAAAAAACCATGATGAGCTTGTTTACTCCAAATGGTACTTTACTTACATCTCCACAGGAAATATTAGCTGAAGAGGTGGATTATTTTAAAACCTTATATGCTCTGGCTCCAGAGTCTCCTGTATGATCCAATATTTAGTTATTTTTTCAAAAGAATTATGATCAGATACTGTCAGTAGATCAGCAACTAAGTTGTGAAGGAAACATTTTAGAAGATGAGTTACTGGATGCTATTAATTCCTTCGCTCCTGGGAAATGACCAGGGATTGACGGTATGCCTGTTGAAGTTTATCAAACCTTCTACACAGAAATTACAAAACCTCTCTTGGCATCCTTTAACTACTCCTTTACACAAGGAATATTATCAGATACACAGAAAGAGGGCATCATCACATTGTTACTGAAGCAAGAGGGGCATTACAAGAATCCTGTTTATATGAAGCATTGGAGACCACTGACACTACTTTGTTGCGATACCCGCATTCTGTCCAAATGTATTGCACGGAGAATCTAATAGTTATTGGGAATATAATAAAACATGATCAAACATGTTTATAAAAGGGCGTTTTATTGGAGATAATATTCACCATCTTCTCGATGCGATAGATAATCACGAAGAGGATGGAAAACCAGGGCTTTTATTTAGTGCTGACTTTGAAAAAGCCTTTGATACAGTAAGATGGGATTTCATTCAAAAATCCCTCCAATTCTTTAATTATGGGGAAACCATTATACAGTGGGTGAAGGTTTTATATAACCAACCTACCACTAAAATAGTTAATAATGGATATTTATCAAAAAGCTTCAGCCTGTCCAGAGGCGTACGTCAAGGGTTTCCACTGTCTCCATATCTGTTTCTATTATGCATTGAAATTCACAATTCATGTATAACAGGATTAAGATCAAATGGTATTGAAACAAAAGTAACATTATATGCAGACGATGCAACTTCCTTTCTGCAGCCTGAAAAAACTTCATTAGATGCCCTCATAGTTGATTTAAAGGTCCCATGTCATGGCCATTTCTACTGATCATAGTTCCATTGTTGAGGTCTACTAGAATAGATTCACATTGTTCAATTTTCCAAACTCACATTGGTTTCTCATACGGCATCTCTGTATAGTATGTGCATTCACTCTCTGTCCTAAACAGCTTGTTGGAGCTCCTGCCCCCCCCCCCCCCTCCCCTCCCTGTGAGCCCACTGTGCTCTGATTGGTAAGCTACAGGGTGTACTTTCAGGGTCTGTGACTCTGCAGACCATTTACATGCAGAAGCTACAGAACACAAGGGGACGGGTCAGAACCGGAACAGCACGACATGGGACCTTTGAATAACTTTTCAAAATTAGCTGGGCTAAGGCCTAATTTTGATAAATGCTGTATTATGAGAATAGAAACATTAAGAGGCACAGATTTCGAGCTACAATGCTCAGCTCCAGTCAAATGGGGTAATGGTTCAGTAGATGTTCTGGAATTCATATTCCAGAAAATGAAAAAGGTACATTTTGAGCGAAAAATGCAGAAAACTGAGAAAATAATACAACCTTGGAAAGGGAAAACTCTCAATACAGGGAAAGATTACATTAATTAAAGCTCTTGTGATTCCCCAGTTTGTTTATCTCTTAATTGCACTTCCCTCCCCAGAGGCGTCCTTTTTTAAAAGCTTTGAACAACGAATGTTTACGTTCATCTGGAATAATAAGCCTGACAAGATTAAAAAGCAATATATATATAATACACTTGAAAATGGTGGACTAAACTTAAAACATTTGGCAGCAATGAATTCATCCTTAAAAGCATCTTGGATTAATAAGATTTACCATAATAGTCTTTGGAGAACAAGTCAGAACTTATTTTCGGGGCACTTATCTTTTGACTGTAAACTGTTTCCCTTTTTCCAATTAAAATCTCACCACTTTGCTAGAGATGCATTGAAGGCTTGGTTGAGCTTCCAGTGCTACCCCCCAGACACACCAGAAGAAATCCAAAATCAATTAATATGGTTGAACTCAGAAGTTTTAATAGATGGGAAACCACTATTATGGGAAAGTCTCCTGAGAAAAGGAATTATTTGTATGAATGATTGACTAGATAGCACAGGTCATTTCAGTTCATATCAGTGTTGTTGCTGTATGTTTGGTCTGATATGTGATTTCCTTCACTTTAACCAGCTGCTTTCAGCTATTCCAGATAACTGGAAACCGACAACAGGTCTGTGCACCTCCTACAAGAAGTCAGAAATGGCTATCAGAAATGAAAATAAATAAAATAATTTATAATCATTGTTTACAGAGCAATGGCCTTACTGCTCTTCCTCATGCAGTCTGTTCTTTCTGGGAAGACGAATTTCATATTCTGGAAACAATCTTTTAGAACCAGATACAAAACAACAATTGATTCAAGAATCTTCCAACTGAAGATTTTTTACAAGATTACCGCTACAAAAAAACAACTCAACACTTTTAATATTGAACCGTCACCATTTTGTAGATTCTGTGAGGAGGAAGAGGAAGACCAGATGCATTTATGTTTGTATTGTCCATACGTTGCAAGACTGTGGACTGAGATAGGAATGTCTCCTATTTTGTTATTGTAATGTCCATGTTTTGTGTCTGTAGCCTGTACAATAAAAACAAAAGAATGAGGCTCTGAGTATACTTTGTTCCATCTCTTGAGACTTTAGTCAACATTTATCCAGAATGTTAAATCTTTATAGAAACCCTCTTACTGCTCTGCAGACGGTCAGCCAGCTCTCCTGCTTCATGCTCCTCAGGAAGTGCAGTGTGATGTTCAGAAAGGCCTCTCTGCTGCTCCTCCTCTGCTCTTCATCCTCACCGTCCAGCACCTCCTTCCTCCCTCAGAATCTCTAAGCATTCTGGGTAATCTGAACTCAGAGCCTTCTGGATCTTCTTCAGCTCGTTCTTCACAAAAGTGATGATGTTGTCCTCCAGCAGCTGGAACAGAATACATGAACAACACAATCACACTGAGAGAACTGAACATCAAAATTGGATCATGGAATTAGCTGTGATCAGAACAGATGTAAAGTAGCTGTAGTTCATGTACAGACCATAAATGTGGAGTCCAGCTGTGTCTGATGCTGCTGGGCAGACTGCCCTCTGGGAACCTCTGAGCTCTGCTGGTCCTCTCTGTGAGGAATCATGAAGAGATAACTCACATTATCTCCGTCCACACAGACACAAGGTAACGGTCCTTGATGTGACTTCCTGTAGCAGTGAATATTTATTCCTCCTGCTAATCCCAATGAGTTTGGTTTTTCAGCTGTAGATGTTTACCAAACTTGTCAACCACTGAAAAAAGCTGATCTGTTAAAATAAAAACGAATCACAAATAACAACGTATGTAGATATACATGTCTAGCTGTGCACATGTATACCGTTAAACACATAAGTGGAAAAACATTAAATCAACGCAGGTCAGTATTGATATGCTTCAGACTTCCTCTAAAGTGGATCGAGTGCATGTGTGAGCAACAGGATAAAGGAGGATGGGGGGGGGGGATCATTGGGTTTGTCTGGGCCTCACACGGGGTTATTGCCAAACTTTTATTTTAAACTAAAACCTCAAAATAACATTTTATAGAAACATGAATTGGTACAAAGGTTAAAGGGAAGTGATATCACTCATCCTTGACTATCAGCAACACTAAACACTTAGAAGGGCCACGCACCAAAATGAAAAGAATCAGTGACTGTAATCTTTGTTTAAGGTTTAACAATTACATTTAATTTTATTTGATCAATGAGCCGTTTAATTGTTCAATAGAGCACCAGGTGAAGAGCAAAACACTACACAGCAGTTACACATATTTTAGAAATGAGAAGCAAAAACTGCTGCAAATACAGGGAAACATTGACCTCCAACTGACGAGGAACAATGGCAAACACACAGGTATGTATTCACACAGAGCTAATCATAGCCTGGAGTAGACGTCCACACAGTTGAGTTACCCTCCCTTTGGACGCAAACTGCAGGATTACAGAAATCCAGCTTTACTACTGTTCATAAGGAAGGAAATAAATATAACTTAGATGAGAAACACTGAAGGTAAACAAGACCTTTATTTCTTTACTTAAAGAAACCTTCATCAGAATCAGAAACAGGTTTATTGCCAAGTTGGTTCACACATACGAGGAATTTGTCATGGTGTGTATGGTGCATAGAGAAGCTTTAAAACGTGATACGCCTTATAAATGCTCAAAGCTGCTTTTATTATAAAGGAACCAGAGAAGTGTCTCACCAAGAAAATTCAACAGAGCCACACTTTCTTAGCTGGGTCAATAACAACTGAAGCCAGAGCAGCAGGTACCATGAAGGGGGTTATCAACTTTCAATCCTCACCTTTGACCAACAGAGTGTTGTCCATCTTTGAAGTCAATAGGTTTCCCCATAGACCAGTCACTCTTCATGGACACACAGCTGGGTTCAGGTTCCTCCAGCCTCCTCCTGAAACATGAGAAAGAAACAGTTAGGAATCTGGACCGTCACAATGGTCCTAAATACTATTCATATTATCATGTGTTTAATAAACAGGGACCATGCATATAAATACATGAATCTCAAAGAAGGGATGATTTATGCCAGATTAAGATCATTTCTATCTACAGTCCTTGGACAGGTACGCACATAATGATCATCTAACACTTAACACATCTCCTAGTCTCCATCACACTAACACTTATGCAGTCAGATCAGAGCACAGAGCACCATAACAACATGATAATACTTTATTATCAGATCAAGTCTGACATGCTTCTGGCATCACAGCAGCTCCATTAGCAACGTCAACGAGGACAAATATCAAGACAAGAAACAAGGAAACAGATATTTACCATAACAACACAGTCACTGAAGACCACATGTTCATCTGACCTGGGATTTCACTGGTTACATAATCATGGTTGGGGTCAGAGATAATGTGGTTGGCCCGCCTCTAAAGGTTGTGATGGTAGGCTGATTCAGAGAGCCTCTCAAATGTTGACCTACGACCTTTGAGCAGATTCTCTGAAAGACTGGTGGAGCAGTTTGGATTTTAAAGACAAACACTTGTACCGTGTGGTATTACAGTACTGTTGAATATCCAACAATCACAGATGTAAAAAATAAAAGAGGAATTGATCTACTGTAAGTCGCTTTGGATAAAAGCGTCTAACAAGTGACATGTAATGTAATGTACTCTCTACTCTCTATTATTTGTTTTGACTTTTTGCCAAACTTTAATTTTAAACTAAAACCTCAAAATAACATTTTAAAGACACATTAATTGGTACAAAGGTTAAAGGGCAGTGATATCACTCATCCTTGACTATCAGCAACACTAAACACTTAGAAGTGCCACGCACCAAAATGAAAATAATCAGTGATTATAATCTTTGTTTAAGGTTTAACAATTACATTTAATTGTATTTGATCAATGAGCCGTTTTATTGTTCAATAGAGCACCAGGTGAAGAGCAAAACACTACACAGCAGTTACACACGCCAACTGACGAGGAACAATGGTACATAAAGGGTATGTATTCACACACAGCTAATCATAACCTGGAGTAGACGTCCCCACAGTTGAGTTACCCTCCCTTTGGACGCAAACTGCAGGATTACAGAAATCCAGCTTTACTGCTGTTCATAAGGAAGGAAATGAATGTTAAACTTAGATGAGAAACACTGAAGGTAAACAAGACCTTATTTCTTTATTTAAAGGGGACCTATCATGCAAAATGCACTTTTGTACGTCTTTTATACATGAATATGTGTCCCCGGTGTGTCAGGGAACTCACCAAGTGTCAGAAAACACAACCCTCTCTCTTTTCCTCCGTTCCCAAATCTCTAAAAACGGGGCTTCAACGGAGCTGATCCAGACTGATCCAGATTTGAAATTGTTCTGACGTCAGAAACGGGGAGCTCCGCCTATATGGGCAACTCTCCACCTATCAGGAGGAGACAGCCACGGCCATTGCCGTTCGAAAGCGCTGGAGACGCTGTAGTGCATAAGCCAGGGCTGTAAGTGGCGCTGTAGTACATATGCCAGGCCTGTAGGTGGCGCTGTAGTACATATGCCAGGCCTGTAGGTGGCGCTGTAGTCTGACACAAAAGCAGCGAAGAAGACTTCTCAGAATCAGCCCTTGCAAAAACAGGGCTAAAAAAGAGCAGATAGAGCGAAATGAGGCGTGGCTAAAATGCATGATCTGTTTGGTATTCTGAAAAAAAAACTTCTCAGACATGTTTTATATAGGTATGGCCCTACAATGTATTATTCAAATATAGCATGATAGGTCCACTTTAAAGAAACCTTCATCAGATTCAGAAACAGGTTTATTGCAAAGTTGGTTCACACATACGAGGAGTTTGTCATGGTGTGTATGGTGCAGAGAGAAGCTTTAAAACCTGATACGCCTTATAAATGCTCAACGCTGCTTTTATTATAAAGGAACCAGAGAAGTGTCTCACCAAGAAAATTCAACAGAGCCACACTTTCTTAGCTGGGTCGATAACAACTGAAACCAGAGCAGCAGGTACCATGAAGGGGGTTATCAACTTTCAATCCTCACCTTTGACCAACAGAGTGTTGTCCATCTTTGAAGTCAATAGGTTTCCCCATAGACCAGTCACTCTTCATGGACACACAGCTGGGTTCAGGTTCCTCCAGCCTCCTCCTGAAACATGAGAAAGAAACAGTTAGGAATCTGGACCGTCACAATGGTCCTAAATACTATTCATATTATCATGTTTTTAAATGCTCTCTTATTGCCTCCTAACTCAACCTGCTCACTCTACAGCTTCGATGCATCAAATGTAATGTTATGGCAGATTCCTTACATTACAGCGTATTTCTCGCTTATTCATTAAGGTCATGGTAAGCTATACCAAGTCTGTTATTGAGTTAGGTCACACAGATTTAGAGAGGCCTAGGGTCTCGTTGCTAATTATCAGTAGATGTATACAAGTTTAAGTGAGCTGATGCCAAGGTCAGAGGAAGTACAGAGAGGGCCTGAGGTGATAATACAGTTAAGTCTTTGTTAGGTAATTACTCCTAAAGATGTCATGAGATAATGACCTTTCGACATCTGGAACATATAACAAGTATGGCATTCATAGGGAAAAATGTGTGTGTGTGTGTGTGTGTGTTCATTTACAACCTATATAAGTCTTCAGCTGTGGAGCTGTGATCCGCCCAGGTAAACTGTGATCCGACTTCTGTGGCTATCTACCAGCGATCATGTTTAATATTAAAGACTACACACACATTTATCCCTTATAACTTTGCAGCACTTATCCAGATAAGATGTGACTGTTAACTTGGTTTGCGTCAGTTCCCCCTGCTGTTGCAGTTGGCCGTATTACGACGGCGAGATCTTCTCCGCGAAACGAGGCTTTCACTTAGGGACCATCAACAAATGACTTTTCAATTACAAGAACGATTTCTTTTAATAAATCGACAGCTTCCCGATCGTGTGAATGTGAAACAAATCCACTATAGAGCATACACCTCTTTTTATTGCATTGTAATACTTTAAATATGTTTTATTAGTATTATTTATGGGAATATTAGCATATTGCTTCAATAACTTCCAGGTCATGTGACCTAATCACTCAAAATCACTTTCTGAATTGAATACTAGTCTGTACACAATAGAAACAGCTCTTTATATTGGATTCTAGTACTTCCTCTATTAATATTAATATTTGTATGGAAAATTCAGGGTTTTTCAGCGGATAATCTCCACATGTCTACCCTACTTTTATCATTTTCGAATCATAAATCTAACGGCCAGAATCAAAATGCTAACGTTATGCTATAAACGAACTACAGCAGGGTCGCACGACTCAACGTCACGCCACCTTAAGATTGATATTCAAAAATACAGATTCTAAATGGTACGAGTTGAAGCGTTTATATTTCTATATATGCTGGGGGAAAACTTGTACTCGTTGGGGCATTTCTGCGATTGGCTGCTGGGGCAGAAGGTGATGTACTCCAAATTATTATATGTTGTTGCGCAACTGAATAATAATGAATCCCAACCATATCTGTGTTTGTGTTTTATTGATCTCTCTCTGTGTTAACATTTAAAGTTGGTGAGCCATTAATTGCACTAACAGTAACAATATACTCAAGAACATTAAGGTCTGAAACTGTACCATAATTATTGCGGCAGTAATATTCCAAACAAAGTGCCGCGAGGGACTAAACAAGAGAAAAACACTGTGGACGCGCAAAAACTCAGTCTTTCCAACAGTATGCGTTTGACCTTTTATTTCCAAAGCAAACATTCAATAGTCCATACCCGTATGAGTATATTCTTTTGTGTGCATGCGTGCGTGCGTGCGATCAACAAAAATTGTCCTTCTCCAGCTCACTCCCCCTCCATCTATCACAAAGTGCGCAGGTAAAAGCAATCGGATATAACCGCAAACGTCACCACACAAATCCAATGACACGCCCACCACCTATAGTGACCCAAAAACATGTACCATAACAAACACAGAAAAATACTTCATATGTGGCTCCTACATTCACCCTAATTATATCAACATAATAATTACACAACTGAAAAATGATGTAGGAGACAATCAAGGAAAAAACTTTCAAGGATAAAAACGTCCTTTGTTAGGGTTAATGTCCTTTTCTTCTTTAGGCGCAAAAAATATATATAGTTTGTTAGCCTATGAAGGAGTGATCTTTACTATCACTTAGTAAAAGTCAGAAAAAACGTCAATGTCAAGGTCTATGAAGTTCAATAACCCACTAATTTCCTCACGGCTCTTCTGCTTCCTGTAGAAGGCAGATCTTTGTGATAGGCCTGTCCAGATAGCTAGTTTTTGTCTTCACTCGCACCTGACGTACAAGTCCTCTTCTGTCTGGGATGGTTTGCACAATCCTTCCTGTAAGCCATGAGTTGCGAGGTGCTGAGTCATCGACTATGAGCACAATATCTCCTGGTATGAAGTTGCACAGTCAAATACGACCCTGATCTTTTTCTTCTTTGGGTGGTATACACCATGGTGTGGTATATACCTGCCGTCACTGCGTTCCAGATCCACAACTGGCACTTTCTCTGCATAGCCCTTTGAAAGGATGTCATTCATGAAAGCGGTATAATCAGCATGAAATGAAGCATCTTTATCAAACCTTCTCTTGAGGCTCAGTGTACGTTGTTCTGCTACTCTCCTGTTGTTTGGCATACTAACATCCCTTTTCCTTAAAGGTAAGCCAATACAGTAATGGCCATCCATCAACTTAGCAGACTTTGTGACGTACTCCATAAAGTGACAGTCCTCTCTTGACGGTCCCATCTGCTCATCCTGACTGCATTCAGGGAAATCAGCCTTTAGCTGCTGCTTCCACAGATCTTCAAGGTTTGCAACAGATATCCTATTGACAGTGACATCTGGCTGTCCACAAGTAATTTCACTACTCCTGTCTCCTCTGAGAGGTCCATTGACAGTCCAACCCAGCATAGTTTTGACTGCGTATGGGCCCCCGTCTACACTCCGAATAACTTCCCATGGCTCCAGTGCCTCAGGAACATTAGTCCCAATCAACAGGTCCACATCTGAATCAATCTCAGTAATCATTACATGTTTCAGGTGAGGCCATCTCTGAAGGTCTTTCTGCCGAGGAATGTTGCCTCGATGAACTGGCATAGTTTTCTGGGTGTAGACGTCAGGCAGCTCACAATAATGACTGCTGTCTAATCCAGCCACATGCAGGTCAGAAACAATGTGACTTCCAACTATTTTTTCCTGACCCATTGTCCGAAGGAGAATGTCTGTTCTTCTTCCCCTGAGATTCAGTTTGTTCATCAGCCGCTCCGTGCAGAATGATGCTGAGCTCCCAGGATCCAGGAAGGCATATGTTATGAATGTTTCATGTCCCTTCTTAGACTTTACTTGAATAGGCACTATGGAGAGAGTACAATCTGGCTCACCGGCCCTGTAAGACCACTGGACTGAACGGAGATCAGAGCACTGCTTATAGCTTTTCCTTTAGCTTGCATTGTGTCAGTTTCTGTCTCTTTCTGATAGATATGAAGTATGCTTGGGTGCTTCAGACTGCAGACTTTGCACGAGAGGCGTTTCCTGCAGTCTTTACTCATGTGCCCAATACACAAGCATCCAAAACACACACCATGTTCCCTTAAGAAAGCGATTTTCTCACTATGAGCCTTTCTTTCCAGTTGAAAACACAGATCCAGTGTATGTCCACCTCCACAAAACAGGCAAACACTTGTACCTAGTGAGCCTCTCTCCTTCATTCTTATTTCAGGTTCCACTTTCTTTTCCGCTGTTGTAATAGTAGTAGCAAAGCTGCTTCCCCTCGTCCTTGAACGAGGTTCAAACTTAGCTTTCCTCACATCTTTGTTTGCTGCTGGTGGAGTATCCTGTATATCTCCAAACAGTGGATCGCTCACAATATCCACCTGTCTTTCAATGAAGTTAACAATATCCATGAATGTAGCTCTCCGGCCCTGCCTTTTCTGTAAGTCATAGGCCAGAGTTCTCCATTTGTCCCTATATTTGTAGGGCAACTTTTTTATGATGGCTAGCATATTGCTAGGCATGTTCAACTCACACATGTATTCAAACTCTTCCATGACGTTGCAGCATCCTCTCAGAAAGAGACCGTAAGCTTGCAGAGCTCGCACATCTTCAACTCTTATTGGCTGCCATGAAAGAGCCTTTTCCATGTAGGCCGAAACAATTTTCTGTGCATTACCAAAATGCTCCTGTAGCAAAGCCTTTGCTTTGGCATATCCTCTGTCATGGGCCATATGCTGACAGCTTCTGACAAGCTCCAAAGGCTGCCCCCTGGTGTACTGTTCGAGAAAATACAGGCAGTCTTTAGGGTTGTGAGTCTTCTCCTCAATGCTGTGCTCAAAAGCTCTTATGAATGCTTGATATTGAAACGGAGAGCCATAAAAAAAAAATCTGAATTTCTCTTTTAGGCAGAAAAGAAAGAAACTGTTGCTGAACCAACATGGATGTTATTTCATTTTGTCTTTCCAAGACATTAATTAAAGGATTCTGAGCCCTGCTTCTTGGTGCCAGTGCTGCTGGGTGATTGCTTTGGTGCTGTAACTGTGGATGTGATTGTGTTGAACTTTGATGTATATTGGCCTCTGAGCTTCTTATGGCTTGATGTTGCAGATGTCCATATTCTGCTTCATGTTCTCTGTGCAAAAACTGTACGTCAGACTGGCCACCTGTAGGCCTGTTTGTGTCAGGCACAAATGTTTTGCTCCAGCACTGAGTGTGGCTTCCTTTCGTCCCCTTTCCAAATAAGAATGCATGCCATTGGGACTCACAGATGTGTTACTTGCAGCACGAGACCTTCCAGAGCGTCTTAGCACATTCATTTTAGCCCTTGATGCGGCTATTTCCACTTCCATCTTTTCCTGAGCTCCTTCTTTTTCCTGAGCTCTTCCTCTTGTTCATCCAATGCATGCTTGTCTTTTAATAACATTTGTCGTGCCATGAGAGCGGCCATGTCAGCCTCAGCTTTGACGCTTGATGATGTAGTTGAAATACTGGACCTGGTTCCAGCAGAGCTCCGCTTGCAAGACCCAATGCTTCCTATGTTTGAAACACTGTCGCTTGGTTTTATTTCATCTTGTGCTTCAGAAGTTTCAACATTTTTCCCAGAGTGTTTTGAAACATGAGACATACTTTGCTGGTGTTCATCAGATATCTCAATTGAGGGAACATGTGCAATGGTGCTGCTCGGTTGTCTCCCAGTTTCAGAAAGCCATTGCTTGACATCGTCGATAAATCCATTATTGTATTTCAGTGTCTTGGCAAACCATTTTTCCAGTTCGTCTGTAGGAAGAAGAGGAATTACAGACTTGTGTAACAGGGTGGTTTCTTTAACCAGTTGAATGAAATGCTCAAGTTGAGTTTGTATTTGTGAGGCGTTGTCATCCTTTTGCATGAGATCCTTCATTGTTTTAATCACACTTTTCATTTTGTGAACCTTTGATTGACGTTCCTTTTGGAGCTTTTCCATTTTATTTGCCAAAGCCTTGGCAGTGAGTATCGACTCTCTCTTTTGTTCATCCATTTTTGCCACATTGACATCTGAATTTGATCCACTTATTGACATATCCCTTTAATGTTTTAATGAATGAACAACAAATGCTCCAATCCACACAGCCAAACGCCCAATAAATCACTGCTGCCGACAATAAACAACCTCTAGCGGCACAAACCAACACACGCAAGCAACAAGTCAGTCCCCAATGGACACGCAGCAGTAACTTATTCACACTGTGTTCAAACAAACATTTACACAGCATGAATGAAGAAGTTACATACCGCTCGCTCCTGATGCTGTGTGGATTGTCCGTCAGTCTTTATCCTCCCGGCAGTACGCTGAAGTTTCCTTAAGCCGCTCTCCAATACAGCGGCGATCACGGCGTTTCAATGTTTCCTTTTAATTCCACAGCGTCACCGATCGATCCTAGGAATCTCCGTATATATCCTCGATTTCCGTAGATCCACGCTGTGGTACAAGTCTTTTTGTTGACTTAATATTGCGGCAGTAATAATCCAAACAAAGTGCCGCGAGGGACTAAACAAGAGAAAAACACTGTGGACGCGCAAAAACTCAGTCTTTCCAACAGTATGCGTTTGACCTTTTATTTCCAAAGCAAACATTCAATAGTCCATACCCACATGCGTATGCGTATATTCTTTTATGCGTGCGTTCAACAAAAAATGTCCTTCTCCAGCTCACTCCCCCTCCATCTATCACAAAGTGCGCAGGTAAAAGCAACCGGATATAACCGCAAACGTCACCACACAAATCCAATGACACGCCCACCACCTATAGTGACTCAAAAACATGTACCGTAACAAACACAGAAAAATACTTCATATGTGGCTCCTACATTAATGATGGAAAATCACTTTAGTTAGTGGACAGATTGAGCTGTATTAGGTGTTGAAATATGCTACCTGCAATGGTACAGAAGGCTTATTTTATCGAGCCTGTCTGACACGTTAAACTCTGGCTTCAGGCTGAACACACCTTGGTAATCCCTCCCTCAGCTTCAATAAGAAGTCTCTGTTCTTCAGTAACAACATGTTTTCTACTGCTGCTGATATAATGAAGTCACATGAGGTCCACTTACGCTGTCTCTGAAGGGCGGCCTTTAAAATCTATTGGTTCATCTATAGACCGGTCACTCTTCATGGACACACAGCTGGTTCCAGGTCCAGGTCCAGGTCCAGGTCCAGGTCCAGGTCCAGGTCCAGGTCCAGGTCCAGGTCCAGGTCCATGCTGCTGCTCTGGTCTTCAACACACACACACACACACACACACACACACACACACACACACACACACACACACACACACACACACAGAGCTTTGAGTGTGAATAATGCCTGCTGAGCTCTGGAGAAGAGGACAGTCAGAGGTCTTCATCTCACCTCTGAGCTTTGGTGAGGCATTCAGGGTCCCCACTCAGAGCGGGTTCAGTGTCCTCACAGGGATTCATAGCAGAGCTCATACCTTCACACACACACAACCACCTGCAGGAGAACCACACATTATCTCATCAGGACACACACAGAGAGCTCTCACACAGTAACACATTTCAAACAGTCAACACAGGAAACTTAATGTTTCGAGTGTAAAGCAGAAGTTTGTTAGGATAAAAAATAATTAAAGCTGCATGCAGCGATCATCGGGCCCTCGCACATCCATGCTGGTTGGGATACTCCCAGAATCCCTGTCCACACAGCAGCGCCATGACAGCTGTAGACCGGCCGCAAGGATGAACATTACGTATTGCATGGAGCTGACGTTTTGTTAGACTTGAACAACCTCCGGTGTCCTCTATGTGGCGCTAAAGAAGAAGTGCTTAACTTCTTGAGCCCGATTGCCTCCGCCGGTGTGCAAGTTTAACTGGTTTTTGGATTAACTTGTGATATACTTGTGCGTTAAGGCAGATATGTCGGAGGCGTGGCCTTTGCGGACCCATTGTCGACTAACAGTGGCGTCGCCTGGCCTGGGCATTCGGGCTTCAGCCCCGAATTTTTTTTCTGTAGCCCCGGACAATTCTCCCTCAATAATATAATACACTAACCGTGCTTTACCTGAACCTCATCATGACACTAGAGAGGACGGCAGGAATGTAATTTCCCGTGTTCAGTGAATGCAACAGAGGCAAGACACCAGAGAGAGAGAGAGCGCACCGGTGCCAGCAGGGACCGTGTTGTTAGCATCTGGTGCTAGCTGCACTAATGGACATAAGGAGCTGTTTCCACAACAAGCTGGAGGAGAGTCCTCTCCTGTCAGACTGAGAGACTCAGTGAGCTAAAGGACTCTGAGTGTTTAGATAGTTCACTTTAGTCTAAGTCATCTCAGTGGGTCTCAAACGGTTTGGTCACGAATTATGTAAAAGATTATTTCCGAGGCACACCTTCATATGATCATTATAAAAAAATAAGAGAATAAATGAAAAACAGTCATGAAATACTATATGACAGTAAAACAAGAATAGAGTTTAAAAGGGGAGTGATTTGTAAAATATCCATAAAGAAAAAGAAAATGTGTTTCCAGTTCTGTCTCATATGGGTGTTGAGAGATGTATCCATAGATCTCTTAATGTTGCTCTCAAAGTGCACCAGATTGATGCTTTTAACTTCAATATTTTAAAATAATCTTCCCGGGGGACAGTGGCGTAGCTGTGGGTGGGCCCGGGTGGGCCTGGGCCCACCCACATGCACGTCTGGCCCACCCACAGCAATCAGCGCTTCATAGCGCAGAGCCGGGAAGCCCAGAAGGAAGTGCCACAAACTGCAGTTCATCTAGTGGCCGACAGGGGATGGATGCAGAAAGGAGCAATTTCCATAGACCCCCATGTTAAAATGCCCAACTTTACAGCAGAAATAAACATGTTTCTAGCCTGGATCCAATCAAACTTATTCTGGATATAGTTACATTCCACCTTCATGACAATGGAATAGGGAGTGCATTTTTTTATACGTGAGTAAATTAGTAAGTAAAGTAAGTTTTGCCGTGAGTGAATGAAAGTCTTATTTCTTCTTGAGGTCTGCAGTGAAGCGTGTACACATTTGCTGAATATGAAAAGACTCTCAGTTTGTGCCCACTGAGCGACTGTCAAGGATAAGCAACCTGTGGCCGCCGAGCCAGTCATGTGTAGGGATGGGTACCGACTCGCACATCCACGCTGGTCGGGATACTCCCAGGATCCCTGTCCACGCAGCAGGGAAGCGCCATGCGACTGGAGACCGGCCGCAAGAATGAAGATTATATTGCATGGAGCTGACGTTTTGTGAGATTGCACTTCCTCCGGTGTCCTCTATGGCGCTAAAGAAAAACAGTATTGCTCTTCTCACGTGTAGACCACACATCGTAATCTTCATGTAAATCTGATGATGTTCATAACATGAGGCTGACTTCCTCTAGCAGTAGGTGGTGCTATGACTATGACTCATCTGTAAAAGTCTTAGACTGGGACTCTGATCGACCAGAAGGAATTTGGAGCAGGTTGTGACTTTACTCTCAAGTTATAACCACTTATAACAAGCTTTAAATCACTTTTGACGTGTGTGGTCATAAGAAGGTGCTGACCAAATTTGAAGTCGCTGGATTATATCTCTAGTTGTTAAAGTATGGGGCCTGAAAAATTGCCAAAATAGACACTTAAATTCACTAAATTCTAAATGACCGACCTTATGGTGGGTCTAAGACAATAGCAACGGTAGACTTTTTTAAGTCTACATGTGATACACATGCTTGCCAAGTTTCGTACATCTAGGTGTAACATAGAGCGAGGGCTGCTTCGTTAAAGTTTGTAGGGGCGCTATTGAGCCACTTTGCCACACCGAAACACAATAACAATGTGAGTTAACTCAGATCCTCACTGTTAACGCGTGTGCCAAGTTGTGTGTGTGTGCATCCCTCAGCCATGAAACATAACTTCCTGTTTGATGGAAGGAGCAGCATCAGAGGAAGCTCCTCCAGAGCTGATGGAGGATTTCACTGCTGCACCTTGACTCAGGTGTTGTACTTCAGTACAGCTTTTAGGTACTTTAGTCACTTCATTACCTGCTACTTTATTCTTCTACCATTCTACATCTTAGAAGCAAGTATTGTACTTTTTCTGCAGTACATTTAGGAGATAACTTGAGAAAATGTTGTTTAAAAGTTTCAAAACTAGATTAATAACACTAAATATAATCACTAAATTATCGTTCAATATCTATATGAGCACAATGTACTGTATATAACCTTTATTTAAAAAAGATGAAGCTCCTCCTTTACCAGCTGTAACATTAAAGTGAACAGACAGTCATTACAAATTATTATTCAATTATGTGACAAATATTTTTATGAACATGTGCAGAATGAATACTTGTACTTTAAGTATATTGATGTTTATATTTGTACTTTAGTTAAGTGTTGAATAGAGGACGTGTAACAGATTATTATCACACTGTGTTTTCACTAATGTTTCTGAAACTAAAGATCTGAGTCCTTCGTCCTCCTCTGTGAGAAACCAGAAACCAGCTGCAGTTCCTCAGAGTGACCACTGGAGGTCCTCTCTTTACCTGTTCCCTGTTTAACTCCTCCTCCTCCTCCTCCTCCTCCTCCTCCTCCTCCTCCTCCTCCTCCTCCTCCTCAGACCTGAAAACTAGTTGTCCGGCATTCCACTTCTGACTGAATTGAACACACCTTTTTTCTTGGGTTGTTGACGTTTTTGGATTTGAGTTTTCTATTTTTACAGTGAAGACTAAGAAACAAAATGGCTTCTGCTCAGCTGGTGTTTAACACAGAACACCTGAAGGGAAGACTACAATAGAGAAAGAGTCCCTCACAGTTTCACTCAGAAACTACAACCTTAATGTGCTCTGTGAAAACAGAGAAACTTAGAAATATGTTAAAAGTCTTTCAGCTAAAGTAATGAAACAGTTCCCTTTAAATGGCAGAATATAGAATATATTCTAATGCCATCAGATACAGATATTGGCTGTAAGTACATTTTGTAACTTTACAGTCTAGTACAAGTACACTTCTTCATTATCAGGACACATGTAACAAGGTGAGAATACTGCATTAAGACGTTTGAATTTCACTGTTTAGACTTTAGATCAGAGTTCCTGAGGGGGGGGGGCAGGGCGTGTTGATCGACCAATGAAACGCAGCCAGAGTCTCTCAGGTGTTTCAGGAACAAAGGCCCAGGTGAGCTCTCTGATGCTGCTGGGTCCTAGTGCCCCCCTGCCTCCCCTCCACATCAGTAGCCGTCCGGACAGACTGACCCCCATCAGCCTGAACTCCTCTTCCTCCTCACAGGGAACTCTTTAAACTAACCTGCACTCTCTCTGCTCACACAGCTAGGAAGCCATCTTGTTTCCCATCTTTAAACAATCACACGTTCATCAACTCAAGCATTTCTGAGACCACAACAATCAACAACGTCAAGCAATCACAGCTCTACTTACCGAACTGTTAGCCGTGAGATTCATCAGTAGCGCCTCGTCTGAGCTTCATCCACTTCAGTGTCCAACGACGAAGTGAAGTGAAGGCGCCTCCTATCCTGCGTCTGTGGGTGTGTGTGTGTGTGTGTGTGTGTGTGTGGTGGTGTGTGTGTGTGTGTGTGTGTGTGTGTGTGTGTACAGTAGGCAGTCTGACTGGTTTGACTGAGTCTGTGCTGCGTTCACAGGATCAAATGTGTTTGTGAACAGAATCTCTCTCAGCATCAGATTCAGATCAGTGGAGAAATCATGAGGATTGTAAAGACTAGCTCTGACTGCAGATCCTGTTGTTCAGACCAGACAGTTTAGAGCAGGGGTCAAACCCATTTCAGTTCATGGGACACATGCAGCCCAGTTTGATCCCCAGTGGGCGGGACCAGTAACACCTTTGCACAATAACCTGTAAATAACAGCAACATTCTGTCAGTGTCAGGAAGTACATTCTGAAAACATTAGATAATAATCTTTTATTAAATGATCAGCCAGAGATGTGTCACTGAAAACAGACTGCTGTTTCCTCAAACCTGCCAGTCATTCATCTCCTCTCCCCTCTCCTGCATGTTCTAGTGTTATTGTTCACCATGATGAGTCTGACAGTGCTGAATGTTATAAAACTCAAACTCTGAAAGGTGCTGTGAACACACCTTTACATTTACCTCTGTGAAGACATAACCAATCAATAATTTCCAATCAATCAATCAACCAATCATCAATCAACCAATCAACTAACCAATTAATCAACCAACCAATCAATCGCTGAATGAAATAATCAACTACACAAATTCTGACAGGATTCTTGTTGTTCTCAGTCCGTATCTTCCTGGTAAATTGCACTTGAACGATATGAATTAAAGCGTCAGCTAAATGGAATATAATCAAACTTTATTCACAGAGCCTTTTTCTTACACAATAACACCAACACAGCTGAATAAACACAGGGCTTAAAAAGACTAAATACAAAATAAATGCAAACTAAAAGGAGGGTTACGCCTCACTGTAGGTCTTTGTTTAAACTTAAGTTAGTATCAAGAGGCCAATACCAAAAGACCTGATCATCCTAGAGGGTTCATAGAGAACAAATCTGAAATAATATAAACAGCTCGGACCAAGACCATTCAGGGATTCTTGAGATTCTATCAACCTTGACAGTGTCACGTTATCTGTACGTAAACAAGACAGATCTATATCAGAGTTTCCTGCTCCTCTAGCCTGCAGTGCATTTTATCAAAACATAGGAAGTCATTACTTTTTGGAAAAGTTGCAGAGTGATCCAGTTTGTTGGATTGGACTCATTGGCCGCATGATTCAGAGAGTTTGGCAGCCTCTGTTCCTGGACACCGCTTGAATGAATACGTTCAGGGGACATCAGAGACCGACCTCATCCCTGCTCTTTGGTGATCTGGATAAGATCTACATAATCTACAGTGATATAAGATGATGTGTATAGCACTTTTCTTCATTCTCAAAGATGCTTTATATAAATAAGTGAGTTTTGAGAGCTAGTTTGGCTTTGTCCTGATGGGCTGTAGTAGGTTAGCTTCTGCAGACCTGAGGCGACGGGTAGGGGTGTGTGGTTGGATGAGGTCACTGAGGTAGAGGTGTGTGGTTGGATGAGGTCACTGAGGTAGAGGTGTGTGGTTGGATGAGGTCACTGAGGTAGAGGTGTGTGGTTGGATGAGGTCACTGAGGTAGAGGTGTGTGGTTGGATGAGGTCACTGAGGTAGAGGTGTGTGGTTGGATGAGGTCACTGAGGTAGGGGTGTGTGGTTGGATGAGGTCACTGAGGTAGAGGTGTGGTTGGATGAGGTCACTGAGGTAGAGGTGTGTGGTTGGATGAGGTCACTGAGGTAGAGGTGTGGTTGGATGAGGTCACTGAGGTAGAGGTGTGTGGTTGGATGAGGTCACTGAGGTAGGGGTGTGTGGTTGGATGGGCCACTGAGGTAGGGGTGTGTAGTTGGATGAGGTCACTGAGGTAGAGGTGTGTGGTTGGATGGGGTCACTGAGGTAGAGGTGTGTGGTTGGATGAGGTCACTGGGTAGAGGTGTGTGTTGGATGAGGTCACTGAGGTAGAGGTGTGTGGTTGGATGGGGTCACTGAGGTAGAGTGTGGTTGGATGAGGTCACTGAGGTAGAAGTGTGTAGTTGGATGAGGTCACTGAGGTAGAGGTGTGGTTGGATGAGGTCACCGAGGTAGAGGTGTGTGGTTGGATGAGGTCACTGAGGTAGAGGTGTGTGGTTGGATGAGGTCACTGAGGTAGGGGTGTGTGGTTGGATGAGATCACTGAGGTAGAGGTGTGTGGTTGGATGAGGTCACTGAGGTAGAGGTGTGTAGTTGGATGAGGTCACTGAGGTAGGGGTGTGTAGTTGGATGAGGTCACTGAGGTAGAGGTGTGTGGTTGGATGAGGTCACTGAGGTAGGGGTGTGTGGTTGGATGGGTCACTAGGTAGAGGTGTGTGGTTGGATGAGGTCACTGAGGTAGGGGTGTGTGGTTGGATGAGGTCACTGAGGTAGGGGTGTGGTTGGATGAGGTCACTGAGGTAGAGGTGTGTGGTTGGATGAGGTCACTGAGGTAGAGGTGTGTGGTTGGATGAGGTCACTGAGGTAGGGGTGTGTGGTTGGATGAGATCACTGAGGTAGAGGTGTGGTTGGATGAGGTCACTGAGGTAGAGGTGTGGTTGGATGAGGTCACCGAAGTAGAGGTGTGTGGTTGGATGAGGTCACTGAGGTAGAGGTGTGTGTGGTTGGATGAGGTCACTGAGGTAGGGGTGTGTGGTTGGATGAGATCACTGAGGTAGAGGTGTGTGGTTGGATGAGGTCACTGAGGTAGAGGTGTGTAGTTGGATGAGGTCACTGAGGTAGAGGTGTGTGGTTGGATGAGGTCACTGAGGTAGGGGTGTGTGGTTGGATGGGGCCACTGAGGTAGGGGTGTGTAGTTGGATGAGGTCACTGAGGTAGAGGTGTGTGGTTGGATGGGGTCACTGAGGTAGAGGTGTGTGGTTGGATGAGGTCACTGAGGTAGAAGTGTGTGGTTGGATGAGGTCACTGAGGTAGAGGTGTGTGGTTGGATGGGGTCACTGAGGTAGAGGTGTGTGGTTGGATGAGGTCACTGAGGTAGAAGTGTGTAGTTGGATGAGGTCACTGAGGTAGAGGTGTGGTTGGATGAGGTCACCGAGGTAGAGGTGTGTGGTTGGATGAGGTCACTGAGGTAGAGGTGTGTGGTTGGATGAGGTCACTGAGGTAGGGGTGTGTGGTTGGATGAGATCACTGAGGTAGAGGTGTGTGGTTGGATGAGGTCACTGGGGTAGAGGTGTGTGGTTGGATGAGGTCACTGAGGTAGAGGTGTGTGGTTGGATGGGTCACTGAGGTAGAGGTGTGTGGTTGGATGAGGTCCTGAGGTAGAGTGTGTGGTTGGATGAGGTCACTGAGGTAGAGGTGTTGGTTGGATGAGGTCACTGAGGTAGAGGGTGTGGTTGGATGAGGTCACTGAGGTAGAGGTGTGTGGTTGGATGAGGTCACTGAGGTAGAGGGGTGTGTGGTTGGATGAGTCACTGAGGTAGGTGTGTGGTTGGATGAGGTCACTGAGGTAGAGGTGTGTGTTGGATGAGGTCACTGAGGTAGGGTGTGTTTGGATGAGGTCACTGAGGTAGGTGTTTGGTTGGATGAGGTCACTGAGGTAGAGGTGTGTGGTTGGATGAGGGTCACTGAGGTAGAGTGTGTGGTTGGATGAGGTCACTGAGGTAGGGGTGTGGTTGGATGAGGTCACTGAGGTAGTGTGTGGTTGGATGGTCACTGGGAGTAGAGGTGTGTGGTTGGATGAGGTCACTGAGGTAGGGTGTGTGGTTGGATGAGGTCACTGAGGTAGAGGTGTGGTTGGATGAGGTCACTGAGGTAGAGGTTGGTTGGATGAGGTCACTGAGGTAGAGGTGTGTGGTTGGATGAGGTCACTGAGGTAGAGGTTGTGGTTGGATGAGGTCACTGAGTAGGGTGTGTGGTTGGATGAGGTCACTGAGGTAGAGGTGTGTGGTTGGATGAGGTCACTGAGGTAGAGGTGTGTGTTGGATGAGGTCACTGAGGTAGGGTGTGTAGTTGGATGAGGTCACTGAGGTAGAGGTTGTGTTGGATGAGGTCACTGAGGTAGGGTGTGTGGTTGGATGGGTCACTTAGGTAGAGGTGTGTGGTTGGATGAGGTCACTGAGGTAGGGGTGTGGTTGGATGAGTCACTGAGGTAGAGGTGTGTGGTTGGATGAGGTCACTGAGGTAGAGGTGTGTGGTTGGATGAGGTCACTGAGGTAGGGTGTGTGTTGGATGAGATCACTGAGGTAGAGGTGTGGTTGGATGAGGTCACTGAGGTAGATGTGTGGTTGGATGAGGTCACCGAGGTAGAGGTGTGTGGTTGGATGAGGTCCTGAGGTAGAGGTGTGGTTGGATGAGGTCACTGAGGTAGGGGTGTGGTTGGATGAGATCACTGAGGTAGAGGTGTGTGGTTGGATGAGGTCACTGAGGTAGAGGTGTGTAGTTGGATGAGGTCACTGAGGTAGAGGTGTGTGGTTGGATGAGGTCACTGAGGTAGGGGTGTGTGGTTGGATGGGGTCACTTAGGTAGAGGTGTGTGGTTGGATGAGGTCACTGAGGTAGGGGTGTGTGGTTGGATGAGGTCACTGAGGTAGGTGTGTTGGATGAGGTCACTGAGGTAGAGGTGTGTGGTTGGATGAGGTCACTGAGGTAGAGGTGTGTGGTTGGATGAGGTCACTGAGGTAGGGTGTGTGGTTGGATGAGATCACTGAGGTAGAGGTGTGTGGTTGGATGAGGTCACTGGGGTAGAGGTGTGTAGTTGGATGAGGTCACTGAGGTAGAGGTGTGTGGTTGGATGGGTCACTGAGGTAGAGGTGTGTGTTGGATGAGGTCACTGAGGTAGGGGTGTGTAGTTGGATGAGGTCACTGAGGTAGGGTGTGTGGTTGGATGAGGTCACTGAGGTAGGGGTGTGGTTGGATGAGGTCACTGAGGTAGAGGTGTGTGGTTGGATGAGGTCACTGAGGTAGAGGTGTGTGGTTGGATGAGGTCACTGAGGTAGAGGTGTGTGGTTGGATGAGGTCACTGAGGTAGAGGTGTGTGGTTGGATGAGGTCACTGAGGTAGAGGTGTGTGGTTGGATGGGGTCACTGAGGTAGGGGTGTGTAGTTGGATGAGGTCACTGAGGTAGAGGTGTGTGGTTGGATGAGGTCACCGAGGTAGAGGTGTGTGGTTGGATGAGGTCACTGAGATAGAGGTGTGTGGTTGGATGAGGTCACTGAGGTAGAGGTGTGTGGTTGGATGGGGTCACTGAGGTAAAGGTGTGTGGTTGGATGAGGTCACTGAGGTAGAAGTGTGTAGTTGGATGAGGTCACTGAGGTAGAGGTGTGGTTGGATGAGGTCACAGAGGTAGAGGTGTGTGGTTGGATGAGGTCACTGAGGTAGGGGTGTGTAGTTGGATGAGGTCACTGAGGTAGGGGTGTGTGGTTGGATGAGGTCACTGAGGTAGGGGTGTGTAGTTGGATGAGGTCACTGAGGTAGAGGGTGTGTGGTTGGATGAGGTCACTGAGGTAGGGGGTGTGGTTGGATGGGTCACTGAGGTAGAGGTGTGTGGTTGGATGAGGTCACTGAGGTAGGGCTGTGTGGTTAGTGTTAATTAAACGCACAAGGGGTTTCTTGACATGAAATAATATTATAAATGCAAAATAGAATGACAAACGGAAAAGCTACTCTTTCCACAAAATATTCCCAACGGAAATGTATTTTCCTTTATCAACCCACACATTCACAAAATAAACAAAGACAGGTTTTATGCGTTATTCATTATATTGTCAGTTTCTCAGCCAATCAAAAACACAAACATGATGAGGTCACTCGGGAGCGAGGTTGTTGGAGGCTTTGTAGGTGATAAGTAATATGTTGAAGTCAATCCGATGTTTGATGGGGAGCCAGTGGAGGTCCTGGACGGTCGGGGATGTGGTATCCTTCATAAGATAAGAGAAGTATCAATGTTATGAGTCAATGTTCAGGAGAAAAAGAAGGGAAAGTAGTCTTTGCAACTAGTCCCCAGGACCTCTTGAATTAATACCTAGATCCATCCAATGGATCCCAGAGACTTTGCAAACATTCCCTAGATCAACCTGAATGTGTTTTATAGATTTACAGGTTTGTTATGAGTCAATGTTCAGGAGAAAGAGCAGAGACAGTAAACAGCCAGTCAGTCAGAGAGAACATGTTGAAGGGTGAAACAGTTTCAAACATAATGTGAAGTGTTGAGTGTGATACCTTTCCATGTTGGTGATAACCTGAAGCCACCTGATGGAGACAGACACACAGCTTCATTATTACTTTAATGTCATTTATATTAGTTTGTGATCAGGAAATAACATCTGTTTCTACATGTAGACTTCAAAGACTGTGAGCTGTAGTTTCTAATATCAGCTGTCAGATAAACTGTGTGCTGTCATTCTAAAGACAGGAGGTGAACACTGCTGATCTGACCATGTGCTCCATCAGGAGTAAATCCTCTGCTTCTTCATCAGTCCTTAAAGATTAACCCCCAGCCGCTCCCTGCTGCACTCTGACAGCTGAGAACAGATCCTCATCTCTGACAGCATCAACGTCTCTGTCTGCAACGTGTCCAACACTTCATACATTTACTCAACTAAGAGTACTTCCATGTTGTGCTACGTGATACTTGTACTCATCTCAGAGGTACATGTTGTACTTTTTACTGCACTGCACTTATCAGACAGCTGTGGTTACTGTACAGATGAGAGTCTCTGCACAGCTGTTTCTGATCTCTCTGGCTGATTAGTGAGTGCAGGGAATATAGTGATGGTACCAAACTATCTGTACTAAGAATGATAAGATAATACTCACCTCCACCCGGCGCTCGGACCACATCCCCTACCGTCCAGGACCTCCACTGGCTCCCCATCAAACACCGGATTGACTTCAACATATTACTTATCACCTACAAAGCCTCCAACAACCTCGCTCCTGAGTGACCTCATCCTGTTTGTGTTTTTGATTGGCTGAGAAACTGACAATATAATGAATAACGCATAAAACCCGTCTTTGTTTATTTTGTGAATGTGTGGGTTGATAAAGGAAAATACATTTCCGTTGGGAATATTTTGTGGAAAAAGTAGCTTTTCCGTTTGTCATTCTTTTTGCATTTATAATATTATTTCATGTCAAGAAACCCCTTGTGCGTTTAATTAACACTAACCACACAGCCCTACCTCAGTGACCTCATCCAACCACACACCCCTACCTCATTGACCTCATCCAACCACACACCTCTACCTCAGTGACCTCATCCAACCACACACCTCTACCTCAGTGACCTCATCCAACCACACACCTCTACCTCAGTGACCTCATCCAACCACACACCTCTACCTCAGTGACCTCATCCAACCACACACCTCTACTCAGTGACCCATCAACCACACACCTCTACCTCAGTGACCTCATCCAACCACACACCTCTACCTCAGTGACCTCATCCAACCACACACCTCTACCTCAGTGACCTCATCAACCACACACCCCTACCTCAGTGACCTCATCCAACCACACCTCTACCTCAGTGACCTCATCAACCACACCTCTACCTCAGTGACCTCATCCAACCACACACCTCTACTCAGTGACCTCATCCAACCACACACCTCTACCTCAGTGACCCATCCAACCACACCCCTACCTCATGACCTCATCCAACCACACACCTCTACCTCAGTGACCTCATCCAACCACACACCTCTACCTCAGTGACCCCATCCAACCACACACCCCTACCTCAGTGACCTCATCCAACCACACACCTCTACCTCAGTGACCTCATCCAACCACACACCCCTACCTCAGTGACCTCATCCAACCACACACCTCTACCTCAGTGACCCCATCCAACCACACACCCCTACCTCAGTGACCTCATCCAACCACACACCTCTACCTCAGTGACCTCATCCAACCACACACCTCTAACTCAGTGACCTCATCCAACCACACACCTCTACCTCAGTGACCCCATCCAACCACACACCCCTACCTCAGTGACCTCATCCAACCACACACCTCTACCTCAGTGACCTCATCCAACCACACACCTCTACCTCAGTGACCTCATCCAACACACACCCTACCTCAGTGACCTCATCCAACCACACACCTCTACCTCAGTGACCTCATCCAACCACACACCCCTACCTCAGTGACCTCATCCAACCACACACCTCTACCTCAGTGACCTCATCCAACCACACACCTCTACTCAGTGACCTCATCCAACCATACACTCTACCTCAGTGACCCATCCAACCACACACCCTACCTCAGTGACCTCATCCAACCACACACCCTACCTCAGTGACCTCATCCAACCACACACCCTACCTCAGTGACCTCATCCAACCACACACCTCTACCTCAGTGACCTCATCCAACCACACTCTACCTCAGTGACCTCATCCAACCACACCTCTACCTCAGTGACCCATCCAACCACACACCCTACCTCAGTGACCTCATCCAACCACACACCCCTACCTCAGTGACCTCATCCAACCACACACCCCTACCTCAGTGACCTCATCCAACTACACACCCCTACCTCAGTGACCTCATCCAACCACACACCTCTACCTCAGTGACCTCATCCAACCTACACACCTCTACCTCAGTGACCTCATCCAACCACACACCTCTACCTCAGTGACCTCATCCAACTACACACCTCTACCTCAGTGACCTCATCCAACCACACCTCTACCTCAGTGACCTCATCCAACACACACCTCTACCTCAGTGACCCATCCAACCACACCCTCTACCTCAGTGACCCATCCAACCACACACCCTCAGTGACCCCATCCAACCACACACCTCTACCTCAGTGACCCCATCCAACCACACACCTCTACCTCAGTGACCTCATCCAACCACACACCCTACCTCAGTGACCCATCCAACCACACACCTCTACCTCAGTGACCCCATCCAACACACACCCTACCTCAGTGCCCCATCCAACCACACACCTCTACCTCAGTGACCTCATCCAACCACACACCTCTACCTCAGTGACCCCATCCAACCACACATCTCTACCTCAGTGACCTCATCCAACTACACACCTCTACCTCAGTGATCTCATCCAACCACAGACCCCTACCTCAGTGACCCATCCAACCACACACCTACCTCAGTGACCTCATCCAACCACACACCCTACCTCAGTGACCTCATCCAACACACACCTCTACTCAGTGACCTCATCCAACCACACACCCCTACCTCAGTGACCCCATCCAACCACACACCCCTACCTCAGTGACCTCATCCAACCACACACCTCTACCTCAGTGACCTCATCCAACCACACACCCCTACCCGTCGCCTCAGGTCTGCAGAAGCTAACCTACTACAGCCCATCAGGACAAAGCCAAACTAGCTCTCAAAACTCACTTATTTATATAAAGCATCTTTGAGAATGAAGAAAAGTGCTATACACATCATCTTATAGATCACTGTAGATTATGTAGATCTTATCCAGATCACCAAAGAGCAGGGATGAGGTCGGTCTCTGATGTCCCCTGAACGTATTCATTCAAGCGGTGTCCAGGAACAGAGGCTGCAAACTCTCTGAATCATGCGGCCAATGAGTCCAATCAACAAACTGGATCACTCTGCAACTTTTCCAAAAAGTAATGACTTCCTATGTTTTGATAAAATGCACTGCAGGCTAGAGGAGCAGGAAACTCTGTATAGATCTGTCTTGTTTACGTACAGATAACGTGACACTGTCAAGGTTGATAGAATCTCAAGAATCCCTGAATGGTCTTGGTCCGAGCTGTTTATATTATTTCAGATTTGTTCTCTATGAACCCTCTAGGATGATCAGGTCTTTTGGTATTAGCCTCTTGATAATAACTTAAGTTTAAACAAAGACCTACAGTGAGGCGTAACCCTCCTTTTAGTTTGCATTTATTTTGTATTTAGTCTTTTTAAGCCCTGTGTTTATTCAGCTGTGTTGGTGTTATTGTGTAAGAAAAAGGCTCTGTGAATAAAGTTTGATTATATTCCATTTAGCTGACGCTTTAATTCATATCGTTCAAGTGCAATTTACCAGGAAGATACGGACTGAGAACAACAAGAATCCTGTCAGAATTTGTGTAGTTGATTATTTCATTCAGCGATTGATTGGTTGGTTGATTAATTGGCTAGTTGATTGGTTGATTGATGATTGATTAATTGGTTGGTTGATTGGAAGATGATTGATTGGTTATGTCTTCACAGAGGTAAATGTAAAGGTGTGTTCACAGCACCTTTCAGAGTTTGAGTTTTATAACATTCAGCACTGTCAGACTCATCATGGTGAACAATAACACTAGAACATGCAGGAGAGGGGAGAGGAGATGAATGACTGGCAGGTTTGAGGAAACAGCAGTCTGTTTTCAGTGACACATCTCTGGCTGATCATTTAATAAAAGATTATTATCTAATGTTTTCAGAATGTACTTCCTGACACTAACAGAATGTTGCTGTTATTTACAGGTTATTGTGCAAAGGTGTCACTGGTCCCGCCCACTGGGGATCAAACTGGGCTGCATGTGTCCCATGAACTGAAATGGGTTTGACCCCTGCTCTAAACTGTCTGGTCTGAACAACAGAATCTGCAGTCAGAGCTAGTCTTTACAATCCTCATGATTTCTCCACTGATCTGAATCTGATGCTGAGAGAGATTCTGTTCACAAACACATTTGATCCTGTGAACGCAGCACAGACTCAGTCAAATCAGTCAGACTGCCTACTGCACACACACACACACACACACACACACACACACACACACACACACACACACACACACACACACACACACACACACACACACACACACACACACACACACACACACACACACACACACACACACACACACACACACACACACACACACACACACACACACACACACACACACACACACACACAGTATGGGAGGCGCCTTCACTTCACTTCGTCGTTGGACACTGAAGTGGATGAAGCTCAGACGAGGCTGCTACTGATGAAGCTCACGGCTAACAGTTCGGTAAGTAGAGCTGTGATTGGTTGATATGACGTTGTTGATTGTTCGTGGTCTCAGAAACGCTTGAGTTGATGAACGTGTGATTGTTTAAAGATGGGAAACAAGATGGCCTCCTAGCTGTGTGAGCAGAGAGAGTGCAGGTTAGTTTAAAGAGTTCCCTGTGAGGAGGAAGAGGAGTTCAGGCTGATGGGGGTCAGTCTGTCCGGACGGCTACTGATGTGGAGGGGGAGGCAGCGGGCGGGCACTAGGACCCAGCAGCCATCAGAGAGCTCACCTGGACCTTTGTTCCTGAAACACCTGAGAGACTCTAGCTGCGTTTCATTGGTCGATCAACACGCCCTCCTGACCCCCCCTCAGGAACTCTGATCTAAAGTCTAAACAGTGAAATTCAAACGTCTTAATGCAGTATTCTCACCTTGTTACATGTGTCCTGATAATGAAGAAGTGTACTTGTACTAGACTGTAAAGTTACAAAATGTACTTACAGCCAATATCTGTATCTGATGGCATTAGAATATATTCTATATTCTGCCATTTAAAGGGAACTGTTTCATTACTTTAGCTGAAAGACTTTTAACATATTTCTAAGTTTCTCTGTTTTCACAGAGCACATTAAGGCTGTAGTTTCTGAGTGAAACTGTGAGGGACTCTTTCTCTATTGTAGTCTTCCCTTCAGGTGTTCTGTGTTAAACACCAGCTGAGCAGAAGCCATTTTGTTTCTTAGTCTTCACTGTAAAAAAATAAAACTCAAATCCAAACACGTCAACAAACCAAAAAAAAGGTGTGTTCAATTCAGTCAGAAGTGGAATGCCGGACAACTAGTTTTCAGGTCTGAGGAGGAGGAGGAGGAGGAGGAGGAGGAGGAGGAGGAGGAGGAGGAGGAGGAGGAGGAGGAGGAGGAGGAGGAGGAGTTAAACAGGGAACAGGTAAAGAGAGGACCTCCAGTGGTCACTCTGAGGAACTGCAGCTGGTTTCTGGTTTCTCACAGAGGAGGACGAAGGACTCAGATCTTTAGTTTCAGAAACATTAGTGAAAACACAGTGTGATAATAATCTGTTACACGTCCTCTATTCAACACTTAACTAAAGTACAAATATAAACATCAAAATATACTTAAAGTACAACAGTATTCATTCTGCACATGTTCATAAAAATATTTGTCACATAATTGAATAATAATTTGTAATGACTGTCTGTTCACTTTAATGTTACAGCTGGTAAAGGAGGAGCTTCATCTTTTTTAAATAAAGGTTATATACAGTACATTGTGCCTCGTGAATTTCACCAAGGACTCATATAGATATTGAACGATAATTTAGTGATTATATTCAGTGTTATTAATCTAGTTTTGAAACTTTTAAACAACATTTTCTCAAGTTATCTCATAAATGTACTGCAGAAAAAGTACAATACTTGCTTCTAAGATGTAGAATGGTAGAAGAATAAAGTAGTAGGTAATGAAGTGACTAAAGTACCTAAAAGCTGTACTGAAGTACAACACCTGAGTCAAGGTGCAGCAGTGAAATCCTCCATCAGCTCTGGAGGAGCTTCCTCTGATGCTGCTCCTTCCATCAAACAGGAAGTTATGTTTCATGGCTGAGGGATTCATGCACACTGTTACGTGCCGTGTTGTGTTTGGCCCAATCCCAAACCACGCCCTACACCCTACCCCTACACACTCCCCCTCCGTGACGGAGTGAACTCCGTGGAGTGACACTCGCAGCTCAACGAGGCTCCCTCCTGTCAGATGGAGGGAGTAAATACAGCCGCAAGCTTTGGGACAAACTCCCCTCTCTCCAGCAGAAACAGGAAATGCCGTAACTGTATGTAACAACGGTTTCAAATCAGCATCTCTTGGACAAAAAATGTAAATTAATAACTCAAATAAAACTCCAAACATCTTTAATTCTGTTCTGTTAACTCTTTTAGTTTTAAACCTGATGTTTATAAGCTTCTTAGTTTTTGCAACAGTCTGTAAATATACACAGCTTTATAATAAAATACACACATTTACCTTTTTCTAGACTAAACACAGGTATACGATCCTAAGTTAAACAAATATGAGGTCATCATGAGGTTGTTAACATCGCAATTTATCAGTGGATGTTTGCTGGAACTGTTTGTAAACAGCGTGTTTCCTGACGGACACACACAGTGTTGAGACTCCAGTCAGCACCGATGCAGACTCGCTGTTTGAGGGCTTGATAACCCACTCCAACCCACTCCCCCTCCACACTCGTTGGTTTGGAACAGCACTTAATGTGGCGGACCCTCCGCGCGAACGCGCAAACGGAGGGGTAGGGTGTAGGGCGTGGTTTGGGATTGGGTCTTTGTGTGTGTCTCTCTCCCCCTCTCCCCCTGATTGTCTCCCTCCGGGTGCAGCCTCTCCCTCAGGTGCTCCCAATCCCCAATCACACCATAAAGGACCTGAGGAAGGCTGCAGTCTCTCTCCTTCTCCTCCGTGCATGTGTAGTGTGGTGTCTCTGTGTGAGGCCTGCTAGTTTAACCTGTTTGTTTATTGCAAGGAGATGTGCTCCAGGTTAACTTTAGTCACTTTCTTTTACAAGAGAGTTGTTCTTAGTTTATTTATCCTAAGTTTGCTTTGTAAACTGGCTGGTGAGCCCTCTTTACTTTTTGGTTAATTAAAACATCACGTTCATCATCGTTTCCTCTCTCTTTCTTCCCTTTGTTCCCCTAGTCCAGAGGCCTGCACTACGAAGCCTGTTCAACATAACCTGGATATGTTTGAGTTAGCCGGTTGGCCTAATCCAAAACATACGCGCTCTCGCTAAGAGGTCCTACGACGCGGGTTATCAAGTGGATCGCTCAAGCCAGCCGTGTCCGATCTAGTTAGGTGCGCGTTCACATAAAAGGGGCGGGGTTAACAACATTTGACCAATCACAAACATGGAGAAGCGCACTGACAGCGCAGCGTCAGACTTCCTGAATTAAAAGTGAACCATAATTAGACAAATATGAAGAAGTTAAACTTTAAACATCCATTACTTAAACACTTTATCCAGGATAAAAGCCACATAGCTGCACCTGCAAGGTGAATACAGCTGGTAAAAGAAAAGTGTTTGAATGCGTACATTAACAGGTTTAGTGGATCTGACTTTAATTACATTTGACTCGAGTGTTACTTAAAATAATCCTTCTGCATACAGTATGTGACACTGTGAGTGTTGCACGGCCAGATCCGGCTCAGCTGACTCAGATAAGGAGATATATGATACATTATGATGTGATGTGATGTGATATGAATGATAATGGGACACATCAACGTCTGCACTCACAGTGCCGCGGACTGTACGTAATGTTACTTTGATCCGGTTACTTGTGTTGTGGCAGATATTTCAGTAAGCTTTCTTAACGCTAATGTTATAATAGTCAGATTGCTCTGAAGATGGGAGGTGATATTCTATTCATTTTCACGTCACACACTCGGTGATTTTTGCCGGCCGTCTTTCCTGCAACGGCAGTTTTTCTGTATTTCCTTTCTCCTGTAATATGACTTGATCGCTTTAAACTCCGCACACTGAGCTCTGATTGGTCAGCAGGCGGTGCTTTCACTGACTTGATCTCTTAGCCTGCAACCTAACCTGTTAGAATGCGTGGAAAAACGTAGGACCCAAATGCAGAGTACAAAAAAGGTAAAAAGGTCTAGGAACAAAAAGCAAGCTTTATTTTAAAAGCTGATGAACAAAAACATGGCATGAAACACACAGGTAGCACAAGGTAGCAACAATCGTACAATCAGACACAGGAGGAAAAACACAGGAAGGAAGACAAGAGACAGGGAGAACAGAATAGCAAAATAAAACCCATTACAAGACAGACAAAACTAAAACCGTGACATAACACTAGGATCATGACATAACATGCTCCGGACCAGGTTAGCCGCTCAGCATAAGAGATCATGGAGATCTAGCCCGCTAAAAAGAGAACCAGCGTCGTAGGACCGGAAACCGAGTTTTCCCTGAAGTTAGCCCGCTAAGAGAAGATCCGGCTTCGTAGTACAGGCCTCTGGAGGGAACGTAACACACAGTGGCGGCCGGCCCATAGGGGCGCTAGGGGCGCCGCCCCCCCTCTTCCCACATGTTTGATTGTCATTAAAAAAAATATATATATATATATTTAAAAAATATATATTTAAAAAATATATTTTTTTTATTTTTTATTTTTTTATTTTTAATGAACAAGGTAAATATTATATAGTTGGTATCAGTAAAAGGTATAATCTAAAATAAAATCTCGTTTAAAATTGTGTTACGATCTCTAAAGTTACTGATAAGTCACATGTTTCCTGCCTGGCCGCATTACCCTCTCTCGTCTGGGCGCTAAGAAAGGAGCCCTCAGCCCAAGCAGCAGCAGCCAACACATTGCTGACTGTTGCTATCTGTAAACTATGCCGCCACAACATAATTTCAGCCAGTGTGCGAAATACCCGTCACACTAATCAGGGGGGTCCCCATCTCCCGTTTATTGCGCAATATACCGGTCGAAGATTTCTCAATATGCAGTAGGCGGCCTACTCTAGGGGGGTCCGGGGGCATGCTCCCCCGGTAAGATTTGTTTTTAAATTTTGGAGTCAAATGCATCAATCTGGTGCATTTTGAGGGGAAAATAAAGAGACTAGATGTAGACAGACAGTCCCCCTGTTTGAGGCAGACCCACATTTGCGCAGCGTTGCGTTCACAATACATACAAAGAATAAAGAAATCCTCAGGCCAACAGGCCACTTAACAGGCCAGGCCATCGGGAAACCTCCCAGTCCTCCCGATGGCAAAGTCCGGGCCCAATCAGTAGTCTATAGCAGCGTTTCTCAACCGGGGCGCCGTCTGGCGTCTTCAGGGGTGCCGTCAAATAATTCTATATTCTGACGTTCATATGAATGAATGAATACGCGACCGTTAAAGAGCCGTCTGTTTTCGATTCTATGCGAGGAAATGCTTTTGCCAGCCAAAATAGATTATATTTCTAAACAAATGTTTTGAATTATGAATACTGGACACAGTAAGCTTAAAAACATTTTAGTGACCATTGCAAGTGACAAATAAATATTATAATTTGAGACCCCCCTCAAATGTTGCTGTTGAGGCTTTCAGGGGGGCTCAGGTGTTAATCGGGGGGGTCGAGCTCCCCCGGACCCCCCCGTATTTCGCACACTGATTTCAGCCAATCAGCGTCGTCAGATCTGATGGTCATAGGGCGCCAATGTCAGCGCCCGATGCAGTCTGTGAGTTGTTTGGACTCGTATCCAAGGTAACGCTACAGTAGTTGATGAGGATGGCTGCGTGTGCAGGTGGAGACTCCGGACCTCGGTCCCCGCTGCAGTGACGCGTCCTAAAACCCGGAAGTAAACTCCTTCCGGTTCCTTCGACAAAAATGCAATGCAATTTTTCCATAGGATTTTGGAAAATAGCTCGAAATAAGGTCTGTGGTTGAAACACATTTAAGAAACGGATCACGTTTTGTTCAGCCGGATAATCTCCACATGTCTACCCTACTTTTATAATTTTCGAATCATAAATCTAGTCGCCAGAAGCAAAATGCTAACGTTATGCTATAAACGAACTACAGCAGGGTCGCTGCTTCAACGTCACGCCGACTTAAGATCCATATTCAAACATACAGATTCAAAATTGTACAAGTTGAAGCTTTTGTTTTAACAGTTTGCAAGAGCGCAGGTACTTGCCGTCCTTAAAACCTAAATATCTCCATCTCTCTCTCACACAAACACACACACACACACACACACATATTATTGTATATTGAGTTTTGACAGCATCCATCAAACTAGATTTTTTGCCTTAATGCTCTGTTTTCTAATATTTCTGTGTTTCTGAACCACGTCTGTGTCTGCATATAATGTTCGTATTTAGTCTCCTGATTTTAAATGGGAGTTCAATCATTTGAGTGTTCCCAAAGCACCGGTGTTCTGCAGTTTGTGTGGGCCTACTGTACTGTTGCACAGTTTACTGTAGAAACTATGTCCAGGACAAGGTATTTGGACGTTTTGGAAGATTCATAGCTAACCACACTGAAGATTATGGAGGTATTGATCAGTCTTCTCATACCTCTAACATCACCAGAAGTCATAATTTAAGGGGTCATTTCTAAAAAAAATCTTCCGGGGGGACATCCCGCCGGACCCCCCCCCGCCCGTGTGGTTTATTCACCATTACAATAGCCCCACCTAAAATAATTTCCACCAGCCGCCACTGGTAACACATACACACAAAACTTGGCACACACGTTAACAGTGATGATCTGAGTTACCTCACATTGTTATTGTGTTTCGGTGTGGCAAAGTGGCTCAATAGCGCCCCCTACAAAACTTTAACAAAGCAGCCCTTGCTCTATGTTACACCTAATGTACGAAACTTGGCAAGCATGTGTATCACAGGTAGACTTAGTCTACTGTTGCTATTGTCTTAAATCAGGGATGGGCAACTTTGATGGTGGTGGGGGCCACATTTTATGTACTGGCCACCAGGGGGCCGCAGATTCACTTGGAACACACACACACACAAATTCCATGTATTGTATGTAATTATTAACAAATATACTAAGTCTGACATCTTCATTGATATTTTACAATCTGTCAGGGAACATCCTCTAATAAGCTCACTAAACAAATATCAGTTCACAGAAATGTTATTGAATTTGTACAAGTGGCATGTTTGTATTGAACAGGTTATTTAACAGTGGAATAAAACTATTTTAAACTATTGGAAAGCACGGAAAATGTGTGTGCATTGAGATGAACCATTAAGACATAAACATGAAGTCATGAACACTAACCCAGGCATTAGTTGTCTAACTTGAACCTAAGACACTTGTCTTAGGTCTCTGCTGACGCACAATAAGGGGAATGTCAAACACCTGTCAACCCGCACTCTGCTGTTCCTCAGCTCCCCCTCCTCCCGCTGAATTATGAATGCAAGGCGTATAGTAATCATAGAGAACACGGCAGGGTCCGTGACAGTTTGTCTTCATCTGATTTCAAATAAACAAAGTCTTGGTTTTTAGAATATTAAACTGTTTCGCCAAATTCAGATGATAAATATAACTTTGAAGCTTGTAACGGCATAATTACGAGCGGTAACTTAAGGTCACAGCAGGCATAACAACAGCCGGGGTTTCTTGTGAGTGTTTCCCCGGGAAACAAACACAATACACACAAACGCGTCACAGATTATTTCGCGGTATTTGGCTGCCGAACGAAATCATGTACGCAGCTCGCGAAGTAAGGAGTCTAGAGGACGGTATCAGTACTACAAGTAAAAAATAAAATAAAAATGTTTTTTATTAATTACGTTGCTTATAAATTAATCTGAGGGCCGCAAAAAGAGGAGGTGGGGGCCGCCATTTGCCCATCCCTGTTTTAGACCAAACATAAGGTCGGGCATTTTGAATTGAATGATTTTAAGTGTGTATTTCGGCCATTTTTCAGGCCCCATACTTTGACAAACTCCTCCTAGAGATTTAATCCGAGCAACATCAAATTTGGTCAGCACTTTCTTATGACCACACACGTCAAAAGCGATTAAAAGCCTGTTATAAGTAATAATAATTTGAGAGTAAAGTCACCAACCTGCTCCAAGTTTCTTCTGCTCGATCAGAGTCCCAGCCTAAGACTTTTAAAGAGTAACAAAACATCAGCTCCATGCAATACGTAATGTTCATCCTTGCGGCCGGTCTCCAGCTGTCATGGCCCTTCACTGCCGCGTGGACAGGGATCCTGAAAGTATCCCGACCAGCGTGGATGTGCGAGGGCCCGATGATCGCTGCATGCAGCTTTAATAATTGTTATCCTAACAAACTTCTGCTTTACACTCGAAACATTAAGTTTCCTGTGTTGACTGTTTGAAATGTGTTACTGTGTGAGAACTCTCTGTGTGTGTCCTGATGAGATAATGTGTGGTTCTCCTGCAGGTGGTTGTGTGTGTGTGTGAGGTGTGAGCTCTGCTATGAATCCCTGTGAGGACACTGAACCCGCTCTGAGTGGGGACCCTGAATGCCTCACCAAAGCTCAGAGGTGAGATGAAGACCTCTGACTGTCCTCTTCTCCAGAGCTCAGCAGGCATTATTCACACTCAAAGCTCTGTGTGTGTGTGTGTGTGTGTGTGTGTGTGTGTGTGTGTGTGTGTGTGTGTGTGTGTGTGTTGTGTTGAAGCCCAGAGCAGCAGCATGGACCTGGACCTGGACCTGGACCTGGACCTGGACCTGACCTGGACCTGGACCTGGACTGGACCTGGACCTGGTGGACCTGGACCTGGACCTGGACCTGGACCCAGCTGTGTGTCCATGAAGAGTGACCGGTCTATAGATGAACCAATAGATTTTAAAGGCCGCCCTTCAGAGACAGAGTAAGTGGACCTCATGTGACTTCATTATATCAGCAGCAGTAGAAAACATGTTGTTACTGAAGAACAGAGACTTCTTATTGAAGCTGAGGGAGGGACTACCAAGGTGTGTTCAGCCTGAAGCCAGAGTTGTCAGACAGGATCAATAAAAGAAGCCTTCTGTACCATTGCAGGTAGACTTGTTTCCCTACTTTTTCTCCTGAACATTGACTCATAACGTTGATACTTCTCTTATCTTATGAAGGCTCATATTTCATATTTATTGAGGCCTCTGTTGGTCAAAGTGCTCTGATAGATAGGAAGATTATTTCTACTCTTTTAATATTAACTTAGTGACAAGGTGTTTTTATAGTCAAAGTTTTTTTTTAAAAGGAACCAATGTTTGTAGAGAGGTCTTCTTAATTGCTGCAGGGATTTAGGTATTAGTTGGAGAGTTTCAGGCACTACTGCTGATATCTGGGAGGTGGCTGAAGTGGTCTAGGGTTTAGTTGCAGAGATCTCGGAACTAGTTGTGAGATCAAGGGTCTTTAACTGTCCGAAAACCACTGAAAGCAGAGATATAAATCTTATTGCTTCTGTACATTATTGTCTTTCTATTAGCTCCAAGCAGCAGAGAGAAGAGTCTCCGCACCCAGCTGTGTGTCCCTGAAGAGTGATCGGTCCTAATGCTCGTATGATTGACTTCAAAGATGGACTTCGTTTATGTGAACCCTTGTGAGTAATTTAAAATGAATAAAACCAATGGGCTCGCTGTGACACAGATACAAATAGTTTTACACTGTTGGATGCATCAGACTTTTTTTTGTATGATCAGTCATGCCAAACAACATTATCTTTAACGGTTGTATGTATGTTTGTGTCTAAGCCATTGTCTACTTTGCTAACAGAATGTGAGCTTATTTCTCCACAGAGTGGACTAGAAGAGGTCCGATAGATACAGAGTTCGATTGGAGTCTGGAGAATAACATTACATTACATTTCATTTAGCTGGCACTTTTTTCCAAAGCGACTTGCAATAAGTGCAATCAACCATGAAAACACAAAAGCAATAATCCTGCAGGTACAATAGCTTTCAATAAGCCAAGACTTTTTAGGGTTTACATACTTAGAACTTTCAGTCCCCAAAAGAAAGTTGTAAGCAGAATAATACATCTTCTATCTTCAGTACATTTCAGTACATTTCTGTGTTTCTGTCAGTTCCAAGCAGCAGAGAGAAGAGTCTCCTGAACCCAGCTGTGTGTCCCTGAAGAGCGACTGGTCTAATGCTCGTATGATTGACTTCAAATATGGAAGCCGTTCCTATGACCCGATGTAAGTATTTAAAACTGTTAATAGAAACTGGAAGCTTGCTGTTCTGATCCTCAGTCAGATTCAGAATTGGTCTTTAATCAGTGTTGTTTGCATCTGGTTTTGATGATGATGTATTATGACAGAACACAACATCTTTTACTCTCTGGTCTGTGTGTGTCTTTCTTTCAACATAATGTGAGTCATTTCTTCATGATTCCTCACAGAGAGGACCAGCAGAGCTCAGAGGTTCCCAGAGGTCAGTCTGCCCAGCAGCATCAGACACAGCTGGACTCCATATTTATGGTCTGTACATGTTCTACAGCTACTTTACATCTATTCTGTCCAGAGGGGATGACCTTGAATCTTTAGCGGCCTCTGGAGTTGAACCAGCATACTTTAACCACCGGCAACCACTAAGCTTTCGGTGGCCAAGACATCTGATATTTTATTCTTTTTTCTATTTGGTTTAGAAGTGTTGGGGTGTGGTGCTTTGCTCAAGGGTATCTTGGCAGTGCCCAAGAGGCAAACTGGCACCTCTGTGTACCATTCTGCACTCCTTACATGGTGGTTTGAACTGCGACTTTGATTCCCAAACCAAATCCCAACGGACTGAGCTATTTCTGCCAATCGTGGCTCCCCTTCCCCACCATGTAACAAAGAGAAACCTTGGGTAGAATTTTTTTATTTTTTAGATGAATTGTTTGTGCTTTTTTCCGAATAACGTAATCAGATTCTGTTACATCCTTCGTCGATTGTCAGTCCGTCCAACATGGATCTGATTAAGTTCTTAGTTTGATTGTGTTGTTCATATCTTCTGTTCCAGCTGCTCGAGGACAACATCGTCACTTTTATGAAGAACGAGCTGAAGAATATCCAGAAGGCTCTGAGTTCAGATTACCCAGAATACTTAGAGAGTCAGAGGGAGGATGAGGAGGTGTTGGACGGTGAGGATGAAGAGCAGAGGAGGAGCAGCAGAGAGGCATTTCTGAACATCACACTGCACTTCCTGAGGAGCATGAAGCAGGAGGAGCTGGCTGACCTCTGCAGAGCAGTAAGAGGGTTTCTATAAAGATTTAACAAGCTGGATAAATGTTGACTAATTTCTCGAGAGATGGAGCAAAATATACTGATATACTCATTCTTTAAGAATTTATTTGACTTATTGATCTGATTTGTTGTTCATTCAGGAAGTCGTTCTGGAGTGTGTCAGCGTAAACTTAAGTCTAACCTGCAGAAGAGGTTCCAGTGTGTGTTTGAGGGCATTGCTAAAGCAGGAAACCCAACCCTTCTGAACCAGATCTACACAGAGCTCTACATCACAGAGGGGGGTCTGCAGAGGTCAATGATGAACATGAGGTCAGACAGATTGAAACAGCATCCAGGAAACCAGACAGACCAGAAACAACCATCAGACAAGAAGACCTCTTTAAAGCCTCACCTGGAAGAGATGCACCAATCAGAGCAGTGATGACAAAGGGAGTGGCTGGCATTGGGAAAACAGTCTTAACACAGAAGTTCACTCTGGACTGGGCTGAAGGCAAAGCCCACCAGGACATCCAGTTCATATTTCCATTCACCTTCAGAGAGCTGAATGTGGTGAGAGAGAACAAAGTACAGCTTGGTGGAACTTGTTCATCACTTCTTCACTGAAACCAGAGACGCAGGAATCTGCAGGTTTGATCAGTTCCCGGTTGTGTTCATCTTTGACGGTCTGGATGAGTGTCGACTTCCTCTGGACTTCCTCAACAATGAGATCCTGACTGATGTCACAGAGTCCACCTCAGTGGATGTGCTGCTGACAAACCTCATCAGGGGGCAGCTGCTTCCCTCTGCTCGCCTCTGGATAACCACACGACCTGCAGCAGCCAATCAGATCCCTCCTGAGTGTGTGGACATGGTGACAGAGGTCCGAGGGTTCACTGACCCACAGAAGGAGGATTACTTCAGGAAGAGATTCAGAGATCAGGAGCAGGCCGGCACCATCATCTCCCACATCAAGACCTCACGAAGCCTCCACATCATGTGCCACATCCCAGTCTTCTGCTGGATCTCTGCTACAGTTCTGGAGAAGGTGTTGGAAACTAGAGAGGGAGGAGAGCTGCCCAAGACCCTGACTGAGATGTACATCCACTTCCTGGTGGTTCAGTCCAAAGTGAAGAACCTCAAGTATGATGGAGGAGCTGAGACAGATCCACACTGGAGTCCAGAGAGCAAGAAGATGATGGAGTCTCTGGGAAAACTGGCTTTTGAGCAGCTGCAGAAAGGCAACCTGATCTTCTATGAGTCCGACCTGACAGAGTGTGGCATCGATATCAGAGCAGCCTCAGTGTACTCAGGAGTGTTCACACAGGTCTTTAGAGAGGAGAGAGGACTGTACCAGGACAAGGTGTTCTGCTTCGTCCATCTGAGCGTTCAGGAGTTTCTGGCTGCTCTTCATGTCCATCTGACCTTCATCAACTCTGGAGTCAACCTGCTGTCAGAAGAACCAACAACCTCCAGGCGGCCTAAAGCCTTAAGAGACAAACCTAAACTAACACATCTCTACCAGAGTGCTGTGGACAAGGCCTTACAGAGTCCAAACGGACACCTGGACTTGTTCCTCCGCTTCCTCCTGGGTCTTTCACTGCAGACCAATCAGACTCTCCTACAAGGCCTGCTGACACAGACAGGAAGTAGCTCAGAGACCAATCAGGAAACAGTTCAGTACATCAAGAATAAGATGGATGAGGATCTGTCTCCAGAGAGAAGCATCAACCTGTTCCACTGTCTGAATGAACTGAATGATCGTTCTCTAGTGGAGCAGATCCAACAGTCCCTGAGTTCAGGAAGTCTCTCCACAGATAATCTGTCTCCTGCTCAGTGGTCAGCTCTGGTCTTCATCTTACTGTCATCAGAAGAAGATCTGGACGTGTTTGACCTGAAGAAATACTCTGCTTCAGAGGAGGCTCTTCTGAGGCTGCTGCCAGTGGTCAAAGCTTCCAGGAAGGCTTTGTAAGTACAGAAAGAGTCTGATTCTTATATCATGATTTACATATTCTGCTCATCATTTTTAAAAGATTGCTTGTTTGTTTTTATCAGACTGAGTGGCTGTAAAGCTGTCAGAGAGAAGCTGTGAAGCTCTGTCCTCAGTCCTCAGCTCCCAGTCCTCTAGTCTGAGAGATCTGGACCTGAGTAACAACAACCTGCAGGATTCAGGAGTGAAGCTGCTGTCTGCTGGACTGGAGAGTCCACACTGCACTCTGGAGACTCTTAGGTCAGGATTCATCAACATATTAAACTTATAGCCAGTAAAATTATGATTTACATTAATGATGGATAAACTCATATCCGTTAGTTGCATCAGCTTCCATAAACATTTCTTTATGTTTTTTTACTCACTCTTGTTAAAACTTCAATTATCAGAAGAATAAATTGTGTCGTATTTTTGTTTCTGTGTGTGTGTTCAGGCTGTCAGGCTGTCTGGTCTCAGAGGAAGGCTGTGTTTCTCTGGCTTCAGTTCTGAGATCCAACCCCTCCCATCTGAGAGAGCTGGACCTGAGCTACAATCATCCAGGAGACTCAGGAGAGAAGCTGCTGTCTGCTGGACTGGAGGATCCTCTCTGGAGACTGGACACTCTCAGGTTTGGACATTATATATGTAATAAATAATGTATGTACAAAATAGCCTTTGAAATAGTAACCAAACATCCCCCTCTTTCAGGATGGAGCCTGGTGGAGTCCGATGGTTGAGACCCGGTCTGAGGAAGTGTGAGTGTGGTTTAATTTGATTCATGAAAACAAAGAAGCCACCATCTTCAAATGTAACCTTCATCATCAAAGTGTCAATAAATGAACAGCTGATAGATCAATAACTGCTGCTGTTTCTCTCATCAGATTCCTGTGAACTCTCACTCGACACAAACACAGCAAAACAGAAACCTCAAACTGTCTGACAATAACAGAAAAGTAACATATGTGGAGGAGGAGCAGCCATATCCTGATCATCCAGAGAGGTTTGATGTCTGGCCTCAGCTGATGTGTAGAGAAGCTCTGACTGGTCGCTGTTACTGGGAGGTCGAGTGGAAAGGATGGGTTCTTATATCAGTGACTTACAGAGGAATCAGCAGGAGAGGAGACGGTTATGACTGTGTGTTTGGAGGGAATGATCAATCCTGGAGTCTGAAATGCTCTGATGGTGGTTACTCTGTCTGGCACAATAACCGTAAAACAATCACCTCCACCTCCTCCTCCTCCTCCTCCTCCTCCTCCTCCTCTGGTAGAGTAGCAGTGTATCTGGATCATCCTGCTGGCTCTCTCTCCTTCTACAGAGTCTCCTCTGACACACTGATCCTCCTCCACACCTTCAGAACCACATTCACTGAACCTCTCTATGCTGGGTTTGGGTTCCGGTCTGGTTCCTCAGTGTCTCTGTGTCCTCTGTAGGAGGAAGAGTCTCCTCCTGTTCCAGAAACGTCCTCCCTGCTGCCCAGATAGTTCAGTCTGTACAGGATCACAGCTGATGTTAGTTAGTACCACCCTGATGAGTTCACTGTAATAGAGGAGGAAGAGGAGGCTGAGGGAAGAGGAAAGGATGTTGGGAGGAAGTGATGCTAAACAAAACTTCAAACATATAAAATGTCCAACAATAAACTGGACTGGACAATATCCCAGCTGAATTCAATCAAAATAAGAGATGACTTTAACCAAGCCAACTACAATACATCACCAAATGGATCCACAATAATAAAGGATCATTTATTGTAATCCTTCATTCCAGGGTTGCACAACATGAAGTCCATTAATGCTAGAAACAAGGACAACACTAAATAAAAACAGTGCTGAACTCCTGTAGTTCATTTCCTGAATTCGGGGGAATTGAAGACAAGAACAAGGTCGGCAAATTCTCAATCACAAGAAGAAAGGGATGGATGTGATGTTGTGTTTAGTTTGGGGGGCTATGCACAGTTAATTATGGTGGATAAGATTTTATAGATTTGATTTTAAACGGTCCAAATGCTTTTAAAATAACATCGGGCACATATAGAAGTGTAAAAGTCTTTGTTGATAATCATTCAACAATATATATTATTACTGTTTCCTACAGTTGATCATTGTTTCATTGTTTAAACACAAATGCAGCAACAAAATCCATCAAATGAAACATGCAGTCGATTGAAATGTTGTCTTTGAGGGGAAAATAAAACACAGTGAGACAGCTATGTGTCGGCCTGGGACCAGCCACAGTGAGCCAATCCCCCAACGGCTGTGGCTTTGAAGGGAATGTACTATGTAGTGAAACTGTCGTGTGTTTTTCTGTGCTTCTGTGCTCTTGTATGTTGAGTTATAAATGTGGGTGTTTTTGGAGAAAACGTTTTGATTAATGGCGTCCATATTCTTTGACTGATCATGCTCATTTCCGATGATAATGTGTATGACCCTCCGCCGATGCTGTATACCAATTTCGGTGTTGATGGACTCAAAATTGAAATTTAGGTAAATATCTTTATGTTTTCGCATTATGCTAATTTGCAAAACATCTTCTTTCTTTAGGCTTTTTTGTATTGAACTGGTAGCTGGTCGAAATAATCTACATGAAAACACTTCGTGCTAGGACCCTAATTAGCCACTAACTACTAGGGAATACTATATAGTTATAGTGTGACTGTCATGTGTAGGCCTGGGAAGAGCCACAATGAGCCATTCCCCCTAAGCACTGTGGCTTTGAGGGGAATGTACTATCTAGAGTTCATCATACCTTCAGAAAGCATATAGACAATGGAAAAGCTATGACTGATGAAAATACTAGCCCAGCATGTTCAGTATTTACAGTTTTATTTTGAAATGTATTTCCTCTTTTATGTATTCATGGCATTCAGCGCAGATTTGACCTTGAGAAGAGAGGACAAAATGGCTGCTTCATTGGAGAGGCCAGATGCCTTTTTGACGGAGATCTGTCAGCTAGGTGAGAGACAGCCGCTTCTTAGGCTGCTACAGGTGGAATTAGTAGAAAGGTGTAGGGTTGGTAAACACGGTGTCTCTCATTGGCCAACCTGCTGCTCCTAAAGTGTCTGACTCTTTCGTCTTGGGTAAAGTAAACTCTACTCCTCAGGCTGTTGGTATTCCTGTCTGAAGCTAAACATGAGGACATTGAAGGACATGTAACGTTTGTAAGGACTACTTTAAAGCAGCTGTGCATCTCTGTAGTTGGCTTTAAACTGTGGAATTCTTTACCAAATGATTTAAAGGGCTGTGTAAACATAGTTTAAGAAAAAGTATAAAGAAAGAGTAAATAGACATGTCAGGTAACCTGTTTCGCTGATGGTAGATTGTTGTGTTGACTTCTGATTGTAACTTTTTGGTTTCTTGTTGTAAATATTGGTTGTAAACAGATTTCTCATTTTGAGTACGGGGTAAAGTAAGACTTTCTTCATCCTGCTCCTTTCCATCATGGCTACAATAACTGCTTAAACTGTACATGTTTTGTTTTATAATGATTGCCATTAGTGGAATAAACTAAACTAAACAAATGAGGACCTGGCTCAGAGACATCCACTGTGTGCGCAGAAAGTGTTCAAACCAGAGCTCAGACTCACACACAAATCCCAAATGTTCAAACTGCCATATATCATGGGAAGTTGAGTCCTGCTGGTGAGTTGTGTTGGTCTGTCTTTTATGTGTGTGTTTGGTCTGTCTGTGTGTTGGTGTCTGTCTGTGTGTGTTGGTGTCTGTCTGTGTGTGTTGGTATCTGTCTGTGTGTGTTGGTGTCTGTCTGTGTGTGTTGGTATCTGTCTGTGTGTGTTGGTATCTGTCTGTGTGTGTTTGTGTCTGTCTGTGTGTGTTGGTATCTGTCTGTGTGTGTTGGTATCTGTCTGTGTGTGTTGGTGTCTCTCTGTGTGTGTTGGTGTCTGTCTGTGTGTGTTGGTATCTGTCTGTGTGTGTTGGTATCTGTCTGTGTGTGTTGGTGTCTGTCTGTGTGTGTTGGTATCTGTCTGTGTGTGTTGGTGTCTCTCTGTGTGTGTTGGTGTCTGTCTGTGTGTGTTGGTATCTGTCTGTGTGTGTTGGTGTCTCTCTGTGTGTGTTGGTATCTGTCTGTGTGTGTTGGTATCTGTCTGTGTGTGTTGGTATCTGTCTGTGTGTCTTGGTGTCTGTCTGTGTGTGTTGGTGTCTGTCTGTGTGTGTTGGTGTCTGTCTGTGTGTGTTGTGTCTGTCTGTGTGTGTTGGTGTCTGTCTGTGTGTGTTGGTGTCTGTCTGTGTGTGTTGGTGTCTGTCTGTGTGTGTTGGTGTCTGTCTGTGTGTGTTGGTATCTGTCTGTGTGTGTTGGTGTCTGTCTGTGTGTGTTGGTGTCTGTCTGTGTGTGTTGGTGTCTGTCTGTGTGTGTTGGTGTCTGTCTGTGTGTGTTGGTGTCTGTCTGTGTGTGTTGGTGTCTGTCTGTGTGTGTTGGTGTCTGTCTGTGTGTGTTGGTGCCGCCTCTGTCAACACGCTGCAGTGAGTTCATCACCAACAAAAACACAAAGTCACAGCTTCATAAAACCCAGAAGTATTTAATCATTATTCAAGTCAAACCGGCCTTTAAAACTAAAACGTGTTGATTCAGGAGTGTGTGTTTTCAGGCTGAATCGTCCGTCTGTTGGTGGCCGAGGAAATCACTGCAACACAAAGACAGACGTTAGTGTCGCACAACAAACCAAAGGGCAAAACATGTTGAGGTTAATCCACCGAAATATGTTGTGTTTAACTAATGAAGGTTCAGACGAGGATCTGAGAGTCACTTTATTACAGATTAAACTGCAGGTTAGTTTATAGATTAACGGTTTGCTGTACGAAATGTCAGAAAATAGGGAAACATTTGAAATAATAACTGATGAAATTACATTAAAATAGAACACAATTTATTATTGTATTGCGATAAAAAAGTGGATTGAAAGGTTGTTATAGAGAGGGTGGTCCTCACTTTGTAGGTCTTTTGACTTGGACCTCACTAAACAGCAAGTACATGTATGTGTGTACATGTGTGTATGTGTGAGTGTTAGCGTGTGTGCACATGTTAGTGTGTGAGTTTTTATGAGTGTGCGTGTTAGTGTGTGAGTTTGTCTGATTGTGTGCGTGTGTGTATAAAAAGGAACTGGACTGTGACACTCCAAAATAATATTATATGGCTTCTTTAAAATGAGGAATCTTTATTTTTGAAATGTTCTGGTATATGGACATTTTTCCTAAATATATTGGACTGTATTATTGTAATATGTAGGATGACCTTATATATAAGCCATCTTTTATTTGTATTGTATTTTTGTACCTGTGTTATTTATGTTCTCAGTGTTATTATATATTTGATTTCAATACGTTTTGTTTTTCATATTCTCATGTTGAATTTTTGGGGATTTGAGACCTTCTACATGTTGTGACCCCCTTGTTAAAGAAACTGTCATCTAAAGAATACTATTGGATGTAAAAGGGAATGTGAGAAAATAAAATGAAGAATAAGTCAAACAAAAAATAGTTAGTTAGTTAGGCTAGTTTAAACATGGGAAAAAACCCAAATAACAGGTAGAAATGTCAAGCAGTAAACGTGAGGTCCTGAAAGGGTTAAAGGCAGAGGAGGACAGATGTGGATGGGGAACACCTGTCCTCACGTTTACTGCCTGACATTTGAAGCTGAAATCTGGGGTTTTTCCACAGTTTCACAACCGCTGGTTACTATAAAACCGTCAGGGGAATAGAACCAACGCACACCGTCAAACAGACACGGTGTGAGGCGGATGGCTGCTTTGTATTATAATGTCATTTGCACATTTATTCACAGAAATGGCATTAACACGAGTGGGTTTCTAATGTAATGCCATGGTCCATTTGGTGTTGTCTGGAAACACCTGGTCGGCAGGTATAGCCGGACATTTGAAGCTGTTATTTGGGGTTTAACCACATTATAACAATCATTTACGGCCTTTTTTAATAGAACTAACACATATTATCTCAGACAGACACGGTTTCAGGCGGATTACCGTTTGTAGTAGCCTATCATGTTATTTGCATATTTCACAATAATGGCATTAACATGAGTGGGTTTGGTATCAGATTCTCTGGAGCAGCGTGACCGACGGGGTCGCGTCCGAAGCGGCTGCAAGGTGTCCGATAATGGGTGCATGCGGTTTGTATTTACCTGCAATGGGAAAGAGGCGCTCTTGTTGCCCACATACCCCCGGACTACATGGCTCTGTATGGACAGGACACGGCACTCCATGGCCGAGGAGGGGAGGCAGATCAATCCGTTACTTCAACGAGGATCCCGGCAACACATCGGAGAAACAAATCACACAACCGGTTTGGAGAAGCTAAGCTAACCGAGGCTAACCCGCTGTGTGTGTGGATGAGAGTGGTGTTTGTAACCATGGACGAGAAAAGAGAGAGAGGCGGAGCTCCGTTCATTCCTATGAGACTCGCTCACTGGTGCATGAAGACAGAATAGAGAGGCTGTGGAGTCACAAAGTACCCGGATGTGGGCCCACTGAGCATGCGCACTTGAGTTTTTGACTAACAATAAATATATACGGTATACATACACAGTATACAGACATATGCTAACAATACTTTTTAGTGCAGTAACTATGCTACACTGCTGCAAAGCTATTCTCTATTCCTTATTATTCATATTAAACGTGTGTCTTGGGTCACCAGATACACCCAAAAGTGTGAACAGTCCTCCAGATTGTACACCTTTCTCAAAGCGTACAAATCTTGGTGCTATTTCTAGAACATTTAAACAAATATCCTAATCCCCAGTATAAAGAAGAAGAAGGAACTGGTCCCACAGAGGGGACATTTACATTCTGCACAAGTCCCTATGGACTTCGCCACCATCATAAATGACTTGTATGTATTTATATATATTTGTTTTAATGCAAACAATATCTCAATTTCATTTAGGTATTGCCAGGTGTGCACAACCCTCTGAATATTTTGCATATTTGTACAGAGGCTAACTCTCTTGTACACAACTTTCCACTTCCCATAACACTCCTGCACACATTTTATTTGATTATTCTGTCATCAATGCAAGTCGTTTTTTGGCATATCCAGACTTCATGTATATCATTTTCTATACCTTAACGTAGGCCTATAATAGTTTTTATTAATTATTATTATTTTAACTTTTTATCTTCTGTAACTGTGTTTATGTATTCATCAAATACACCGAGGCAAATTCCTCGTATGTGTAAACCTACTTTCTGAATCTGAACATGCAATTAAAGCAGATGAATAAACAGAGACAAATGTAATGACTGATTGTAAGAGCTTATTTAATGGGATATAGACTGTATTAATGACAAATGCATACATATATTTATATACGCAAAATACATACCTCCTTTACGGGCTATAAAAGTGTTAGCGCTGTACAAAAAATGTATCCGCCTATTTACAGACTTCTCTTTCCACAATGTAAGTCAAGGGGAAAAATATTTTTGGGCCAAGATGACGTCACGGAAGCTGCAGTACCACCGTTTGGCCACTACGGACATTCCAAATATGGGCTTCAACGGCCGGGGCACTGTGTGACACACACACACACACACACACACACACACACACACACACACACACACACACACACACACACACAGGTGGTATTCTGCACAGGCAATCTGAGTGACCGCCTAAAACCGGGTGACGTCACCACATGGCCACTAAGCACATCAGCACAGCTGGAATTGAATGACAGCTCCACCCCCTTTATTTTAATCTATTATAACACTCGTTTTTTCAGATGTATTTCAGGAAACATGTATCATGAACTCGAGTGGGGCTTCTCCGTGCCAGAAAAATAGAGGAAAACTCAATTTGTTTTAAAATGTGAATCTTTCTGAGTGTAGTTTGGTGTCTGTGAGTCACAGCATCCTTTCAGGGAGTCGTGACTGAAGCAGGATCTCACACACATTACAGGCTGCAGCAGACCGGGGGAACGGGGTGATCAGCAGCCTGTAAAGTAACGACATTTACTCAAGTACTTAAGTACAATTCTGAGGTACATGAGTATTTCAATGTTATGCTACCTTGTACTTCTACTCCACTACAGTTCAGAGGTACATGGTGTACTTCTACTCCACTACAGTTCAGAGGTACATGGTGTACTTTTCCTCCACTACATGTATTTAATCCCTTTAGTTACTTCACAGATGTGGATGAATGATGTGAAATATAATCAAGTGTTAAATCAGACTTTAGTTCCACCTGGAGTAAATCCACAAGCTACCCTGCAGTATACAAAGTCATTCAGACTAGCTGCTCCTTTACCAGCTTTGAGAACACTTTCATGATCAATCATTATAAAACATATCATATATATTATTCTGAAATGGACCAATCTGCACAATGACTACTTTCACTGTCGCTACTTTCACTAGATTTTGATGAGAATACTTTTCTACTTTCACTTGAGGAACATTTTGAATGCAGGACTTTTACTGTAACAGAGTATTCCTACACTCTGGTACTTCTACTTTTACTCAAGTACAAGATCTGAGTACTTCTACTTTTACTCAAGTACAAGATCTGAGTACTTCTACTTTTACTCAAGTACAAGATCTGAGTACTTCTACTTTTACTCAAGTACAAGATCTGAGTACTTCTACTTTTACTCAAGTACAAGATCTGAGTACTTCTACTTCATTCAGTGGACATGTTTAAAGAACAGCTGAAGACACATCTCTTTAAATTGCCTTTTTTTATAGCAATATCCCATTTTAATTGGTCCTTTAGTCATTATTATTATTATTATTATTATTATTATTATTATTATTATTATTATGATGTACATTGTTTTATGTATTCATTTATCTTTGTAGGTTTTATGATGTTATTGTATTTAAACAGTTGATGAGTGCAGTGAAATGTTCCAGAGTTCAAAATGAAATCAGAATCTCTGGAGGAATGGGATTATCAGCCATGATGTCATGTGATGGATTTTCTGACCTCCTTGATGTAAAACCGAAGCGTGCACCGACACAAAAACCAAGTTCACATGAGTTTCATTTGCATTGAAAATGTTAAGAGACGTTTAAAGGCAAGCTCTGGATTTACACTTCCAAACAGACATGTATATATATTACACACACACACACACACACACACACACACACACACACACACACACACACACACACACACACACACACACACACACACACACACACACACACACACACACACACACACACACACACACACACACACACAGCTTTGAGTGTGAATAATGCCTGCTGAGCTCTGGAGAAGAGGACAGTCAGAGGTCTTCATCTCACCTCTGAGCTTTGGTGAGATTCAGGGTCCCCACTCAGAGCGGGTTCAGTGTCCTCACACACTTCATTCCTCTTTACGTCAGCATTCCTCTCACAGCGACAGGGCTTTGAACCGCGGAGCGAGGAGGACGGCCACCATCACACAGAACCACCATTTATCTTCTTACTGTTTCCATCTCCCTGATTCTTTACCTTCTTTATCTATCTTTGGGTCCATCTGACCCTTTTTCTTTTCTTGGTAATAGTTAATGTTGCAATGACTGCCATGTGATTTATATGCATATGTGTAGTGCACTTTATACAGAGGGTGATCACAGTCGATTGGTTTAGCTAAGTGTCGGAAAATCATGTCAGTAATTCAGAAATCATGTTATAATAAAGTAAAAACCCTCAGACTCAGGTTGGTGCTAACTAACATCAGCTGTGATCCTGTACAGACTGAACTATCTGGGCAGCAGGGAGGACGTTTCTGGAACAGGAGGAGACTCTTCCTCCTACAGAGGACACAGAGACACTGAGGAACCAGACCGGAACCCAAACCCAGCATAGAGAGGTTCAGTGAATGTGGTTCTGAAGGTGTGGAGGTGGATCAGTGTGTCAGAGGAGACTCTGTAGAAGGAGAGAGAGCCAGCAGGATGATCCAGATACACTGCTACTCTACCAGAGGAGGAGGAGGAGGAGGAGGAGGAGGAGGAGGAGGAGGTGTGTGATACTGTCCTATTGTGCCAGACAGAGTAACCATCATCAGAGCAGATCAGACTCCAGGACTGATCATTCCCTCCAAACACACAGTCATAACCGCCTCCTCTCCTCCTGATTCCTCTGTAAGTCACTGATATATGAACCCATCCTCTCCACTCGACCTCCCAGTAACAGCGACCAGTCAGAGCTTCTCTACACATCAGCTGAGGCCAGCCATCAAACCTCTCTGGATGAGGAGGATATGGCTGCTTCTCCTCCACACATGTCACCTTCCTGTTGTTGTCAGACAGTTTGAGGTTTCTTTGTGCTGTGTTTGTGTCGAGTGAGAGTTCACAGGAATCTGATGAGAGAAACAGCAGCAGTTATTGATCCATCAGCTGATCATTTATTGACACTTTGATGATGAAGGTTACATTTGAAGATGGTGGCTTCTTTGTTTTCATGAATCAAATTAAATCACACTCACACTTCCTCAGACCGGGTCTCAACCATCGGACTCCACCAGGCTCCATCCTGAAAGAGGGGGGGGGGGGTCAGAGCAGCATGGAAACATGGACATCACTCTCTAACAGAGCTTTGTTACTCTCCACAGATGAACCTACATGTTCACACAGAGCTCCTGTTATTAATCACATGATCATATTTTAAATCAGTCAAACAACTTATTAGCCGATAAATAAAGCTCATTGTTCTCAAAATAACATGGAAGAATGTATCAGTGTTCAGGTAGTTGAAGCTTCCTCAGCGTCTCCTAGCAGCAGTAAATGTGTTTCTTACCTGGAATCTGAAGAAGAAAATAAATGAACTTTATTTAAAGGGATCTTTCACAGAATTCACCAGACGTCTGATAGTTCATCATTGTTTTGAACAGAGGCTATTTAGTGCTTTATGAAATAGGAGAAGCACTTCAGAATCAATTCAGATACAGGAGCCAGCGTAGATCACGTCCAACCAACCCAGTCTCATCAAAAAAAGTGTAATAGCTACGTTGGTCCACAGGGCGAGACGGCGGATATGGTGTTTATAGAAAATACGAAAACTGTTTTTTAAAAAACAAACTGGAAGAACTGCCACGGAAACTGAATACGTGACGTGGATCATAAATCTATCAGCAATTAAACAACATCTTCCATTTCTCTTCACTCAATACGTCTCCTTGCAGTATCAACACTAATTCGGCTGGCTTTTATATTTGATCCAATTGGTAGATAGGCTGTATGTGCACCTTTTTGCATACCCAAAATGAACTACAAAACATGATATCGTTTTGCATAACGGTGCACAGCTGATATAATGGGACTTTTAATTAGTTAGTTTTTGAAGATATTATTGATTTTCTTTGAATTAAAGAATGTAAATACTGAGTTGAGAATATAGTCAGGGGTTTTAGGTGATGGGAGACACATCTATGAATCACATTTGCAATATCTAAGCGTTAAATGACTTAACAAAAATGTTCTCCCTAATTTACAATTATAATAAGGCTGTAGCGTCCCCAGCTGAATAATGGTCATGCTCTCGAACTGATGGTATCCTTTTATTGTACACCCTTGCATGTATACATTAAGTATCAACGTACCAACGTAAGAGCTATGAAAAGAAAGAAAACACAATAATTAGCCACCATCTACAGATAAAACATCTCCATTCCTTGCATTTATAAACGTTACATTTCTAATACAAACTAAATAATGCAATTATAGCTCACCGCTGCCCCCTAACTAACAGAGCAGAACACATGTAGGCTAATACAGCAGTTTTGCTCATTCAAAAGCCTGGACTCAAAACTCTGCAAAACTACGAAATAACACCACATGATATCAATACACATATTAATGAAAGTAATAACAAACCTTGTGCCCCTATCAGCAGGTGCTAAAAACCCAACCAATTATTTGATGTTCATTTCTCCGTCATTCATCCGTCATTACACGTGTTTACACTCCTCCGTTCTCTATTCACTTCCGGCAAAAGTCCCTTCAAAATAAAAGTCCGGATCTTATAACTATCAAAATAAAAGTACCATACTAAAACTCTACCACAGGAAAACATCGGCACACAAATATAACCACCTCTACAAAAGGTTACACATATTAAAGGTCATTTACACTCCCACCAAATTATGAGTGGATTTGTTCACTTTATAGATAAAGCACGAATAATTTCTGAACTCGATTTGACCTTTAACCTTAACTCTTGTTCTTCCAGTTTGTCCAAAATAAAAAACTACGGCAGATGTGTAATATTTAATGCAGCCGAACCGTGTATTACAATGCATTTATGTGATGACTTTCAAAGAGAAAAGCAAGCACACGAGGAATAAAGTATTATTTTCTTTTAAAAAAGTTTTCGTATTATGAGTAGCGTAATGTTTTCGGCTTTCCAAAACTCTGAAAGAAGAAATGTGTCTCAGAATCGAAACGGAAAACACAAAAGCATTGTACACAATTAAAACCAATTAATGTTGTGTAATTAAAAGGATAAACTGATGGTTTTTAGTGGATGAGTATTGCAGATATCACTGTAAAATCATTTGACAGTCAGGGGGATACTTCCGGTTTTATTATGAAAACGCAGAAACCGGAAATACTGTTTTCACCCCGTGAGGGTTGACGCTAACTTTACATGGAGCTGGTCAATAGAAATGAAGACGGGGAAAGACGTGGCAATCTCACAATTTCAGGGGGTGCGCGCAGAGCAACCTCTATAGTTAAAATACGTAGTATATACACATTCTCCTGGGGAGACCTCACATAATCTTTGTAATATCTATCAAACTATAGATCCAACACATCCACTGGACGTATAGATTCTAAAAGTACAATTATCAAAAAGCATTTTAACGGCCAAACTATCCAACAATTTACGATTTTCCACTAAAAATAAATCGGGTGTCCGCCATGTTTCTTTTTTCTCACGCTGGGAAAGTTTGCGATCACGTGACATGAACACTGGTCATTAGAAATGAATAGGACAAAAAATGGTATCAGTGTCACATCTTGAGAGGGTTATTTGTGATTTTCTATGTCTTGCCCTGTGGACCAACGCTATTTTACGTTTCTTTGTGAGACTGGATTGGTCAAACAGGAGTGATATGATATCTGCCGCATGTTTATGTTGTGGGATGGATATTGATCTCTATAGCACCTGTCAACCACAACAACCAGATGTTGAGCATCCTGCTGTCCAAGTAGAGGTCTCCCCTCAATATATTGTAAAATTTGGACCTGATATTAAAATGAACATTAAAATGAGCATTAAAATCGAGATCAGAATCTAAAATTATAAAGATGTCTTCCTTGTTGTTGTGTCTTTCTGCACACACAGAGATGCTGCAGGTGTCCTCAGAACCCTTCAGTTGTATTGTTTTGGCCAATTTTCTTCAGGTTTGGGCCTTTGTGACTATAATTTGCATGAATGCATATAAACATGTATAATACCTGAGAGTGTCCAGTCTCCAGAGCCGATCAGACAGTCCAGCAGACAGCAGCTTCTCTCCTGAGTCTCCTGGATGATTGTATTTCAGGTCCAGCTCTCTCAGATGGGAGGGGTTGGATCTCAGAGCTGAAGCCAGAGAAACACAGCCTTCCTCTGAGACCAGACAGCCTGACAGCCTGAACACACACAAAACAACATACGTCACATAATCTGAGGTCACTGTGAGGACTGGAGGGTTAGTTCAGAAGTGGGGTAACATTAACATGATAACTATTTCCCTAGTCACAACCAAACACCCGCTAATCTCTTTCAACAATCTGACAACATTACTAGTAGCTTTTAGATTTATTTGATATTTCAAGATCAGACAATGGTGAACAAAAAAACATAAAATATGTTCATGGAATGAATTGGCAACTAAATCAACTTGAGGTTGGATAGCATATAAGAAAATACAATATTGTGCAGGTTACATCTGTATCCATTAATGTAAATCCCAAATTAAGTAGCAAATGTAATGAATCGTGACCTGAGAGATCGTGTGCCGTGGGAAATTATTCAACTTTAAAATATTATTTAGTTACTGCTAATAATTTGCCATGGTTGTGCGTCTGTGCCTGCAATGTAGTGACTAGCGAAGTAATTCAATACTCTTCCATGTACTGACCTGCCCAGTGGGTGGCAGTAGCGCAATAATGACCTTGTTCAGTTAAGACAAGAGAATTAGTGATGCGCACGAGAGGTGTCGGTGACAAGACGTACAGCCAGGGCCGGCCCTAGACATTTTGGTGCCCTAGGCGAGATTATGATTTGGTGCCCCCCCGCCCCTCCAAGCAATACACAATAGAATATATAAAGAATAAATGAAAAATCTCTACAAAAGACCAATACACTACAAAAACTGAAACGTATCGACATGTTGGTTATATACATAAAGAAGGTTTCAAATGTATTCATTATTGTATGAACATGTTTTAATTGGCGGGCGGACATCACATCCTCTAGGGGGGTCCGGGGGTATGCCCCCCCGGAAAGATTTTTTTTAACATTTTAAAGTAAAATGCTTCAATCTGGTGCACTTTGAGCCCAATCACTAGAGACCTGATCTAGGGCGTACAACTCTAAAACACCCATATGAAAAAGATCGGTTTGCATTTTATTAATCAAATAAGTATGTGAACATTTCCAATAACCTACCATAGCCAAAAACAAATAAATGTAACTTATTTTATTTTTGTTGTTCTTTCATATCTTATTTTACCCAGTTAACATTTATTCATGCATATTTTTTAATATCTCCAGTTTTAAACGATATTTTTGGTTACTGTCCTATAGCATGCATTGGAATGATTTCAAACCTGTTTTTATTTATCCCAATAATTATAAAGGAGTGCCTTGGAAATATGTGTTTACATAAATTGTGACCAAACCGTTTGAGACCCACTGAGATAACTTAGACTAAAGTGAACTATCTAAACCCTCCGAGTCCTTTACCTCACTGAGCTGTAGTTATCAGCCTCAATCCAACAACAATCCGCGGTACCGACGCGCGCCCTCTCTCTCTCTCTCTTGCTCGCTCGGAGGCTCGCTTGCACTTTGGCTGTGAGCTGCGGGCGCCTGATAAGTCAACATCCCCCACTTTCATCCCTTACAGCGTCCATCGTACAGGGCAAATGCAAAATGTTGCCGGCCCGGGGTGCAAAGGGTGTTTACTTTATTCAATTATTAATGTAAATGTATTACATCAAGGGCAGAACATTAGGCAGAATAAAAATTAAAAATTAATTCATCTTTTTTTTTCTTTTTTCTCCCAGCGCAGCGCCCCTGCAGATCTGGCGCCCTAGGCGACCGGCTGGTTCGCCAGTGCCTAGGGCCGGCCCTGCGTACAGCGATGGATAAATATTTGAAAAGGAAAAAGACTCCGAACTGGGCCCTGGACAACATTCTCACCCAGATGAAGAGAGTAATATGAGTGGTGGTCAAAAGAAAGCAAAAACGGTGAGCTCAAGAAAATACAGCTAATGTTATCTTTCGTTTGGATTTACTTTCACCGGGGATCCTGACGCACCGACTCCGTAATGCATGGTGTTTGGGGAAAAACTTAGCAACAGTGTCACGGTCCCAAGCAAACTTTTCAAGCATGACTGCTATACAAATTCAAACAGAGAGAGACTGAGAGCTGTTGAGGAAGAGTGTGCCTTTCTTCAGTTCCTGCCAGGATATCAGCTTTGTGTTCATCTAAACAGTCCCAAGTTTCACACTGAGTATAAAGGAATTGAGAGACTGTTGACTAATTGTAATTGTAAATGTGTCATTTTGTAAAACTTTTGGTTGGTGGTGCCTTGGCTCAAAAAAGGTTGAAAAACACTTGGATAGCATATAAGGAAATTGTTGCAGGTTACATGTGTATCCAATAATGTAAATCCAATTTAAGTAGCCATGTTGATGAATCCTGACCTGAGAGTCTCCAGAGTGCAGTGAGGACTCTCCAGTCCAGCACACAGCAGCTTCACTCCTGAATCCTGCAGGTCGTTGTGACTCAGGTCCAGCTCTCTCAGACTAGAGGACTGGGAGCTGAGGACTGAGGACAGAGCTGCACCGCTTCTCTCTGACAGCTTACAGCCACTCAGTCTGAAAGGAACACAATCAACAAGAACAAATCTGCATTTATCGTCACAAAGCTATGAATATGGGACAGAACAGGATGAACCAGGGTCCATCGCAATCATAAGATAGTTGTCTGATTGGATTTTTATAACTGACCACAATCATTTTTGCACAGTTCTTGGATTTAAAGTCACATTTTAGAAAATGTGGCAAAACTTAAAGGACAAATCGTAAATGTGAAAGTAAAGTCTTTCATCAGAGGCAGAACAACATTTGTCTAAAATATGTCAATCTCAGGATCTAAAAGGTGACTAAACATAACTATTTTAATATATTTGGGTAGAGACAATTTGGAAGACTGAAAATCCTGACCTGAGAGTCTCCAGAGCAGTGTGGACTCTCCAGCCAGCAGACAGCAGCTTCACTCCTGAATCCTGCAGGTTGGTGTTCTCAGGTCCAGCTCTCTCAGACTAGAGGACTGGGAGCTGAGGACTGAGGACAGAGCTGCACAGCTTCTCTCTGACAGCTTACAGCCACTAAGTCTGAAAGGAAAACAATCAACAAGAACAAATCTGCATTTATCGTCACAAAGCTATGAATATGGGACAGAACAGGATGAACCACGGTCCATCGCAATCATAAGATAGTTGTCTGATCAAAAAAAAATGTCTAACTGACCACGATCATTTTTGCACAGTTCTTGGATTTAAAGTCAATTTTTGAAAATGTGGCAAAACTTAAAGGAAAACTAAAGTGTGAAAGTAAAGTCTTCATCAGAGACAGGGCAACATTGGTGTCAAATATGTCATTCTCAGGATCTAAAGGTGACTAACAAACCTTTTCAAATATTTGGGTAGAGACAATAAGACTGATGAATCCTGACCTGAGAGTCTCCAGAGTGCAGTGTGGACTTTCCAGTCCAGCAGACAGCAGCTTCACTCCTGAATCCTGCAGGTCGTTGTTCCTCAGGTCCAGCTCTCTCAGACTAGAGGACTGGGAGCTGAGGATTGAGGACAGAGCTTCACAGCTTCTCTCTGACAGCTTACAGCCACTCAGTCTGATAAGGAAAAAATAACAATCAGTATTTTCTTTTTAATGTTGCTGATTAGTGAAGCCATGATATATGAATCAGACTCTTTCTGTACTTACAGAGCCTTCCTGGAGGCTTTGACCACTGGCAGCAGCCTCAGAAGAGCCTCCTCTGAAGCAGAGTATTTCTTCAGGTCAAACACGTCCAGATCTTCTTCTGATGACAGTAAGATGAAGACCAGAGCTGACCACTGAGCAGGAGACAGATTATCTGTGGAGAGACTTCCTGAACTCAGGGACTGTTGGATCTGCTCCACTAGAGAACGATCATTCAGTTCATTCAGACAGTGGAACAGGTTGATGCTTCTCTCTGGAGACAGATCCTCATCCATCTTCTTCTTGATGTACTGGACTGTTTCCTGATTGGTCTCTGAGCTACTTCTTGTCTGTGTCAGCAGGCCTCGTAGGAGTTTCTGATTGGTCTGCAGTGAAAGACCCAGGAGGAAGCGGAGGAACAAGTCCAGGTGTCCGTTTGGACTCTGTAAGGCCTTGTCCACAGCACTCTGGTAGAGGTGTGTTAGTTTAGGTTTGTCTCTGAAGACTTTAAGCCGCCTGGAGGTTGTTGGTTCTTCTGACAGCAGGTTGACTCCAGAGTTGATGAAGGTCAGATGGACATGAAGAGCAGCCAGAAACTCCTGAACGCTCAGATGGACGAAGCAGAACACCTTGTCCTGGTACAGTCCTCTCTCCTCTCTAAAGACCTCTGTGAACACTCCTGAGTACACTGAGGCTGCTCTGATATCGATGCCACACTCTGTCAGGTCGGACTCATAGAAGATCAGGTGGCCTTTCTGCAGCTGCTCAAAAGACAGTTTTCCCAGAGACTCCATCATCTTCCTGCTCTCTGGACTCCAGTGTGGATCTGTCTCAGCTCCTCCATGATACTTGATGTTCTTCACTTTGGACTGAACCACCAGAAAGTGGATGTACATCTCAGTCAGGGTCTTGGGCAGCTCTCCTCCCTCTCTAGTTTCCAACACCTTCTCCAGAACTGTAGCAGAGATCCAGCAGAAGACTGGGATGTGGCACATGATGTGGAGGCTTCGTGAGGTCTTGATGTGGGAGATGATGGTGCCGGCCTGCTCCTGATCTCTGAATCTCTTCCTGAAGTACTCCTCCTTCTGTGGGTCAGTGAACCCTCGGACCTCTGTCACCATGTCCACACACTCAGGAGGGATCTGATTGGCTGCTGCAGGTCGTGTGGTTATCCAGAGGCGAGCAGAGGGAAGCAGCTTCCCCCTGATGAGGTTTGTCAGCAGCACATCCACTGAGGTGGACTCTGTGACATCAGTCAGGATCTCATTGTTGTGGAAGTCCAGAGGAAGTCGACACTCATCCAGACCGTCAAAGATGAACACAACCGGGAACTGATCAAACCTGCAGATTCCTGCGTCTCTGGTTTCAGTGAAGAAGTGATGAACAAGTTCCACCAAGCTGTACTTGTTGTCTCTCACCACATTCAGCTCTCTGAAGGTGAATGGAAATGTGAACTGGATGTCCTGGTTGGCTTTGCCTTCAGCCCAGTCCAGAGTGAACTTCTGTGTTAAGACTGTTTTCCCAATGCCAGCCACTCCCTTTGTCATCACTGCTCTGATTGGTGCATCTCTTCCAGGTGAGGCTTTAAAGAAGTCTTCTTGTCTGATGGTTGTTTCTGGTCTGTCTGGTTTCCTGGATGCTGTTTCAATCTGTCTGACCTCATGTTCATCATTGACCTCTGCAGAACCCCCCTCTGTGATGTAGAGCTCTGTGTAGATCTGGTTCAGAAGGGTTGGGTTTCCTGCTTTAGCAATGCCCTCAAACACACACTGGAACCTCTTCTGCAGGTTAGACTTAAGTTCACGCTGACACACTCCAGAACGACTTCCTGAATGAACACAACAAATCAGATCAATAAGTCAAATACATCCTTAAAGAATGAGGAGGTGAATGAATTGACTAAAACGTTGGATGAAAAGCAATTGTTATGCATAGAAACAACTTATTTGATAAAAATTGGAAAATGTATACTCTGAGCGTGTAAATGGAATAATTTATAGATCCCGTGCCACATGGATGGAAAAAGTGCACAGCTCATTTTTTAAGACTCAACCAAAGAAATTCTGCCAAAAAAACCATTATGGGCTTGTTTACAAGGAAATCTCCACAGGAAATATTAGCTGAAGAGGTGGATTATTTTAAAACCTTATATGCTCTGGCTCCAGAGTCTCCTGTATGATCCAATATTAAGTTATTTTTTCAAAAGAATTATGATCAGATACTGTCAGTAGATCAGCAACTAAGTTGTGAAGGAAACATTTTAGAAGATGAGTTACTGGATGCTATTAATTCCTTCGCTCCTGGGAAATGACCAGGGATTGACGGTATGCCTGTTGAAGTTTATCAAACCTTCTACACAGAAATTAGAAAACCTCTCTTGGCATCCTTTAACTACTCCTTTACACAAGGAATATTATCAGATACACAGAAAGAGGGCATCATCACATTGTTACTGAAGCAAGAGGGGCATTACAAGAATCCTGTTTATATGAAGCATTGGAGACCACTGACACTACTTTGTTGCGATACCCGCATTCTGTCCAAATGTATTGCACGGAGAATCTAAATAGTTATTGGGAATATAATAAAACATACGGTGGCCCTGAAGTGCAAAACACAACAGCATTTCACAAAACACAACAGCATTTCAGAAAACGCCACAGCATATCACATTGGACGGAAAGGGTATTCCTTTAGGGAGAACACTTCTTCTTGTTTGTGATTGGACAGAGCCAGCCAGAGAAGCACTGCTGTGATTGGTTGTTTTTGCTGCCAGTCAAGAAATGACGCTTCGTGATTGGTCAGCACCCGACAGCGCAATATGTCCCAACACATCAGCCGTTAGCTGTTAGCACACACTCAGAGCTCACAGTTCCTCATATCTGTTCAGAAACTGGACAAAAGTTAAACAAGTACAAACCACAGACTGTCTATGTCATGGCGAATACAGTCGCTGCTTTATTTATGTCTGTATGGCGTTGTTGTGAGTGTGGACGGAGCAGCTACAGGTTAGTTTAGCCTGATCGATCCGATTCCATTCAGAAAACACGCATTTTAAAAGCTTTTCGCCTGCCGTCTTGTCTGCAGACTTGTCAAAGCATTAATTCATGGTTTTTACTAACCGGTATCAGTATGTAGTTACTTCGGCATCACTTTGAAACGTGTATTACAATTAAATCACGGTCAAATATGTTCATTTTGTTGTAGTTGGTATCTCCCATAGGGATATGATTTACATGGAGATACGCCCCGCCCCCTCTCCAGCGCGTCTTGTTTGAATAACAGGAGCAGGAGCAGGAGCGGCTGTCACAGCTGACAGCCGCGGTGAAACTCGAGCGATTAGAGCGATGCGAATATTGGGTAGTCTACCGTAGTATTTACATGGAGATAAGTCCCTTAAAAACCATGAATTAATAAAGCATTAATTCATGGTTTTTTCGCATCGCTCTAATCGCTCGAGTTTCACCGCGGCTGTCAGCTGTGTCATTCAAACAAGACGCGCTGGAGAGGGGGCGGGGCGTATCTCCATGTAAATCCTATCGGAATCGGATCGATCAGGCTAAACTAACCTGTAGCTGCTCCGTCCACACTCACAACAACGTCATACAGACGTAAATAAAGCAAAAATAAATAAAATAAATAAATAAATGCTGTTGTGTTTTGCACTTCAGGGCCACCGTAAAAACATGATCAAACATGTTTTATAAAAGGGCGTTTTATTGGAGATAATATTCACCATCTTCTCGATGCGATAGATAATCACGAAGAGGATGGAAAACCAGGGCTTTTATTTAGTGCTGACTTTGAAAAAGCCTTTGATACAGTAAGATGGGATTTCATTCAAAAATCCCTCCAATTCTTTAACTATGGGGAAACCATTATACAGTGGGTGAAGGTTTTATATAACCAACCTACCACTAAAATAGTTAATAATGGATATTTATCAAAAAGCTTCAGCCTGTCCAGAGGCGTACGTCAAGGGTTTCCACTGTCTCCATATCTGTTTCTATTATGCATTGAAATTCACAATTCATGTATAACAGGATTAAGATCAAATGGTATTGAAACAAAAGTAACATTATATGCAGATGATGCAACTTCCTTTCTGCAGCCTGAAAAAACTTCATTAGATGCCCTCATAGTTGATTTAAAGGTCCCATGTCATGGCCATTTCTACTGATCATAGTTCCATTGTTGAGGTCTACTAGAATAGATTCACATTGTTCAATGTTCCAAACTCACATTGGTTTCTCATACAGCATCTCTGTGTAGTATGTGTATTCACTCTGTCCTACACGGCTTGTTGGAGATACTGCCCCCCCCTCCCTGTGAGCCCACTGTGCTCTGATTGGTCAGCTCGCCCACTCTGTTCTGATGAGTCCACCACCGTTACAGCGGAACATCAGTGATTATGTTTTACAATGGCGTTTGTTATCAACCAGGAAATGACACCAGTAATGACAAACAGATGAGAATGCTGCGTGGGGTCTGGGTGCCGTGTTGGCGGGACGTTGGGGGGCTCGTTGCTGTGAGGAGCGGACAGTGTGAGCTGGTGTCGTTTCCTGGTTGTTGCGTGGGGTCTGCGAGACATCGCAAAACTCAGCCTGAACTCCCCCCCCCCCCGCACCCCAAACGCGGCGCACCTACAGTGTAAGCGTGCTACAGTTTCGCCGCTGAGAGAGTGTGTGTGTGAGGAGCTCCACGGATTGGTCCATTGGTCCATTTGGGTCGTCGTTACGTCACTTGGTTCCCGGAAGAAAAAGAGAAATGTCCAACGAGGCGTTCTGGGGCAGCATAGACAGGTCTTCTCTGTGTTAGAGTTTTACTCCCTACAGGGTGTACTTTGAGGGTCTGTGACTCTGCAGACCGTTTACATGCAGAAGCTACAGAACACAAGGGGACGGGTCAGAACCGGAACAGCACGACATGGGACATTTGAATAACTTTTCAAAATTAGCTGGGCTAAGGCCTAATTTTGATAAATGCTGTATTATGAGAATAGAAACATTAAGAGGCACAGATTTCGAGCTACAATGCTCAGCTCCAGTCAAATGGGGTAATGGTTCAGTAGATGTTCTGGAATTCATATTCCAGAAAATGAAAAAGGTACATTTTGAGCGAAAAATGCAGAAAACTGAGAAAATAATACAACCTTGGAAAGGGAAAACTCTCATTACAGGGAAAGATTACATTAATTAAAGCTCTTGTGATTCCCCAGTTTGTTTATCTCTTAATTGCACTTCCCTCCCCAGAGGCGTCCTTTTTTAAAAGCTTTGAACAACGAATGTTTACGTTCATCTGGAATAATAAGCCTGACAAGATTAAAAGGCAATATATATATAATACACTTGAAAATGGTGGACTAAACTTAAAACATTTGGCAGCAATGAATTCATCCTTAAAAGCATCTTGGATTAATAAGATTTACCCTAATAGCCTTTGGAGAACAAGTCAGAACTTATTTTCAGGGCACTTATATTTTGACTGTAAACTGTTTCCCTTTTTCCAATTAAAATCTCACCACTTTGCTAGAGATGCATTGAAGGCTTGGTTGAGCTTCCAGTGTTACCCCCCAGACACACCAGAAGAAGTCCAAAATCAATTAATATGGTTGAACTCAGAAGTTTTAATAGATGGGAAACCACTATTATGGGAAAGTCTCCTGAGAAAAGGAATTATTTTCATGAATGATTGACTAGATAGCACAGGTCATTTCAGTTCATATCAGTGTTGTTGCTGTATGTTTGGTCTGATATGTGATTTCCTTCACTTTAACCAGCTGCTTTCAGCTATTCCAGATAACTGGAAACCGACAACAGGTCTGTGCACCTCCTACAAGAAGTCAGAAATGGCTATCAGAAATGAAAATAAATAAAATAATTTATAGCTTTTGGATGAGGACAGTACACAGTTGATGAATACAATTATTCTTCTGGCTAAAATACTTATTTTTAAAACTCAATCAAGGAAAAATGTGAATCTGAAAGGTGTGTGAAAAGTAGATTAAAAAGACAATTTATTTTGGAAAGGATGATTGCCACAAAGAATCAAAGGGTGGCTCAACACACCATGACATGGGAAACAATCAGCTCTAGCGAAGAGTGGGATAAAAAGGAACAATAAATATAAATATGCTTGCCATGTTATGGTATGTGCTTTTGATGATATTGGACTGTCAACCTATTTTATTTGGTTTATGAAATGTTGAAGTGACATGTTTGTTTTTTGTCTGAGATAGGAATGTCTCCTATTTTGTTATTGTAATGTCCATGTTTTGTGTCTGTAGCCTGTACAATAAAAACAAAAGAATGAGGCTCTGAGTATACTTTGCTCCATCTCTTGAGACTTTAGTCAACATTTATCCAGAGTGTTAAATCTCTATAGAAACCCTCTTACTGCTCTGCAGACGGTCAGCCAGCTCCTCCTGCTTCATGCTCCTCAGGAAGTGCAGTGTGATGTTCAGAAAGGCCTCTCTGCTGCTCCTCCTCTGCTCTTCATCCTCACCGTCCAGCACCTCCTCATCCTCCCTCAGAATCTCTAAGCATTCTGGGTAATCTGAACTCAGAGCCTTCTGGATCTTCTTCAGCTCGTTCTTCACAAAAGTGATGATGTTGTCCTCCAGCAGCTGGAACAGAATACATGAACAACACAATCACACTGAGAACTGAACATCAAAATTGGATCATGGAATTAGCTGTGATCAGAACAGATGTAAAGTAGCTGTAGTTCATGTACAGACCATAAATGTGGAGTCCAGCTGTGTCTGATGCTGCTGGGCAGACTGCCCTCTGGGAACCTCTGAGCTCTGCTGGTCCTCTCTGTGAGGAATCATGAAGAGATAACTCACATTATCTCCGTCCACACAGACACAAGGTAACGGTCCTTGATGTGACTTCCTGTAGCAGTGAATATTTATTCCTCCTGCTAATCCCAATGAGTTTGGTTTTTCAGTTGTAGATGTTTACCAAACTTGTCAACCACTGAAAAAAGCTGATCTGTTAAAATAAAAACGAATCACAAATAACACACGTATGTAGATATACATGTCTAGCTGTGCACATGTATACCGTTAAACACATAAGTGGAAAAACATTAAATCAACGCAGGTCAGTATTGATATGCTTCAGACTTCCTCTAAAGTGGATCGAGTGCATGTGTGAGCAACAGGATAAAGGAGGATGGGGGGGGGGGTCATTGGGTTTGTCTGGGCCTCACACGGGGTTATTGCCAAACTTTTATTTTAAACTAAAACCTCAAAATAACATTTTATAGAAACATGAATTGGTACAAAGGTTAAAGGGAAGTGATATCACTCATCCTTGACTATCAGCAACACTAAACACTTAGAAGGGCCACGCACCAAAATGAAAAGAATCAGTGACTGTAATCTTTGTTTAAGGTTTAACAATTACATTTAATTTTATTTGATCAATGAGCCGTTTAATTGTTCAATAGAGCACCAGGTGAAGAGCAAAACACTACACAGCAGTTACACATATTTTAGAAATGAGAAGCAAAAACTGCTGCAAATACAGGGAAACATTGACCTCCAACTGACGAGGAACAATGGCAAACACACAGGTATGTATTCACACAGAGCTAATCATAGCCTGGAGTAGACGTCCACACAGTTGAGTTACCCTCCCTTTGGACGCAAACTGCAGGATTACAGAAATCCAGCTTTACTACTGTTCATAAGGAAGGAAATGAATGTTAAACTTAGATGAGAAACACTGAAGGTAAACAAGACCTTTATTTCTTTACTTAAAGAAACCTTCATCAGAATCAGAAACAGGTTTATTGCCAAGTTGGTTCACACATACGAGGAGTTTGTCATGGTGTGTATGGTGCATAGAGAAGCTTTAAAACCTGATACGCCTTATAAATGCTCAAAGCTGCTTTTATTATAAAGGAACCAGAGAAGTGTCTCACCAAGAAAATTCAACAGAGCCACACTTTCTTAGCTGGGTCAATAACAACTGAAACCAGAGCAGCAGGTACCATGAAGGGGGTTATCAACTTTCAATCCTCACCTTTGACCAACAGAGTGTTGTCCATCTTTGAAGCTAATAGGTTTCCCATAGACCAGTCACTCTTCATGGACACACAGCTGGGTTCAGGTTCCTCCAGCCTCCTCCTGAAACATGAGAAAGAAACAGTTAGGAATCTGGACCGTCACAATGGTCCTAAATACTATTCATATTATCATGTGTTTAATAAACAGGGACCATGCATATAAATACATGAATCTCAAAGAAGGGATGAGTTATGCCAGATTAAGATCATTTCTATCTGCAGTCCTTAGACAGGTACGCACATAATGATCATCTAACACTTAACACATCTCCTAGTCTCCATCACACTAACACTTATGCAGTCAGATCAGAGCTCAGAGCACCATAACAACATGATAATACTTTATTCAGATCAAGTCTGACATGCTTCTGGCATCACAGCAGCTCCATTAGCAACGTCAACGAGGACAAATATCAAGACAAGACACAAGGAAACAGATATTTACCATAACAACACAGTCACTGAAGACAACATGTTCATCTGACCTGGGATTTCACTGGTTACATAATCATGGTTGGGGTCAGAGATAATGTGGTTGGCCCGCCTCTAAAGGTTGTGATGGTAGGCTGATTCAGAGAGGCTCTCAAATGTTGACCTACGACCTTTGAGCAGATTCTCTGAAAGACTGGTGGAGCAGTTTTATTTTAAAGACAAACACTGTACCGTGTAGTATTACAGTACTGTAGAATACTCAAAAATCACAGATGTAAAAAATAAAAGAGGAATTGATCTACTGTTAGTCGCTTTGGATAAAAGAGTCTAACAAGTGACATGTAATGTAATCTACTCTCTACTCTCTATTATTTGTTTTGACTTTTTGCCAAACTTTCATTTTAAACTAAAACCTCAAAATAACGTTTTAAAGACACATTAATTGGTACAAAGGTTAAAGGGCAGTGATATCACTCATCCTTGACTATCAGCAACACTAAACACTAAGAAGTGCCACGCACCAAAATGAAAATAATCAGTGATTATAATCTTTGTTTAAGGTTTAACAATTACATTTAATTGTATTTGATCAATGAGCCGTTTTATTGTTCAATAGAGCACCAGGTGAAGAGCAAAACACTACACAGCAGTTACACACGCCAACTGACGAGGAACAATGGTACATAAAGGGTATGTATTCACACACAGCTAATCATAACCTGGAGTAGACGTCCCCACAGTTGAGTTACCCTCCCTTTGGACGCAAACTGCAGGATTACAGAAATCCAGCTTTACTGCTGTTCATAAGGAAGGAAATGAATGTTAAACTTAGATGAGAAACACTGAAGGTAAACAAGACCTTTATTTCTTTATTTAAAGGGGACCTATCATGCAAAATGCACTTTTGTACGTCTTTTATACATGAATATGTGTCCCCGGTGTGTCAGGGAACTCACCAAGTGTCAGAAAAGACAACCCTCTCTCTTTTCCTCCGTTCCCAAATCTCTAAAAACGGGGCTGCAACGGAGCTGATCCAGACTGATACAGATTTGAAATTGTTCTGACGTCAGAAACGGGGGCTCCGCCTATATGGGCAACTCTCCACCTATCAGGAGGAGACGGCCACGGCCATGCCGCTCGAAAGCGCTGGAGACGCTGTATTACATATGCCAGGCCTGTAGGTGGCGCTGTAGTACATGTGCCAGGCCTGTAGGTGGCGCTGTAGTACATATAGCCTGTAGGTGGCGCTGTAGTACATATAGCCTGTAGGTGGCGCTGTAGTACATATGCCAGGCCTGTAGGTGGCGCTGTAGTCTGCCACAAAAGCAGCGAAGAAGACTTCTCAGAATCAGCCCTTGCAAAAACAGGGCTAAAAAAGAGCAGATAGAGCGAAATGAGGCGTGGCTCAAATGCATGATCTGTTTGGGATTTTGAAAAAAAACTTCACAGACATGTTTTATATAGGTATGGCCCTACAATGTATTATTCAAATATAGCATCATAGGTCCACTTTAAAGAAACCTTCATCAGATTCAGATACAGGTTTATTGCCAAGTTGGTTCACACATACGAGGAGTTTGTCATGGTGTGTATGGTGCATAGAGAAGCTTTAAAACCTGATACGCCTTATAAATGCTCAACGCTGCTTTTATTATAAAGGAACCAGAGAAGTGTCTCACCAAGAAAATTCAACAGAGCCACACTTTCTTAGCTGGGTCAATAACAACTGAAACCAGAGCAGCAGGTACCATGAAGGGGGTTATCAACTTTCAATCCTCACCTTTGACCAACAGAGTGTTGTCCATCTTTGAAGTCAATAGGTTTCCCCATAGACCAGTCACTCTTCATGGACACACAGCTGGGTTCAGGTTCCTCCAGCCTCCTCCTGAAACATGAGAAAGAAACAGTTAGGAATCTGGACCGTCACAATGGTCCTAAATACTATTCATATTATCATGTGTTTAATAAACAGGGACCATGCATATAAATACTTTAATCTCAAAGAAGGGATGAGTTATGCCAGATTAAGATCATTTCTATCTGCAGTCCTTAGACAGGTACGCACATAATGATCATCTAACACTTAACACATCTCCTAGTCTCCATCACACTAACACTTATGCAGTCAGATCAGAGCTCAGAGCACCATAACAACATGATAATACTTTATTATCAGATCAAGTCTGACATGCTTCTGGCATCACAGCAGCTCCATTAGCAACGTCAACGAGGACAAATATCAAGACAAGAACAAGGAAACAGATATTTACCATAACAACACAGTCACTGAAGACAACATGTTCATCTGACCTGGGATTTCACTGGTTACATAATCATGGTTGGGGTCAGAGATAATGTGGTTGGCCCGCCTCTAAAGGTTGTGATGGTAGGCTGATTCAGAGAGGCTCTCAAATGTTGACCTACGACCTTTGAGCAGATTCTCTGAAAGACTGGTGGAGCAGTTTGGATTTTAAAGACAAACACTTGTACCGTGTGGTATTACAGTACTGTTGAATATCCAACAATCACAGATGTAAAAAATAAAAGAGGAATTGATCTACTGTTAGTCGCTTTGGATAAAAGCGTCTAACAAGTGACATGTAATGTAATGTACTCTCTACTCTCTATTATTTGTTTTGACTTTTTGCCAAACTTTCATTTTAAACTAAAACCTCAAAATAACGTTTTAAAGACACATTAATTGGTACAAAGGTTAAAGGGCAGTGATATCACTCATCCTTGACTATCAGCAACACTAAACACTAAGAAGTGCCACGCACCAAAATGAAAATAATCAGTGATTATAATCTTTGTTTAAGGTTTAACAATTACATTTAATTGTATTTGATCAATGAGCCGTTTTATTGTTCAATAGAGCACCAGGTGAAGAGCAAAACACTACACAGCAGTTACACACGCCAACTGACGAGGAACAATGGTACATAAAGGGTATGTATTCACACACAGCTAATCATAACCTGGAGTAGACGTCCCCACAATTGAGTTACCCTCCCTTTGGACGCAAACTACAGGATTACAGAAATCCAGCTTTACTACTGTTCATAAGGAAGGAAATGAATGTTAAACTTAGATGAGAAACACTGAAGGTAAACAAGACCTTTATTTCTTTATTTAAAGGGGACCTATCATGCAAAATGCACTTTTGTACGTCTTTTATACATGAATATGTGTCCCCGGTGTGTCAGGGAACTCACCAAGTGTCAGAAAAGACAACCCTCTCTCTTTTCCTCCGTTCCCAAATCTCTAAAAACGGGGCTGCAACGGAGCTGATCCAGACTGATACAGATTTGAAATTGTTCTGACGTCAGAAACGGGGGGCTCCGCCTATATGGGCAACTCTCCACCTATCAGGAGGAGACAGCCACGGCCATGCCGCTCGAAAGCGCTGGAGACGCTGTAGTACATATGCCAGGCCTGTAGGTGGCGCTGTAGTACATATAGCCTGTAGGTGGCGCTGTAGTACATATGCCAGGCCTGTAGGTGGCGCTGTAGTACATATGCCAGGCCTGTAGGTGGCGCTGTAGTACATATAGCCTGTAGGTGGCGCTGTAGTACATATGCCAGGCCTGTAGGTGGCGCTGTAGTCTGCCACAAAAGCAGCGAAGAAGACTTCTCAGAATCAGCCCTTGCAAAAACAGGGCTAAAAAAGAGCAGATAGAGCGAAATGAGGCGTGGCTCAAATGCATGATCTGTTTGGGGTTTTGAAAAAAAAACTTCTCAGACATGTTTTATATAGGTATGGCCCTACAATGTATTATTCAAATATAGCATCATAGGTCCACTTTAAAGAAACCTTCATCAGATTCAGAAACAGGTTTATTGCCAAGTTGGTTCACACATACGAGGAGTTTGTCATGGTGTGTATGGTGCATAGAGAAGCTTTAAAACCTGATACGCCTTATAAATGCTCAAAGCTGCTTCTATTATAAAGGAACCAGAGAAGTGTCTCACCAAGAAAATTCAACAGAGCCACACTTTCTTAGCTGGGTCAATAACAACTGAAACCAGAGCAGCAGGTACCATGAAGGGGGTTATCAACTTTCAATCCTCACCTTTCACCAACAGAGTGTTGTCCATCTTTGAAGTGAATAGGTTTGTCCATAGACCGGTCACTCTTCATGGACACACAGCTGGGTTCAGGTTCCTCCAGCCTCCTCCTGAAACATGAGAAAGAAACAGTTAGGAATCTGGACCGTCACAATGGTCCTAAATACTATTCATATTATCATGTTTTTAAATGCTCTCTTATTGCCTCCTAACTCAACCTGCTCACTCTACAGCTTCGATGCATCAAATGTAATGTTATGGCAGATTCCTTACATTACAGCGTATTTCTCGCTTATTCATTAAGGTCATGGTAAGCTATACCAAGTCTGTTATTGAGTTAGGTCCCACAGATTTAGAGAGGCCTAGGGTCTCGTTGCTAATTATCAGTAGATGTATACAAGTTTAAGTGAGCTGATGCCAAGGTCAGAGGAAGTACAGAGAGGGCCTGAGGTGATAATACAGTTAAGTCTTTGTTAGGTAATTACTCCTAAAGATGTCATGAGATAATGACCTTTCGACATCTGGAACATATAACAAGTATGGCATTCATAGGGAAAAATGTGTGTGTGTGTGTGTTCATTTACAACCTATATAAGTCTTCAGCTGTGGAGCTGTGATCCGCCCAGGTAAACTGTGATCCGACTTCTGTGGCTATCTACCAGCGATCATGTTTAATATTAAAGACTACACACACATTTATCCCTTATAACTTTGCAGCACTTATCCAGATAAGATGTGACTGTTAACTTGGTTTGCGTCAGTTCCCCCTGCTGTTGCAGCTGGCTGTATTACGACGGCGAGATCTTCTCCGCGAAACGAGGCTTTCACTTAGGGACCATCAACAAATGACTTTTCAATTACACAAGAACGATGTTCTTTTTAATAAATCGACAGCTTCCCGATCGTGTGAATGTGAAACAAATCCACTATAGAGCATACACCTCTTTTTATTGCATTGTAATACTTTAAATATGTTTTATTAGTATTATTTATGGGAATATTAGCATATTGCTTCAATAACTTCCAGGTCATGTGACCTAATCACTCAAAATCACTTTCTGAATTGAATACTAGTCTGTACACAATAGAAACAGCTCTTTATATTGGATTCTAGTACTTCCTCTATTTAATATTAATATTTGTATGGAAAATTCAGGGTTTTTTCAGCCGGATAATCTCCACATGTCTACCCTACTTTTATCATTTTCGAATCATAAATCTAACGGCCAGAAGCAAAATGCTAACGTTATGCTATAAACGAACTACAGCAGGGTCGCACGACTTCAACGTCACGCCACCTTAAGATTGATATTCAAAAATACAGATTCTAAATGGAACGAGTTGAAGCGTTTATATTTCTATATATGCTGGGGGAAACTTGTACTCGTTGGGGCATTTCTGCGATTGGCTGCTGGGGCAGAAGGTGATGTACTCCAAATTATTATTGTTGTTGCGCAACTGAATAATAATTAATCCCAACCATATCTGTGTTTGTGTTTTATTGATCTCTCTCTGTGTTAACATTTAAAGTTGGTGAGCCATTAATTGCACTAACAGTAACAATATACTCAAGAACATTAAGGTCTGAAACTGTACCATAATTATTGCGGCAGTAATATTCCAAACAAAGTGCCGCGAGGGACTAAACAAGAGAAAAACATTGTGGACGCGCAAAAACTCAGTCTTTCCAAAAGTATGCGTTTGACCTTTTATTTCCAAAGCAAACATTCAATAGTCCATATCCACATGCGTATATTCTTTTGTGCGTGCGTGCGTGCGTGCGTGCGTGCGTGCGTGCGTGCGTGCGTGCGTGCGTGCGTGCGTGCGTGCGTGCGTGCGTGCGTGCGTGCGTGCGTGCGTGCGTGCGTGCAACAAAAATGTCCTTCTCCAGCTCACTCCCCCTCCATCTATCACAAAGTGCGCAGGTAAAAGCAACCGGATATAACCGCAAACGTCACCACACAAATCCAATGACACGCCCACCACCTATAGTGACTCAAAAACATGTACCGTAACAAACACAGAAAAATACTTCATATGTGGCTCCTACAATAATGATGGAAAATCACTTTAGTTAGTGGACAGATTGAGCTGTATTAGGTGTTGAAATATGCTACCTGCAATGGTACAGAAGGCTTATTTTATCGAGCCTGTCTGACACGTTAAACTCTGGCTTCAGGCTGAACACACCTTGGTAGTCCCTCCCTCAGCTTCAATAAGAAGTCTCTGTTCTTCAGTAACAACATGTTTTCTACTGCTGCTGATATAATGAAGTCACATGAGGTCCACTTACGCTGTCTCTGAAGGGCGGCCTTTAAAATCTATTGGTTCATCTATAGACCGGTCACTCTTCATGGACACACAGCTGGGTCCAGGTCCAGGTCCAGGTCCAGGTCCAGGTCCAGGTCCAGGTCCAGGTCCAGGTCCAGGTCCAGGTCCAGGTCCAGGTCCAGGTCCATGTCCATGCTGCTGCTCTGGTCTTGAACACAACACACACACAGAGCTTTGAGTGTGAATAATGCCTGCTGAGCTCTGGAGAAGAGGATAGTCAGAGGTCTTCATCTCACCTCTGAGCTTTGGTGTGGCATTCAGGGTCCCCACTCAGAGCGGGTTCAGTGTCCTCACAGGGATTCATAGCAGAGCCCACACCTTCACACACACACAACCACCTGCAGGAGAATCACACATTATCTCATCAGGACACACACAGAGAGCTCTCACACAGTAACACATTTCAAACAGTCAACACAGGAAACTTAATGTTTCGAGTGTAAAGCAGAAGTTTGTTAGGATAAAAAATAATTAAAGCTGCATGCAGCGATCATCGGGCCCTCGCACATCCACGCTGGTTGGGATACTTCCAGAATCCCTGTCCACACAGCAGCGCCATGACAGCTGTAGACCGGCCGCAAGGATGAACATTACGTATTGCATGGAGCTGACGTTTTGTTAGACTTGAACAACCTCCGGTGTCCTCTATGTCGCGCTAAAGAAGAAGTGCTTAACCTCTTGAGCCCGATTGCCTCCGCCGGTGTGCAAGTTTAACTGTTTTTTGGATTAACTTGTGATATACTTTTGCGTTAAGGCAGATATGTCGGAGGCGTGGCCTTTGCGGACCCATTGTCGACTAACAGTGGCGTCGCCTGGCCTGGGCATTCGGGCTTTAGCCCCAAAAAAAAATTCTGTAGCCCCGGACAATTCTCCCTCAATAATATAATACATTAACCGTGCTTTACCTGAACCTCATCATGACACTAGAGAGGACGGCAAGTTGTAATTTCCCGTGTTCAGTGAATGCAACAGAGGCAAGACACCAGAGAGAGAGAGAGCGCACCGGTGCCAGCAGGGACCGTGTTGTTAGCATCTGGTGCTAGCTGCACTAATGGACATAAGGAGCTGTTTCCACAACAAGCTGGAGGAGAGTCCTCTCCTGTCAGACTGAGAGACTCAGTGAGCTAAAGGACTCTGTGAGTGTTTAGATAGTTCACTTTAGTCTAAGTTATCTCAGTGGGTCTCAAACGGTTTGGTCACGAATCATGTAAAAGATTATTTCCGAGGCACACCTTCATATGATCATTATAAAAAAATAAGAGAATAAATGAAAAACAGTCATGAAATACTATATGACAGTAAAACAAGAATAGAGTTTAAAAGGGGAGTGATTTGTAAAATATCCATAAAGAAAAGAAAATGTGTTTCCAGTTCTGTCTCATATGGGTGTTGAGAGATGTATCCATAGATCTCTTAATGTTGCTCTCAAAGTGCACCAGATTGATGCTTTTAACTTCAATATTTTAAAAATAATCTTCCCGGGGGACAGTGGCGTAGCTGTGGGTGGGCCCGGGTGGGCCTGGGCCCACCCACATGCACGTCTGGCCCACCCACAGCCAATCAGCGCTTCATAGCGCAGAGCCGGGAAGCCCAGAAGGAAGTGCCACAAACTGCAGTTCATCTAGTGGCCGACAGGGGATGGATGCAGAAAGGAGCAATTTCCATAGACCCCCATGTTAAAATGCCCAACTTTACAGCAGAAATAAACATGTTTCTAGCCTGGATCCAATCAAACTTATTCTGGATATAGTTACATTCCACCTTCATGACAATGGAATAGGGAGTGCATTTTTTTACCGTGAGTAAATTAGTAAGTAAAGTAAGTTTTGCCGTGAGTGAATGAAAGTCTTATTTCTTCTTGAGGTCTGCAGTGAAGCGTGTACACATTTGCTGAATATGAAAACACTCTCAGTGTGTGCCCACTGTGCGACTGTCAAGGATAAGCAACCTGTGGCCGCCGAGCCAGTCATGTGTAGGGATGGGTACCGACTCGCACATCCACGCTGGTCGGGATACTCCCAGGATCCCTGTCCACGCAGCAGGGAAGCGCCATGCGACTGGAGACCGGCCGCAAGAATGAAGATTACGTATTGCATGGAGCTGACGTTTTGTGAGACTTGCACTTCCTCCGGTGTCCTCTATGTGGCGCTAAAGAAGAAGTGCTTAACAAACAGTATGTTGCTCTTTCTCACGTGTAGACCACACATCGTAATCTTCATGTAAATCTGATGATGTTCATAACATGAGGCTGACTTCCTCTAGCCAGTAGGTGGTGCTATGACTATGACTCATCTGTAAAAGTCTTAGACTGGGACTCTGATCGACCAGAAGGAATTTGGAGCAGGTTGGTGACTTTACTCTCAAGTTATAACCACTTATAACAAGCTTTAAATCACTTTTGACGTGTGTGGTCATAAGAAGGTGCTGACCAAATTTGAAGTCGCTCGGATTATATCTCTAGTTTGTTAAAGTATGGGGCCTGAAAAATTGCCAAAATAGACACTTAAATTCACTAAATTCTAAATGACCGACCTTATGGTGGGTCTAAGACAATAGCAACGGTAGACTTTTTAAGTCTACATGTGATACACATGCTTGCCAAGTTTCGTACATCTAGGTGTAACATAGAGCGAGGGCTGCTTCGTTAAAGTATTGTAGGGGGCGCTATTGAGCCACTTTGCCACACCGAAACACAATAACAATGTGAGTTAACTCAGATCCTCACTGTTAACGCGTGTGCCAAGTTGTGTGTGTGTGCATCCCTCAGCCATGAAACATAACTTCCTGTTTGATGGAAGGAGCAGCATCAGAGGAAGCTCCTCCAGAGCTGATGGAGGATTTCACTGCTGCACCTTGACTCAGGTGTTGTACTTCAGTACAGCTTTTAGGTACCTTAGTCACTTCATTACCTGCTACTTTATTCTTCTACCATTCTACATCTTAGAAGCAAGTAGTGTACTTTTTCCTGCAGTATATTTAATAAAATGTTGTGTAAAAGTTTCAGATATAGATTAACAACAATAAATATAATCACCTAATTATCATCCAATAACTATATATTAAAATATGAGTCCTTGGTGAAATTCACGAGGCACAATGTACTGTATATAACCTTTATTTAAAAAAGATGAAGCTCCTCCTTTACCAGCTGTAACATTAAAGTGAACAGACAGTCATTACAAATTATTATTCAATTATGTGACAAATATTTTTATGAACATGTGCAGAATGAATACTTTTGTACTTTAAGTATATTTTGATGTTTATATTTGTACTTTAGTTAAGTGTTGAATAGAGGACGTGTAACAGATTATTATCACACTGTGTTTTCACTAATGTTTCTGAAACTAAAGATCTGAGTCCTTCGTCCTCCTCTGTGAGAAACCAGAAACCAGCTGCAGTTCCTCAGAGTGACCACTGGAGGTCCTCTCTTTACCTGTTCCCTGTTTAACTCCTCCTCCTCCTCCTCCTCCTCCTCCTCCTCCTCCTCCTCCTCCTCAGACCTGAAAACTAGTTGTCCGGCATTCCACTTCTGACTGAATTGAACACACCTTTTTTTGGTTTGTTGACGTGTTTGGATTTGAGTTTTCTATTTTTATAGTGAAGACTAAGAAACAAAATGGCTTCTGCTCAGCTGGTGTTTAACACAGAACACCTGAAGGGAAGACTACAATAGAGAAAGAGTCCCTCACAGTTTCACTCAGAAACTACAACCTTAATGTGCTCTGTGAAAACAGAGAAACTTAGAAATATGTTAAAAGTCTTTCAGCTAAAGTAATGAAACAGTTCCCTTTAAATGGCAGAATATAGAATATATTCTAATGCCATCAGATACAGATATTGGCTGTAAGTACATTTTGTAACTTTACAGTCTAGTACAAGTACACTTCTTCATTATCAGGACACATGTAACAAGGTGAGAATACTGCATTAAGACGTTTGAATTTCACTGTTTAGACTTTAGATCAGAGTTCCTGAGGGGGGGGGGCAGGGCGTGTTGATCGACCAATGAAACGCAGCCAGAGTCTCTCAGGTGTTTCAGGAACAAAGGCCCAGGTGAGCTCTCTGATGGCTGCTGGGTCCTAGTGCCCCCCTGCCCTCCCCTCCACATCAGTAGCCGTCCGGACAGACTGACCCCCATCAGCCTGAACTCCTCTTCCTCCTCACAGGGAACTCTTTAAACTAACCTGCACTCTCTCTGCTCACACAGCTAGGAAGCCATCTTGTTTCCCATCTTTAAACAATCACACGTTCATCAACTCAAGCATTTCTGAGACCACGAACAATCAACAACGTCAAGCAATCACAGCTCTACTTACCGAACTGTTAGCCGTGAGATTCATCAGTAGCCGCCTCGTCTGAGCTTCATCCACTTCAGTGTCCAACGACGAAGTGAAGTGAAGGCGCCTCCTATCCTGCGTCTGTGGTGTGTGTGTGTGTGTGTGTGTGTGTGTGTGTGTGTGTGTGTGTGTGTGTGTGTGTGTTTGTGTGTGTAGGCAGTAGGCAGTCTGACTGGTTTGACTGAGTCTGTGCTGCGTTCACAGGATCAAATGTGTTTGTGAACAGAATCTCTCTCAGCATCAGATTCAGATCAGTGGAGAAATCATGAGGATTGTAAAGACTAGCTCTGACTGCAGATCCTGTTGTTCAGACCAGACAGTTTAGAGCAGGGGTCAAACCCATTTCAGTTCATGGGACACATGCAGCCCAGTTTGATCCCCAGTGGGCGGGACCAGTAACACCTTTGCACAATAACCTGTAAATAACAGCAACATTCTGTCAGTGTCAGGAAGTACATTCTGAAAACATTAGATAATAATCTTTTATTAAATGATCAGCCAGAGATGTGTCACTGAAAACAGACTGCTGTTTCCTCAAACCTGCCAGTCATTCATCTCCTCTCCCCTCTCCTGCATGTTCTAGTGTTATTGTTCACCATGATGAGTCTGACAGTGCTGAATGTTATAAAACTCAAACTCTGAAAGGTGCTGTGAACACACCTTTACATTTACCTCTGTGAAGACATAACCAATCAATCATCTTCCAATCAATCAATCAACCAATCATCAATCAACCAATCAACTAACCAATTAATCAACCAACTAATCAATCGCTGAAAGAAATAATCAACTACACAAATTCTGACAGGATTCTTGTTGTTCTCAGTCCGTATCTTCCTGGTAAATTGCACTTGAACGATATGAATTAAAGCGTCAGCTAAATGGAATATAATCAAACTTTATTCACAGAGCCTTTTTCTTACACAATAACACCAACACAGCTGAATAAACACAGGGCTTAAAAAGACTAAATACAAAATAAATGCAAACTAAAAGGAGGGTTACGCCTCACTGTAGGTCTTTGTTTAAACTTAAGTTATTATCAAGAGGCTAATACCAAAAGACCTGATCATCCTAGAGGGTTCATAGAGAACAAATCTGAAATAATATAAACAGCTCGGACCAAGACCATTCAGGGATTCTTGAGATTCTATCAACCTTGACAGTGTCACGTTATCTGTACGTAAACAAGACAGATCTATATCAGAGTTTCCTGCTCCTCTAGCCTGCAGTGCATTTTATCAAAACATAGGAAGTCATTACTTTTTGGAAAAGTTGCAGAGTGATCCAGTTTGTTGGATTGGACTCATTGGCCGCATGATTCAGAGAGTTTGGCAGCCTCTGTTCCTGGACACCGCTTGAATGAATACGTTCAGGGGACATCAGAGACCGACCTCATCCCTGCTCTTTGGTGATCTGGATAAGATCTACATAATCTACAGTGATCTATAAGATGATGTGTATAGCACTTTTCTTCATTCTCAAAGATGCTTTATATAAATAAGTGAGTTTTGAGAGCTAGTTTGGCTTTGTCCTGATGGGCTGTAGTAGGTTAGCTTCTGCAGACCTGAGGCGACGGGTAGGGGTGTGTGGTTGGATGAGGTCACTGAGGTAGGGGTGTGTGGTTGGATGAGGTCACTGAGGTAGAGGTGTGTGGTTGGATGAGGTCACTGAGGTAGAGGTGTGTGGTTGGATGAGGTCACTGAGGTAGAGGTGTGTGGTTGGATGAGGTCACTGAGGTAGAGGTGTGTGGTTGGATGAGGTCACTGAGGTAGGGGTGTGTGGTTGGATGAGGTCACTGAGGTAGAGGTGTGGTTGGATGAGGTCACTGAGGTAGAGGTGTGTGGTTGGATGAGGTCACTGAGGTAGAGGTGTGTGGTTGGATGAGGTCACTGAGGTAGAGGTGTGTGGTTGGATGAGGTCACTGAGGTAGGGGTGTGTGGTTGGATGGGGCCACTGAGGTAGGGTGTGTAGTTGGATGAGGTCACTGAGGTAGAGGTGTGTGGTTGGATGGGTCACTGAGGTAGAGGTGTGTGGTTGGATGAGGTCACTGAGGTAGAGTGTGTGGTTGGATGGGGTCACTGAGGTAGAGGTGTGTGGTTGGATGGGGTCACTGAGGTAGAGGTGTGTGGTTGGATGAGGTCACTGAGGTAGGGTGTGTGTTGGATGAGGTCACTGAGGTAGAGGTGTGTGGTTGGATGAGGTCACTGAGGTAGGGGTGTGGTTGGATGAGGTCACTGAGGTAGAGGTGTGTGGTTGGATGAGGTCACTGAGGTAGAGGTGTGTGGTTGGATGAGGTCACTGAGGTAGAGGTGTGTGGTTGGATGAGGTCACTGAGGTAGGGTGTGTGGTTGGATGAGGTCACTGAGGTAGGGGTGTGTAGTTGGATGAGTCACTGAGGTAGAGGTGTGTGGTTGGATGAGGTCACCAAGGTAGAGGTGTGTGGTTGGATGAGGTCACTGAGGTAGAGGTGTGTGGTTGGATGGGTCACTGAGGTAGAGGTGTGTGGTTGGATGAGGTCACTGAGGTAGAGTGTGTGGTTGGATGAGGTCACTGTGGTAGAGGTGTGGTTGGATGAGGTCACCGAGGTAGAGGTGTGTGGTTGGATGAGGTCACTGAGGTAGAGGTGTGTGGTTGGATGAGGTCACTGAGGTAGGGTGTGTGGTTGGATGAGATCACTGAGGTAGAGGTGTGTGGTTGGATGAGGTCACTGAGGTAGAGGTGTGTGGTTGGATGAGGTCACTGAGGTAGAGGTGTGTGGTTGGATGAGGTCACTGAGGTAGAGGTGTGTGGTTGGATGAGGTCACTGAGGTAGAGTGTGTGGTTGGATGAGGTCACTGAGGTAGAGGTGTGTGTTGGATGAGGTCACTGAGGTAGAGGTGTGTGGTTGGATGAGGTCACTGAGGTAGAGGTGTGTGGTTGGATGAGGTCACTGAGGTAGGGGTGTGTGGTTGGATGAGGTCACTGAGGTAGAGGTGTGTGGTTGGATGAGGTCACTGAGGTAGAGGTGTGTTTGGATGAGGTCACTGAGGTAGGGTGTGTTTGGATGAGGTCACTGAGGTAGAGTGTGTGGTTGGATGAGGTCACTGAGGTAGGGGTGTGTGGTTGGATGGGGTCACTGAGGTAGAGGTGTGTGGTTGGATGAGGTCACTGAGGTAGGGGTGTGTGGTTGGATGAGGTCACTGAGGTAGGGGTGTGGTTGGATGAGGTCACTGAGGTAGAGGTGTGTGGTTGGATGAGGTCACTGAGGTAGAGGTGTGTGGTTGGATGAGGTCACTGAGGTAGGGTGTGTGGTTGGATGAGATCACTGAGGTAGAGGTGTGTGGTTGGATGAGGTCACTGGGTAGAGGTGTGTGGTTGGATGAGGTCACTGAGGTAGAGGTGTGTGGTTGGATGGGTCACTGAGGTAGAGGTGTGTGGTTGGATGAGGTCACTGAGGTAGGGGTGTAGTTGGATGAGGTCACTGAGGTAGAGGGTGTGGTTGGATGAGGTCACTGAGGTAGAGGGTGTGGTTGGATGAGGTCACTGAGGTAGAGGTGTGTGGTTGGATGAGGTCACTGAGGTAGAGGTGTGGTTGGATGAGGTCACTGAGGTAGAGGTGTGTGGTTGGATGAGGTCACTGAGGTAGAGGTGTGTGGTTGGATGAGGTCACTGAGGTAGAGGGTGTGGTTGGATGAGGTCACCGAGGTAGAGGTGTGTGGTTGGATGAGGTCACTGAGGTAGGGGTGTGTAGTTGGATGAGGTCACTGAGGTAGGGGTGTGTGGTTGGATGAGGTCACTGAGGTAGGGGTGTGTAGTTGGATGAGGTCACTGAGGTAGAGGTGTGTGGTTGGATGAGGTCACTGAGGTAGGGGTGTGTGGTTGGATGGGGTCACTGAGGTAGAGGTGTGTGGTTGGATGAGGTCACTGAGGTAGGGGTGTGTGGTTAGTGTTAATTAAACGCACAAGGGGTTTCTTGACATGAAATAATATTATAAATGCAAAATAGAATGACAAACGGAAAAGCTACTCTTTCCACAAAATATTCCCAACGGAAATGTATTTTCCTTTATCAACCCACACATTCACAAAATAAACAAAGACAGGTTTTATGCGTTATTCATTATATTGTCAGTTTCTCAGCCAATCAAAAACACAAACATGATGAGGTCACTCAGGAGCGAGGTTCTTGGAGGCTTTGTAGGTGATAAGTAATATGTTGAAGTCAATCCGATGTTTGATGGGGAGCAAGTGGAGGTCCTGGACGGTAGGGGATGTGGTCCGAGCGCCGGGTGGAGGTGAGTATTATCTTATCATTCTTAGTACAGATAGTTTGGTACCATCACTATATTCCCTGCACCTCTACCTCAGTGACCTCATCCAACTACACACCTCTACCTCAGTGACCCCATCCAACCACACACCCCTACATCAGTGACCCCATCCAACCACACACCTCTACCTCAGTGACCCCATCCAACCACACACCTCAACCTCAGTGACCTCACCTAACCACACACCCCTACCTCAGTGACCTCATCCAACCACACACCTCTACCTCAGTGACCTCATCCAACCACACACCCCTACCTCAGTGACCTCATCCAACCACACACCTCTACCTCAGTGACCTCATCCAACCACACCTCTACCTCAGTGACCTCATCCAACCACACCTCTACCTCAGTGACCTCATCCAACCACACACCCTACCTCAGTGACCTCAAACACACACCCCTACCTCAGTGACCTCATCCAACCACACACCCTACCTCAGTGACCTCATCCAACCACACACCCCTACCTCAGTGACCTCATCCAACCACACACCTCTACCTCAGTGACCTCATCCAACTACACACCTCTACCTCAGTGACCTCATCCAACCACACACCTCTACCTCAGTGACCTCATCCAACTACACACCTCTACCTCAGTGACCTCATCCAACCACACACCTCTACCTCAGTGACCTCATCCAACCACACACCTCTACCTCAGTGACCCCATCCAACCACACACCTCTACCTCAGTGACCCCATCCAACCACACACCCCTACATCAGTGACCCCATCCAACCACACACCTCTACCTCAGTGACCCCATCCAACCACACACCTCAACCTCAGTGACCTCATCTAACCACACACCCCTACCTCAGTGACCTCATCCAACCACACACCTCTACCTCAGTGACCTCATCCAACCACACACCTCTACCTCAGTGACCTCATCCAACCACACATCTCTACCTCAGTGACCTCATCCAACCACACACCTCTACCTCAGTGACCCATCCAACCACACACTCTACCTCAGTGACCTCATCCAAACACACCCTACCTCAGTGACCTCATCCAACCACACCCCTACCTCAGTGACCTCATCCAACCACACACCTCTACCTCAGTGACCTCATCCAACCACACACCCTACCTCAGTGACCTCATCCAACCACACACCTCTACTCAGTGACCTCATCCAACCACACACCCTACCTCAGTGACCTCATCCAACCACACACCCCTACCCGTCGCCTCAGGTCTGCAGAAGCTAACCTACTACAGCCCATCAGGACAAAGCCAAACTAGCTCTCAAAACTCACTTATTTATATAAAGCATCTTTGAGAATGAAGAAAAGTGCTATACACATCATCTTATAGATCACTGTAGATTATGTAGATCTTATCCAGATCACCAAAGAGCAGGGATGAGGTCGGTCTCTGATGTCCCCTGAACGTATTCATTCAAGCGGTGTCCAGGAACAGAGGCTGCCAAACTCTCTGAATCATGCGGCCAATGAGTCCAATCAACAAACTGGATCACTCTGCAACTTTTCCAAAAAGTAATGACTTCCTATGTTTTGATAAAATGCACTGCAGGCTAGAGGAGCAGGAAACTCTGATATAGATCTGTCTTGTTTACGTACAGATAACGTGACACTGTCAAGGTTAATAGAATCTCAAGAATCCCTGAATGGTCTTGGTCCGAGCTGTTTATATTATTTCAGATTTGTTCTCTATGAACCCTCTAGGATGATCAGGTCTTTTGGTATTAGCCTCTTGATAATAACTTAAGTTTAAACAAAGACCTACAGTGAGGCGTAACCCTCCTTTTAGTTTGCATTTATTTTGTATTTAGTCTTTTTAAGCCCTGTGTTTATTCAGCTGTGTTGGTGTTATTGTGTAAGAAAAAGGCTCTGTGAATAAAGTTTGATTATATTCCATTTAGCTGACGCTTTAATTCATATCGTTCAAGTGCAATTTACCAGGAAGATACGGACTGAGAACAACAAGAATCCTGTCAGAATTTGTGTAGTTGATTATTTCATTCAGCGATTGATTGGTTGGTTGATTGGTTGATTGACGATTGATTAATTGGTTGGTTGATTGGAAGATGATTGATTGGTTATGTCTTCACAGAGGTAAATGTAAAGGTGTGTTCACAGCACCTTTCAGAGTTTGAGTTTTATAACATTCAGCACTGTCAGACTCATCATGGTGAACAATAACACTAGAACATGCAGGAGAGGGGAGAGGAGATGAATGACTGGCAGGTTTGAGGAAACAGCAGTCTGTTTTCAGTGACACATCTCTGGCTGATCATTTAATAAAAGATTATTATCTAATGTTTTCAGAATGTACTTCCTGACACTGACAGAATGTTGCTGTTATTTACAGGTTATTGTGCAAAGGTGTTACTGGTCCCGCCCACTGGGGATCAAACTGGGCTGCATGTGTCCCATGAACTGAAATGGGTTTGACCCCTGCTCTAAACTGTCTGGTCTGAACAACAGGATCTGCAGTCAGAGCTAGTCTTTACAATCCTCATGATTTCTCCACTGATCTGAATCTGATGCTGAGAGAGATTCTGTTCACAAACACATTTGATCCTGTGGCAGCACAGACTCAGTCAAACAGTCAGACTGCCTACTGTCACACACACACACACACACACACACACACACACACACACACACACACACACACACACACACACACACACACACACACACACACACACACACACACACACACACACACGCAGTATAGGAGGCGCCTTCACTTCACTTCGTCGTTGGACACTGAAGTTGATGAAGCTCAGACGAGGCTGCTACTGATGAAGCTCACGGCTAACAGTTCGGTAAGTAGAGCTGTGATTGGTTGATATGACGTTGTTGATTGTTCGTGGTCTCAGAAATGCTTGAGTTGATGAACGTGTGATTGTTTAAAGATGGGAAACAAGATGGCCTCCTAGCTGTGTGAGCAGAGAGAGTGCAGGTTAGTTTAAAGAGTTCCCTGTGAGGAGGAAGAGGAGTTCAGGCTGATGGGGGTCAGTCTGTCCGGACGGCTACTGATGTGGAGGGGGAGGCAGCGGGCGGGCACTAGGACCCAGCAGCCATCAGAGAGCTCACCTGGGCCTTTGTTCCTGAAACACCTGAGAGACTCTAGCTGCGTTTCATTGGTCGATCAACACGCCCTCCCCCCCCCTCAGGAACTCTGATCTAAAGTCTAAACAGTGAAATTCAAACGTCTTAATGCAGTATTCTCACCTTGTTACATGTGTCCTGATAATGAAGAAGTGTACTTGTGCTAGACTGTAAAGTTACAAAATGTACTTACAGCCAATATCTGTATCTGATGGCATTAGAATATATTCTATATTCTGCCATTTAAAGGGAACTGTTTCATTACTTTAGCTGAAAGACTTTTAACATATTTCTAAGTTTCTCTGTTTTCACAGAGCACATTAAGGCTGTAGTTTCTGAGTGAAACTGTGAGGGACTCTTTCTCTATTGTAGTCTTCCCTTCAGGTGTTCTGTGTTAAACACCAGCTGAGCAGAAGCCATTTTGTTTCTTAGTCTTCACTATAAAAATAGAAAACTCAAATCCAAACACGTCAACAACCCAAAAAAAAGGTGTGTTCAATTCAGTCAGAAGTGGAATGCCGGACAACTAGTTTTCAGGTCTGAGGAGGAGGAGGAGGAGGAGGAGGAGTTAAACAGGGAACAGGTAAAGAGAGGACCTCCAGTGGTCACTCTGAGGAACTGCAGCTGGTTTCTGGTTTCTCACAGAGGAGGAAGGACTCAGATCTTTAGTTTCAGAAACATTAGTGAAAACAAAGTGTGATAATAATCTGTTACACGTCCTCTATTCAACACTTAACTAAAGTACAAATATAAACATCAAAATATACTTAAAGTACAACAGTATTCATTCTGCACATGTTCATAAAAATATTTGTCACATAATTGAATAATAATTTGTAATGACTGTCTGTTCACTTTAATGTTACAGCTGGTAAAGGAGGAGCTTCATCTTTTTTAAATAAAGGTTATATACAGTACATTGTGCCTCGTGAATTTCACCAAGGACTCATATAGATATTGAACGATAATTTAGTGATTATATTTAGTGTTATTAATCTAGTTTTGAAACTTTTAAACAACATTTTCTCAAGTTATCTCATAAATGTACTGCAGAAAAAGTACAATACTTGCTTCTAAGATGTAGAATGGTAGAAGAATAAAGTAGCAGGTAATGAAGTGACTAAGGTACCTAAAAGCTGTACTGAAGTACAACACCTGAGTCAAGGTGCAGCAGTGAAATCCTCCATCAGCTCTGGAGGAGCTTCCTCTGATGCTGCTCCTTCCATCAAACAGGAAGTTATGTTTCATGGCTGAGGGATTCATGCACACTGTTACGTGCCGTGTTGTGTTTGGCCCAATCCCAAACCACGCCCTACACCCTACCCCTACACACTCCCCCTCCGTGACGGAGTGAACTCCGTGGAGTGACACTCGCAGCTCAACGAGGCTCCCTCCTGTCAGATGGAGGGAGTAAATACAGCCGCAAGCTTTGGGACAAACTCCCCTCTCTCCAGCAGAAACAGGAAATGCCGTAACTGTATGTAACAACGGTTTCAAATCAGCATCTCTTGGACAAAAAATGTAAATTAATAACTCAAATAAAACTCCAAACATCTTTAATTCTGTTCTGTTAACTCTTTTAGTTTTAAACCTGATGTTTATAAGCTTCTTAGTTTTTGCAACAGTCTGTAAATATACACAGCTTTATAATAAAATACACACATTTACCTTTTTCTAGACTAAACACAGGTATACGATCCTAAGTTAAACAAATATGAGGTCATCATGAGGTTGTTAACATCGCAATTTATCAGTGGATGTTTGCTGGAACTGTTTGTAAACAGCGTGTTTCCTGACGGACACACACAGTGTTGAGACTCCAGTCAGCACCGATGCAGACTCGCTGTTGAGGGCTTGATAACCCACTCCAACCCACTCCCCCTCCACACTCGTTGGTTTGGAACAGCACTTAATGTGGCGGACCCTCCGCGCGAACGCGCAAACGGAGGGGTAGGGTGTAGGGCGTGGTTTGGGATTGGGTCTTTGTGTGTGTCTCTCTCCCCCTCTCCCCCTGATTGTCTCCCTCCGGGTGCAGCCTCTCCCTCAGGGCTCCCAATCCCCAATCACACCATAAAGGACCTGAGGAAGGCTGCAGTCTCTCTCCTTCTCCTCCGTGCATGTGTAGTGTGGTGTCTCTGTGTGAGGCCTGCTAGTTTAACCTGTTTGTTTATTGCAAGGAGATGTGCTCCAGGTTAACTTTAGTCACTTTCTTTTACAAGAGAGTTGTTCTTAGTTTATTTATCCTAAGTTTGCTTTGTAAACTGGCTGGTGAGCCCTCTTTACTTTTTGGTTAATTAAAACATCACGTTCATCATCGTTTCCTCTCTCTTTCTTCCCTTTGTCCCCTAGTCCAGAGGCCTGCACTACGAAGCCTGTTCAACATAACCTGGATATGTTTGAGTTAGCCGGTTGGCCTAATCCAAAACATACGCGCTCTCGCTAAGAGGTCCTACGACGCGGGTTATCAAGTGGATCGCTCAAGCCAGCCGTGTCCGATCTAGTTAGGTGCGCGTTCACATAAAAGGGGCGGGGTTAACAACATTTGACCAATCACAAACATGGAGAAACACTGACAGCGCAGCGTCAGACTTCCTGAATTAAAAGTGAACCATAATTAGACAAATATGAAGAAGTTAAACTTTAAACATCCATTACTTAAACACTTTATCCAGGATAAAAGCCACATAGCTGCACCTGCAAGGTGAATACAGCTGGTAAAAGAAAAAGTGTTTGAATGCGTCCATTAACAGGTTTAGTGGATCTGACTTTAATTACATTTGACTCGAGTGTTACTTAAAATAATCCTTCTGCATACAGTATGTGACACTGTGAGTGTTGCACGGCCAGATCCGGCTCAGCTGACTCAGATAAGGAGATATATGATACATTATGATGTGATATGATGTGATATGAATGATAATGGGACACATCAACGTCTGCACTCACAGTGCCGCGGACTGTACGTAATGTTACTTTGATCCGGTTACTTGTGTTGTGGCAGATATTTCAGTAAGCTTTCTTAACGCTAATGTTATAATAGTCAGATTGCTCTGAAGATGGGAGGTGATATTCTATTCATTTTCACGTCACACACTCGGTGATTTTTGCCGGCCGTCTTTCCTGCAACGGCAGTTTTTCTGTATTTCCTTTCTCCTGTCATATGACTTGATCGCTTTAAACTCCGCACACTGAGCTCTGATTGGTCAGCAGGCGGTGCTTTCACTGACTTGATCTCTTAGCCTGCAACCTAACCTGTTAGAATGCGTGGAAAAACGTAGGACCCAAATGCAGAGTACAAAAAAAGGTAAAAAGGTCTAGGAACAAAAAGCAAGCTTTATTTTAAAAGCTGATGAACAAAAACATGGCATGAAACACACAGGTAGCACAAGGTAGCAACAATCATACAATCAGACACAGGAGGAAAAACACAGGAAGGAAGACAAGAGACAGGGAGAACAGAATAGCAAAATAAAACCCATTACAAGACAGACAAAACTAAAACCGTGACATAACACTAGGATCATGACATAACATGCTCCGGACCAGGTTAGCCGCTCAGCATAAGAGATCATGGAGATCTAGCCCGCTAAAAAGAGAACCAGCGTCGTAGGACCGGAAACCGAGTTTTCCCTGAAGTTAGCCCGCTAAGAGAAGATCCGGCTTCGTAGTACAGGCCTCTGGAGGGAACGTAACACACAGTGGCGGCCGGCCCATAGGGGCGCTAGGGGCGCCGCCCCCCCTCTTCCCACATGTTTGATTGTCATTAAAAAAAATATATATATATATTTAAAAAATATATATTTAAAAAATATATTTTTTATTTTTTTATTTTTTTATTTTTAATGAACAAGGTAAATATTATATAGTTGGTATCAGTAAAATGTATAATCTAAAATAAAATCTCGTTTAAAATTGTGTTACGATCTCTAAAGTTACTGATAAGTCACATGTTTCCTGCCTGGCCGCATTACCCTCTCTCGTCTGGGCGCTAAGAAAGGAGCCCTCAGCCCAAGCAGCAGCAGCCAACACATTGCTGACTGTTGCTATCTGTAAACTATGCCGCCAGAACATAATTTCAGCCAGTGTGCGAAATACCCGTCAATAATCAGGGGGGTCCCCATCTCCCGTTTATTGCGCAATATACCGGTCGAAGATTTCTCAATATGCAGTAGGCGGCCTACTCTAGGGGGGTCCGGGGCATGCTCCCCCGGTAAGATTTGTTTTTAAATTTTGGAGTCAAATGCATCAATCTGGTGCATTTTGAGGGGAAAATAAAGAGACTAGATGTAGACAGACAGTCCCCCTGTTTGAGGCAGACCCACATTTGCGCAGCGTTGCGTTCACAATACATACAAAGAATAAAGAAATCCTCAGGCCAACAGGCCACTTAACAGGCCAGGCCATCGGGAAACCTCCCAGTCCTCCCGATGGCCAGTCCGGGCCCAATCAGTAGTCTATAGCAGCGTTTCTCAACCGGGGCGCCGTCTGGCGTCTTCAGGGGTGCCGTCAAATAATTCTATATTCTGACGTTCATATGAATGAATGAATACGCGACCGTTAAAGAGCCGTCTGTTTTCGATTCTATGCGAGGAAATGCTTTTGCCAGCCAAAATAGATTATATTTCTAAACAAATGTTTTGAATTATGAATACTGGACACAGTAAGCTTAAAAACATTTTAGTGACCATTGCAAGTGACAAATAAATATTATAATTTGAGACCCCCTCAAATGTTGCTGTTGAGGCTTTCAGGGGGGCTCAGGTGTTAATCGGGGGGGTCGAGCTCCCCCGGACCCCCCCGTATTTCGCACACTGATTTCAGCCAATCAGCGTCGTCAGATCTGATGGTCATAGGGCGCCAATGTCAGCGCCGATGCAGTCTGTGAGTTGTTTGGACTCGTATCCAAGGTAACGCTACAGTAGTTGATGAGGATGGCTGCGTGTGCAGGTGGAGACTCCGGACCTCGGTCCCCGCTGCAGTGACGCGTCCTAAAACCCGGAAGTAAACTCCTTCCGGTTCCTTCGACAAAAATGCAATGCAATTTTTCCATAGGATTTTGGAAAATAGCTCGAAATAAGGTCTGTGGTTGAAACACATTTAAGAAACGGATCACGTTTTGTTCAGCCGGATAATCTCCACATGTCTACCCTACTTTTATAATTTTCGAATCATAAATCTAGTCGCCAGAAGCAAAATGCTAACGTTATGCTATAAACGAACTACAGCAGGGTCGCTGCTTCAACGTCACGCCGACTTAAGATCCATATTCAAACATACAGATTCAAAATTGTACAAGTTGAAGCTTTTGTTTTAACAGTTTGCAAGAGCGCAGGTACTTGCCGTCCTTAAAACCTAAATATCTCCATCTCTCTCTCACACAAACACACACACACACACACACACATATTATTGTATATTGAGTTTTGACAGCATCCATCAAACTAGATTTTTTGCCTTAATGCTCTGTTTTCTAATATTTCTGTGTTTCTGAACCACGTCTGTGTCTGCATATAATGTTCGTATTTAGTCTCCTGATTTTAAATGGGAGTTCAATCATTTGAGTGTTCCCAAAGCACCGGTGTTCTGCAGTTTGTGTGGGCCTACTGTACTGTTGCACAGTTTACTGTAGAAACTATGTCCAGGACAAGGTATTTGGACGTTTTGGAAGATTCATAGCTAACCACACTGAAGATTATGGAGGTATTGATCAGTCTTCTCATACCTCTAACATCACCAGAAGTCATAATTTAAGGGGTCATTTCTAAAAAAAATCTTCCGGGGGGACATCCCGCCGGACCCCCCCCCGCCCGTGTGGTTTATTCACCATTACAATAGCCCCACCTAAAATAATTTCCACCAGCCGCCACTGGTAACACATACACACAAAACTTGGCACACACGTTAACAGTGATGATCTGAGTTACCTCACATTGTTATTGTGTTTCGGTGTGGCAAAGTGGCTCAATAGCGCCCCCTACAAAACTTTAACAAAGCAGCCCTTGCTCTATGTTACACCTAATGTACGAAACTTGGCAAGCATGTGTATCACAGGTAGACTTAGTCTACTGTTGCTATTGTCTTAAATCAGGGATGGGCAACTTTGATGGTGGTGGGGGCCACATAATGTATGTACTGGCCACCAGGGGGCCGCAGATTCACTTGGAACACACACACACACAAATTCCATGTGTTGTTGTATGTAGTTATTAACAAATATACTAAGTCTGACATCTTCATTGATATTTTACAATCTGTCAGGGAACATCCTCTAATGAGCTCACTAAACAAATATCAGTTCACAGAAATGTTATTGAATTTGTACAAGTGGCATGTTTGTATTGAACAGGTTATTTAACAGTGGAATAAAACTATTTTAAACTATTGGAAAGCACGGAAAATGTGTGTGCGTTGAGATTAACCATTAAGATGACATACACATGAAGTCATGAACACTAACCCAGGCATTAGTTGTCTAACTTGAACCTAAGACACTTGTCTTAGGTCTCTGCTGACGCACAATAAGGGGAATGTCAAACAGACACCTGTCAACCCGCACTCTGCTGTTCCTCAGCTCCCCCTCCCTCCCGCTGACATTATGAATGCAAGGCGTATAGTAATCATAGAGAACACGGCAGGGTCCGTGACAGTTTGTCTTCATCTGATTTCAAATAAACAAAGTCTTGGTTTTTAGAATATTAAACTTGTTTCGCCAAATTCAGATGATAAATATAACTTTGAAGCTTGTAACGGCATAATTACACGCGGTAACTTAAGGTCACAGCAGGCATAACAACAGCCGGGGTTTCTTGTGAGTGTTTCCCCGGGAAACAAACACAATACACACAAACGCGTCACAGATTATTTCGCGGTATTTGGCTGCCGAACGAAATCATGTACGCAGCTCGCGAAGTAAGGAGTCTAGAGGACGGTATCAGTACTACAAGTAAAAAATAAAATAAAAATGTTTTTTATTAATTACGTTGCTTATAAATTAATCTGAGGGCCGCAAAAAGAGGAGGTGGGGGCCGCCATTTGCCCATCCCTGTTTTAGACCAAACATAAGGTCGGGCATTTTGAATTGAATGATTTTAAGTGTGTATTTCGGCCATTTTTCAGGCCCCATACTTTGACAAACTCCTCCTAGAGATTTAATCCGAGCAACATCAAATTTGGTCAGCACTTTCTTATGACCACACACGTCAAAAGCGATTAAAAGCCTGTTATAAGTAATAATAATTTGAGAGTAAAGTCACCAACCTGCTCCAAGTTTCTTCTGCTCGATCAGAGTCCCAGCCTAAGACTTTTAAAGAGTAACAAAACATCAGCTCCATGCAATACGTAATGTTCATCCTTGCGGCCGGTCTCCAGCTGTCATGGCCCTTCACTGCCGCGTGGACAGGGATCCTGAAAGTATCCCGACCAGCGTGGATGTGCGAGGGCCCGATGATCGCTGCATGCAGCTTTAATAATTGTTATCCTAACAAACTTCTGCTTTACACTCGAAACATTAAGTTTCCTGTGTTGACTGTTTGAAATGTGTTACTGTGTGAGAACTCTCTGTGTGTGTCCTGATGAGATAATGTGTGGTTCTCCTGCAGGTGGTTGTGTGTGTGTGTGAGGTGTGAGCTCTGCTATGAATCCCTGTGAGGACACTGAACCCGCTCTGAGTGGGGACCCTGAATGCCTCACCAAAGCTCAGAGGTGAGATGAAGACCTCTGACTATCCTCTTCTCCAGAGCTCAGCAGGCATTATTCACACTCAAAGCTCTGTGTGTGTGTGTGTGTGTGTGTGTGTGTGTGTGTGTGTGTGTGTGTGTGTGTGTGTGTGTGTGTGTGTGTGTGTGTGTTGTGTTGAAGCCCAGAGCAGCAGCATGGACCTGGACCTGGACCTGGACCTGGACCTGGACCTGGACCTGGACCTGGACCTGGACCCAGCTGTGTGTCCATGAAGAGTGACCGGTCTATAGATGAACCAATAGATTTTAAAGGCCGCCCTTCAGAGACAGAGTAAGTGGACCTCATGTGACTTCATTATATCAGCAGCAGTAGAAAACATGTTGTTACTGAAGAACAGAGACTTCTTATTGAAGCTGAGGGAGGGACTACCAAGGTGTGTTCAGCCTGAAGCCAGAGTTGTCAGACAGGATCAATAAAAGAAGCCTTCTGTACCATTGCAGGTAGACTTGTTTCCCTACTTTTTCTCCTGAACATTGACTCATAACGTTGATACTTCTCTTATCTTATGAAGGCTCATATTTCATATTTATTGAGGCCTCTGTTGGTCAAAGTGCTCTGATAGATAGGAAGATTATTTCTACTCTTTTAATATTAACTTAGTGACAAGGTGTTTTTATAGTCAAAGTTTTTTTTTAAAAGGAACCAATGTTTGTAGAGAGGTCTTCTTAATTGCTGCAGGGATTTAGGTATTAGTTGGAGAGTTTCAGGCACTACTGCTGATATCTGGGAGGTGGCTGAAGTGGTCTAGGGTTTAGTTGCAGAGATCTCGGAACTAGTTGTGAGATCAAGGGTCTTTAACTGTCCGAAAACCACTGAAAGCAGAGATATAAATCTTATTGCTTCTGTACATTATTGTCTTTCTATTAGCTCCAAGCAGCAGAGAGAAGAGTCTCCTGCACCCAGCTGTGTGTCCCTGAAGAGTGATCGGTCTAATGCTCGTATGATTGACTTCAAAGATGGACTTCGTTTATGTGAACCCTTGTGAGTATTTAAAATGAATAAAACCAATGGGCTCGCTGTGACACAGATACAAATAGTTTTTACACTGTTGGATGCATCAGACTTTTTTGTATGATCAGTCATGCCAAACAACATTATCTTTAACGGTTGTATGTGTATGTTTGTGTCTAAGCCATTGTCTACTTTGCTAACAGAATGTGAGCTTATTTCTCCACAGAGTGGACTAGGAGAGGTCCGATAGATACAGAGTTCTGGAGAATAACATTACATTACATTTCATTTAGCTGGCACTTTTTTCCAAAGCGACTTGCAATAAGTGCAATCAACCATGAAAACACAAAAGCAATAATCCTGCAGGTACAATAGCTTTCAATAAGCCAAGACTTTTTAGGGTTTACATACTTATAACTTTCAGTCCCAAAAAGAAAGTTGTAAGCAGAATAATACATCTTCTATCTTCAGTACATTTCAGTACATTTCTGTTTCTGTCAGTTCCAAGCAGCAGAGAGAAGAGTCTCCTGAACCCAGCTGTGTGTCCCTGAAGAGCGACTGGTCTAATGCTCGTATGATTGACTTCAAATATGGAAGCCGTTCCTATGACCCGATGTAAGTATTTAAAACTGTTAATAGAAACTGGAGAGCTTGCTGTTCTGATCCTCAGTCAGATTCAGAATTGGTCTTTAATCAGTGTTGTTTGCATCTGGTTTTGATGATGATGTATTATGACAGAACACATCTTTTACTCTCTGTCTGTGTGTGTCTTTGTTTCAACATAATGTGAGTCATTTCTTCATGATTCCTCACAGAGAGGACCATCAGAGCTCAGAGGTTCCCAGAGGTCAGTCTGCCCAGCAGCATCAGACACAGCTGGACTCCATATTTATGGTCTGTACATGAACTACAGCTACTTTACATCTATTCTGTCCAGAGGGGATGACCTTGAATCTTTAGCGGCCTCTGGAGTTGAACCAGCATACTTTAACCACCGGCAACCACTAAGCTTTCGGTGGCCAAGACATCTGATATTTTATTCTTTTTTCTATTTGGTTTAGAAGTGTTGGGGTGTGGTGCTTTGCTCAAGGGTATCTTGGCAGTGCCCAAGAGGCAAACTGGCACCTCTGTGTACCATTCTGCACTCCTTACATGGTGGTTTGAACTGCGACTTTGATTCCCAAACCAAATCCCAACGGACTGAGCTATTTCTGCCAATCGTGGCTCCCCTTCCCCACCATGTAACAAAGAGAAACCTTGGGTAGAATTTTTTTATTTTTTAGATGAATTGTTTGTGCTTTTTTCCGAATAACGTAATCAGATTCTGTTACATCCTTCGTCGATTGTCAGTCCGTCCAACATGGATCTGATTAAGTTCTTAGTTTGATTGTGTTGTTCATATCTTCTGTTCCAGCTGCTCGAGGACAACATCGTCACTTTTATGAAGAACGAGCTGAAGAATCCAGAAGGCTCTGAGTTCAGATTACCCAGAATACTTAGAGAGTCAGAGGGAGGATGAGGAGGTGTTGGACGGTGAGGATGAAGAGCAGAGGAGGAGCAGCAGAGAGGCATTTCTGAACATCACACTGCACTTCCTGAGGAGCATGAAGCAGGAGGAGCTGGCTGACCGTCTGCAGAGCAGTAAGAGGGTTTCTATAAAGATTTAACAAGCTGGATAAATGTTGACTAATTCTCAGAGATGGAGCAAAATATACTGATATACTCATTCTTTAAGAATTTATTTGACTTATTGATCTGATTTGTTGTTCATTCAGGAAGTCGTTCTGGAGTGTGTCAGCGTAAACTTAAGTCTAACCTGCAGAAGAGGTTCCAGTGTGTGTTTGAGGGCATTGCTAAAGCAGGAAACCCAACCCTTCTGAACCAGATCTACACAGAGCTCTACATCACAGAGGGGGGGTCTGCAGAGGTCAATGATGAACATGAGGTCAGACAGATTGAAACAGCATCCAGGAAACCAGACAGACCAGAAACAACCATCAGACAAGAAGACCTCTTTAAAGCCTCACCTGGAAGAGATGCACCAATCAGAGCAGTGATGACAAAGGGAGTGGCTGGCATTGGGAAAACAGTCTTAACACAGAAGTTCACTCTGGACTGGGCTGAAGGCAAAGCCAACCAGGACATCCAGTTCACATTTCCATTCACCTTCAGAGAGCTGAATGTGGTGAGAGAGAACAAGTACAGCTTGGTGGAACTTGTTCATCACTTCTTCACTGAAACCAGAGACGCAGGAATCTGCAGGTTTGATCAGTTCCCGGTTGTGTTCATCTTTGACGGTCTGGATGAGTGTCGACTTCCTCTGGACTTCCTCAACAATGAGATCCTGACTGATGTCACAGAGTCCACCTCAGTGGATGTGCTGCTGACAAACCTCATCAGGGGGAAGCTGCTTCCCTCTGCTCGCCTCTGGATAACCACACGACCTGCAGCAGCCAATCAGATCCCTCCTGAGTGTGTGGACATGGTGACAGAGGTCCGAGGGTTCACTGACCCACAGAAGGAGGATACTTCAGGAAGAGATTCAGAGATCAGGAGCAGGCCGGCACCATCATCTCCCACATCAAGACCTCACGAAGCCTCCACATCATGTGCCACATCCCAGTCTTCTGCTGGATCTCTGCTACAGTTCTGGAGGAGGTGTTGAAAACTGAGAGGAGGAGAGCTGCCCAAGACCCTGACTGAGATGTACATCCACTTCCTGGTGGTTCAGTCCAAAGTGAAGAACATCAAGTATGATGGGAGCTGAGACAGATCCACACTGGAGTCCAGAGAGCAGGAAGATGATGGAGTCTCTGGGAAAACTGGCTTTTGAGCAGCTGCAGAAAGGCAACCTGATCTTCTATGAGTCCGACCTGACAGAGTGTGGCATCGATATCAGAGCAGCCTCAGTGTACTCAGGAGTGTTCACACAGGTCTTTAGAGAGGAGAGAGGACTGTACCAGGACAAGGTGTTCTGCTTCGTCCATCTGAGCGTTCAGGAGTTTCTGGCTGCTCTTCATGTCCATCTGACCTTCATCAACTCTGGAGTCAACCTGCTGTCAGAAGAACCAACAACCTCCAGGCGGCCTAAAGCTTAAGAGACAAACCTAAACTAACACATCTCTACCAGAGTGCTGTGGACAGGCCTTACAGAGTCCAAACGGACACCTGGACTTGTTCCTCCGCTTCCTCCTGGGTCTTTCACTGCAGACCAATCAGACTCCTACAGGCCTGCTGACACAGACAGGAAGTAGCTCAGAGACCAATCAGGAAAAGTCAGTACATCAAGAAGAATGGATGAGGATCTGTCTCCAGAGAGAAGCATCAACCTGTTCCACTGTCTGAATGAACTGAATGATCGTTCTCTAGTGGAGCAGATCCAACAGTCCCTGAGTTCAGGAAGTCTCTCCACAGATAATCTGTCTCCTGCTCAGTGGTCAGCTCTGGTCTTCATCTTACTGTCATCAGAAGAAGATCTGGACGTGTTTGACCTGAAGAAATACTCTGCTTCAGAGGAGGCTCTTCTGAGGCTGCTGCCAGTGGTCAAAGCCTCCAGGAAGCTCTGTAAGTACAGAAAGAGTCTGATTCTATATCATGATTACATATTCTGCTCATTTTTTAAAAGATTGCTTGTTTTTTTATCAGACTGAGTGGCTGTAAGCTGTCAGAGAGAAGCTGTGAAGCTCTGTCCTCAGTCCTCAGCTCCCAGTCCTCTAGTCTGAGAGATCTGGACCTGAGTAACAACACCTGCAGGATTCAGGAGTGAAGCTGCTGTCTGCTGGACTGGAGAGTCCACACTGCACTCTGGAGACTCTTAGGTCAGGATTCATCAACATATTAAACTTATAGCCAGTAAAATTATGATTTACATTAATGATGGATAAACTCATATCCGTTAGTTGCATCAGCTTCCATAAACATTTCTTTATGTTTTTTTACTCACTCTTGTTAAAACTTCAATTATCAGAAGAATAAATTGTGTCGTATTTTTGTTTCTGTGTGTGTTCAGGCTGTCAGGCTGTCTGGTCTCAGAGGAAGGCTGTGTTTCTCTGGCTTCAGTTCTGAGATCCAACCCCTCCCATCTGAGAGAGCTGGACCTGAGCTACAATCATCCAGGAGACTCAGGAGAGAAGCTGCTGTCTGCTGGACTGGAGGATCCTCTCTGGAGACTGGACACTCTCAGGTTTGGACATTATATATGTAATAAATAATGTATGTACAAAATAGCCTTTGAAATAGTAACCAAACATCCCCCTCTTTCAGGATGGAGCCTGGTGGAGTCCGATGGTTGAGACCCGGTCTGAGGAAGTGTGAGTTTGGTTTAATTTGATTCATGAAAACAAAGAAGCCACCATCTTCAAATGTAACCTTCATCATCAAAGTGTCAATAAATGAACAGCTGATAGATCAATAACTGCTGCTGTTTCTCTCATCAGATTCCTGTGAACTCTCACTCGACACAAACACAGCACACAGAAACCTCAAACTGTCTGACAATAACAGAAAAGTAACATATGTGGAGGAGGAGCAGCCATATCCTGATCATCCAGAGAGGTTTGATGTCTGGCCTCAGCTGATGTGTAGAGAAGCTCTGACTGGTCGCTGTTACTGGGAGGTCGAGTGGAAAGGAGGGGTTCATATATCAGTGACTTACAGAGGAATCAGGAGGAGAGGAGGCGGTTATGACTGTGTGTTTGGAGGGAATGATCAGTCCTGGAGTCTGAAATGCTCTGATGGTGGTTACTCTGTCTGGCACAATAACCGTAAAACAATCACCTCCTCCTCCTCCTCCTCCTCCTCCTCTCCTCCTCCTCTCCTCCTCTCCTCCTCCTCCTCCTCCTCCTCTGGTAGAGTAGCAGTGTATCTGGATCGTCCTGCTGGCTCTCTCTCCTTCTACAGAGTCTCCTCTGACACACTGATCCTCCTCCACACCTTCAGAACCACATTCACTGAACCTCTCTATGCTGGGTTTGGGTTCCGGTCTGGTTCCTCAGTGTCTCTGTGTCCTCTGTAGGAGGAAGAGTCTCCTCCTGTTCCAGAAACGTCCTCCCTGCTGCCCAGATAGTTCAGTCTGTACAGGATCACAGCTGATGTTAGTTAGTACCACCCTGATGAGTTCACTGTAATAGAGGAGGAAGAGGAGGCTGAGGGAAGAGGAAAGGATGTTGGGAGGAAGTGATGCTAAACAAAACTTCAAACATATAAAATGTCCAACAATAAACTGGACTGGACAATATCCCAGCTGAATTCAATCAAAATAGAGATGACTTTAACCAAGCCAACTACAATACATCACCAAATGGATCCACAATAATAAAGGATCATTTATTGTAATCCTTCATTCCAGGGTTGCACAACATGAAGTCCATTAATGCTAGAAAAAAGGACAACACTAAATAAAAACAGTGCTGAACTCCTGTAGTTCATTTCCTGAATTCGGGGGAATTGAAGACAAGAACAAGGTCGGCAAATTCTCAATCACAAGAAGAAAGGGATGGATGTGATGTTGTGTTTAGTTTGGGGGGCTATGCACAGTTAATTATGGTGGATAAGATTTTATAGATTTGATTTTAAACGGTCCAAATGCTTTTAAAATAACATCGGGCACATATAGAAGTGTAAAAGTCTTTGTTGATAATCATTCAACAATATATATTATTACTGTTTCCTACAGTTGATCATTGTTTCATTGTTTAAACACAAATGCAGCAACAAAATCCATCAAATGAAACATGCAGTCGATTGAAATGTTGTCTTTGAGGGGAAAATAAAACACAGTGAGACAGCTATGTGTCGGCCTGGGACCAGCCACAGTGAGCCAATCCCCCAACGGCTGTGGCTTTGAAGGGAATGTACTATGTAGTGAAACTGTCGTGTGTTTTTCTGTGCTTCTGTGCTCTTGTATGTTGAGTTATAAATGTGTGGTGTTTTTGGAGAAAACGTTTTGATTAATGGCGTCCATATTCTTTGACTGATCATGCTCATTTCCGATGATAATGTGTATGACCCTCCGCCGATGCTGTATACCAATTTCGGTGTTGATGGACTCAAAATTGAAATTTAGGTAAATATCTTTATGTTTTCGCATTATGCTAATTTGCAAAACTCTTCTTTCTTGAGGCTTTTTTGTATTGAACTGGTAGCTGGTCGAAATAATAATGATCTACATGAAACACTTCGTGCTAGGACCCTAATTAGCCACTAACTACTAGGGAATACTATATAGTTATAGTGTGACTGTCATGTGTAGGCCTGGGAAGAGCCACAATGAGCCATTCCCCCTAAGCACTGTGGCTTTGAGGGGAATGTACTATCTAGAGTTCATCATACCTTCAGAAAGCATATAGACAATGGAAAAGCTATGACTGATGAAAATACTAGCCCAGCATGTTCAGTATTTACAGTTTTATTTTGAAATGTATTTCCTCTTTTATGTTTTCATGGCATTCAGCGCAGATTTGACCTTAGAAGAGAGGACAAAATGGCTGCTTCATTGGAGAGGCCAGAAGCCTTTTTGACGGAGATCTGTCAGCTAGGTGAGAGACAGCCGCTTCTTAGGCTGCTACAGATGGAATTAGTGGAAAGGTGTAGGGTTGGTAAACACGGTGTCTCTCATTGGCCAACCTGCCGCTCCTAAAGTGTCTGACTCTTTCGTCTTGGGTAAAGTAAACTCTACTCCTCAGGCTGTTGGTATTCCTGTCTGAAGCTAAACATGAGGACATTGAAGGACATGTAACGTTTGTAAGGACTACTTTAAAGCAGCTGTGCATCTCTGTAGTTGGCTTTAAACTGTGGAATTCTTTACCAAATGATTTAAAGGGCTGTGTAAACATAGTTTAAGAAAAAGTATAAAGAAAGAGTAAATAGACATGTCAGGTAACCTGTTTCGCTGATGGTAGATTGTTGTGTTGACTTCTGATTGTAACTTTTTGGTTTCTTGTTGTAAATATTGGTTGTAAACAGATTTCTCATTTTGAGTACGGGGTAAAGTAAGACTTTCTTCATCCTGCTCCTTTCCATCATGGCTACAATAACTGCTTAAACTGTACATGTTTTGTTTTATAATGATTGCCATTAGTGGAATAAACTAAACCAAACAAATGAGGACCTGGCTCAGAGACATCCACTGTGTGCGCAGAAAGTGTTCAAACCAGAGCTCAGACTCACACACAAATCCCAAATGTTCATACTGCCATATATCATGGGAAGTTGAGTCCTGTTGGTGAGTGTGTGTTGGTGTCTGTCTGTGTGTGTTGGTGTCTGTCTGTGTGTGTTGGTGGCTGTCTGTGTGTGTTGGTATCTGTCTGTGTGTGTTGGTGTCTGTCTGTGTGTGTTGGTATCTGTCTGTGTGTGTTGGTGGCTGTCTGTGTGTGTTGGTATCTGTCTGTGTGTGTTGGTGTCTGTCTGTGTATGTTGTCGTCTGTCTGTGTGTGTTGGTATCTGTATGTGTGTGTTGGTATCTGTCTGTGTGTGTTGGTATCTGTCTGTGTGTGTTGTCGTCTGTCTGTGTGTGTTGGTGTCTGTCTGTGTGTGTTGGTGGCTGTCTGTGTGTGTTGGTATCTGTCTGTGTGTGTTGGTGTCTGTCTGTGTGTGTTGGTGTCCGTCTGTGTGTGTTGGTATCTGTCTGTGTTGGTGTCTGTCTGTGTGTGTTGGTATCTGTCTGTGTTGGTGTCTGTCTGTGTGTGTTGGTATCTGTCTGTGTGTGTTGGTGTCTGTCTGTGTGTGTTGGTGTCTGTCTGTTGGTGTCTGTCTGTGTGTGTTGGTGTCTGTCTGTGTGTGTTGGTGTGTGTCTGTGTGTGTTGGTGTGTGTCTGTGTGTGTTGGTGTCTGTCTGTGTGTGTTGGTGTCTGTCTGTGTGTGTTGGTGTCTGTCTGTGTGTGTTGGTGTGTGTCTGTGTGTGTTGGTGTCTGTCTGTGTGTGTTGGTGTCTGTCTGTGTGTGTTGGTGTGTGTCTGTGTGTGTTGGTATCTGTCTGTGTGTGTTGGTGTCTGTCTGTGTGTGTTGGTGTCTGTCTGTGTGTGTTGGTGTCTGTCTGTGTGTGTTGGTGCCGCCTCTGTCAACACGCTGCAGTGAGTTCATCGCCAACAAAAACACAAAGTCACAGCTTCATAAAACCCAGAAGTATTTAATCATTATTCAAGTCAAACCGGCCTTTAAAACTAAAACGGCATCATGAAGAGAGCCACGATCAGATGGACCCAAAGATAGATAAAGAAGGTAAAGAATCAGGGAGATGGAAACAGTAAGAAGATAAATGGTGGTTCTGTGTGATGGTGGCCGTCCTCCTCGCTCCGCGGTTCAAAGCCCTGTCGCTGTGAGAGGAATGCTGACGTAAAGAGGAATGAAGTGTGTGTAGTTCATGCCAGAAAATTCAGTCCAAAACTAATGTGTGGTGTGTGTGTGTGTGTGTGTGTGTGTGTGTGTGTGTGTGTGTGTGTGTTGAATCAGGAGTGTGTGTTTTCAGGCTGAATCGTCCGTCTGTTGGTGGCCGAGGAAATCACTGCAACACAAAGACAGACGTTAGTGTCGCACAACAAACCAAAGGGCAAAACATGTTGAGGTTAATCCACCGAAATATGTTGTGTTTAACTAATGACGGTTCAGACGAGGATCTGAGAGTCACTTTATTACAGATTAAACTGCAGGTTAGTTTATAGATTAACGGTTTGCTGTACGAAATGTCAGAAAATAGGGAAACATTTGAAATAATAACTAATAAAACAACATTAAAATAGGATGCGATAAAAAAAGTGGATTAAAAGTGTGTTATAGACAGGGTGGTCCTCACTTTGTAGGTATTTTGACTTGGACCTCACTAAGTAGCAAGTACATGTATGTGTGTGAGTGTGCAAGTGTGTTTGACTGAGTGTGTGTGTGTTAGTGTGTGAGAGTGTGTTTGAGTGTGTTAGTGTGTGTGTGTTTTAATCTGTGTGTGAGTGTACATGTATGTGCGTGGGTATGTAAGTGTGTGAGTGTGTGTGTTATTGAGTATATGTCTGTTAGTGTGTGCATGTTTGTGCATGTGTGTGTTATAGAGAGTGTGGTCCTCACTTTGAAGGTCCTTTGACTCGGAACTCACTATGTATTAAAGGTGGGGTATGTAATTCATTTCAGAAACACTTGTTGTTATATTCCATGGAATGCTCTCAACATCCCGATAGCAATGAATATATTAAATGCTTTGACAATAAATACATAAAAACATCATCTGTGGAAGCCGTAGTACTGTAAAAAGCACGACCAATCATTTTAGCCGGCCCGGCTAAAATAACTGGATGGCCTACCTGCCTGTCAGCCTTCCATCTGTGCACAAACTTATCTCGTGCCCTCATTGGTCATGTGTGCGTTTGTGTGTGTTGGAGGAGGGGCTCTGTGAGGAAGTCTGAAGGAAGAGGCAGATTTTTTCCGGGTGTGTATTTTCAAATTCTAGCGCACTCGAGCGGGTTTCTCCAAAATTACCTACCCCACCTTTAAGTACATGTATGTGTGTGAGTGTGTGTGCAAGTGTGTTTGTGAGTGTTAGTGTGTATGAGTGTGTGCGTGTGCGTGGTATAATGTGTTAGTGTGTATGTTGTCTGCGTGTTGGTGTTAGATTGTTAGTGGGTATGTGTGTTAGTCTGTGTGTACATGTGTGCATGTTATTGTGTATATGTGTGTGTGTGTGTGTGTGTGTGTTATAGAGGTTGGTCCTCACTGTGTAGGTATTTTGACTTACACAGTAGCATAGTGTGTGTGTGTGTGTGTATGTGTGTGGTAAAGTGTGTTATTGTGTGTGTGTGTGTGTGTGTGTGTGTGTGTGTGTGTGTGTGTGTGTGGTGTGTGTGTGTGTGTGTGTGTGTGTGTGTGTGTGTGTGTGTGTGTACCTGAGGATGGTGGGCAGCTCTGGGCTCCTGTAGATGAACTTGTGTTTGTAGTTCAGGGTGGGGGGGAACGGGACAAACTGCACCTTGTGTCCGCTGAGGCTCTGAGACTGAGAGGCCACGCTGTACAGCTGCAGAAACACATAGAACAACATATTTACATATAAGAAGTTAAAGGTCTCAGATATAAAAAAACATGTCTCTGAAGTGTCCTGCTCCAAACCCCAAACAGATCCTTGTAGCCTCGTCCCCCTCTCTTCCAGCTGTTACTAAAGACATGTCTCTGAAGTGTCCTGCTCCAAACCCCAAACAGATCCTTGTAGCCCCCCCCCTCTCTTCCAGCTGTTACTAAAGACATGTCTCTGAAGTGTCCTGCTCCAAACCCCAAACAGATCCTTGTAGCCCCCCCCTCTCTTCCAGCTGTTACTAAAGACATGTCTCTGAAGTGTCCTGCTCCAAACCCCAAACAGATCCTTGTAGCCCCCCCCCTCTCTTCCAGCTGTTACTAAAGACATGTCTCTGAAGTGTCCTGCTCCAAACCCCAAACAGATCCTTGTAGCCCCCCCCCTCTCTTCCAGCTGTTACTAAAGAGCTGACTCTGGGTCTGTAGCTTTAGAGAGAGAGTAGATCTCATCAGGAGAACTCTCCCAGCAGAAACTCAGCTAAATGCTGCCGTGATGAACCTCCATATCATGTTCCAAACCACATCAAGGATTCTCTCTGAAACAGCATGGAGCTCAAACTCTCTCTCTCTCTCAGGTTTACCACAAGGTGAGTTCCTTTTGATTTCCTGCTTCTTCACACATACTCTCTCCAGTACAGGTTAGCTCTGAGTGTTAGCATGCTAATGTAAACACAGACCATATTACTTCCAGAACACGTCTCATTGTTTCTGACAGCAACGTTTCTGATTGGCCCGTGGGTGTAAAGCCCGCCCACATTTTAGTAATGTGGTCATGACGCAGCAAATCTGGATCAGCTCCGTTGTTCCCCGTTTTTAGAGATGTGGGTACGGAGGAAAGAGAGAGTTTCCTGACACTTTGAGAGTCTCCTGACACACCGGGGACACACCGGGGACACAGTGATGTAGAGAAGACATCACTTTGTGAGTCTCCTGACACACCGGGACACACGGGGACACATGGTGATGTAGAGAAGACATCACTTTGTGAGTCTCCTGACACACCGGGGACACACCGGGGACATGGTGATGTAGAGAAGACATCACTTTGTGAGTCTCCTGACACACACACCGGGGACACATGGTGATGTAGAGAAGACATCACTTTGTGAGTCTCCTGACACACCGGGGACACACCGGGGACACATGGTGATGTAGAGAAGACATCACTTTGTGAGTCTCCTGACACACCGGGGACACATGGTGATGTAGAGAAGACATCACTTTGTGAGTCTCCTGACACCGACACACCGGGGACACATGGTGATGTAGAGAAGACATCAGAGAGTGACTTTTGCATGATGGGTCCCCTTTAAACTCCTCTTGTTTGTCTTGTTTTGATTCATGTCTGACCTTTTTTCCGAGATGGAACGGCACCACGCTGTCGTCCTCAGCGTGGAGGATCAGCAGCGGACAGGAGATGTGATCCACACTGAAAAGAGACACGACCACAGTTTAGTGATGCATTCAGGGACATGATACACAACCAAAGTTTAGTGATGCATTCAGGGACATGACACAACCACAGTTTAGTGATGCATTCAGGGACATGACACAACCACAGTTTAGTGATGCATTCAGGGACATGACACAACCACAGTTTAGTGTTGCATTCAGGGACATGACACAACCACAGTTTAGTGATGCATTCAGGGACATGATACACAACCAAAGTTTAGTGTTGCATTCAGGGACATGACACAACCACAGTTTAGTGATGCATTCAGGGACATGACAAACCACAGTTTAGTGATGCATTCAGGGACATGACACAACCACAGTTTAGTGATGCATTCAGGGACATGACACAACCACAGTTTAGTGATGCATTCAGGGACATGATACACAACCAAAGTTTAGTGATGCATTCAGGGACATGACACAATCACAGTTTAGTGATGCATTCAGGGACATGATACACAACCAAAGTTTAGTGATGCATTCAGGGACATGACACAACCACAGTTTAGTGTTGCATTCAGGGACATGACACAACCACAGTTTAGTGATGCATTCAGGGACATGATACACAACCAAAGTTTAGTGATGCATTCAGGGACATGACACAACCACAGTTTAGTGATGCATTCAGGGACATGACACAACCACAGTTTAGTGATGCATTCAGGGACATGACACAACCACAGTTTAGTGTTGCATTCAGGGACATGACACAACCACAGTTTAGTGATGCATTCAGGGACATGATACACAACCAAAGTTTAGTGTTGCATTCAGGGACATGACACAACCACAGTTTAGTGTTGCATTCAGGGACATGACAAACCACAGTTTAGTGATGCATTCAGGGACATGACACAACCACAGTTTAGTGTTGCATTCAGGGACATGACAAACCACAGTTTAGTGATGCATTCAGGGACATGACAAACCACAGTTTAGTGATGCATTCAGGGACTTGAAAAACCACAGTTTAGTGAGTTAAGCATCAGTCCTTTCACCTGCAAAGACGTTTTTATTTTTCTGTGAATATGAATATTTAAAAAGCTCACGTACTTCTCGTCGCTGGCGAAGTGGATGTTGTTGGCTGTGATGGCGTCCAGGAAGAACCAATCAAACCCAGGCAGGTATCTGTACACCTGACACACACACACACAAACAAACACACACACATGTTAATTACATTTTTTTTTAAATAACCTTTTAGACTGAAGCCTCTGCAGTACTGAAAATGAACTACTAGTACCGCCTTTAATGTGTCTGTGTGTGTGTGTGTCTGTCTGTGTGTGTTACCATGGAGAAGGGGTGGCTCCTGGCTTCCTCTCTGATGTTGGTGAACGGAGACTCTAAGATCAGAGCGTCAGGAGGACTTCCTGTCGATGACACAAGAGATATAAGTGTCCTCCAAAATATAAAACAATATCACACTGATATTTATTTTCTATTCTCTATTTCCAAACAACCAGTAAAAGAGAGTATGGTGTTTATCCAGGTGACTCTCTATCGCCCTCTAGTGGGTAAAGTGTGTGTGGAGTTAAATCTGTGCTTTTATTGTGAAAATCCTTCTGTCTGTGCTGTGTGCTGACAGCCTGACCTTTGAGCTGTGTTTTCTGCACAGTCAGACCTCTGTGTGTGTGTGTGTGTGTGTGTGTGTGTGTGTGTGTGTCGGGCCCGGCGCCACGAGGGGGCAAAAGTTGTATTCTTTGCCCCCTCAGTTGTATTCTTTGCCCCCTCAGTTGTATTCTTTGCCCCCTCACTTTGAGCATCATTCATCCATCAAAAAGTACAATAAATGTCACAATTATTAAATCACTTTAAATAATTATTTCCCCCAACACACGTCACTATGTTTAGATCAGATATGTGGGCAGGCAGTCCAGCAACGTGTAAAACAGCCTCAACCCCAAGTGAGCTTAGCTGTAAACACAGTCGGATGGGACCAAAACGTCCCCGTTTCCGGTGGCCGGTACCCGGTGGAAACTCCCGAAAATGTTCCCGTTTTTTAATGTGCGTTAAAAAACATAGAGCAAGCTGAAATCAAATGTTACATGTCAGCAAAAACAGAGTAACAGTTTTGTGCCTGTTTGTAGCGTATTTCTTCTTCTACTACTTCTTCTTCTTCTACCTCTACTTCTTCTTCTTCCTCTACTTCTTCTTCTTCTTCTACGTCTACTTCTTCTTCTTCTTCTAATTCAATGTACCTGCCCGCGGGATATTGGACATAGTATTACAACAAAAGTGCTTTAAACGAGGTAAGTTACGAATTGATGTTCTCAATGGCCGAGTGTGGGATTGAATATTAGTTTAGTTTAGATGTATTGTCCCCGGGGGGACATTCATTCCACAGCTCTGTGAAAACAATATGAAATCAACAAAAAATAAGACAGACCACTACAGATAGCACCACACATGATGGTTACTTGTTATTATTTAGGGCTGCCTGTATGGATCAGGTTTTTGCCAAAGCAAGCCCTTTTACTATAATAATAATATGTTGTATATAAACCGTATTGGTACAATGAGCGACATCTAGTGGCGGATTGTGGAACATTGATTTGATTTTTCTCATGGCAGTTAGACTCTAGAGACAAACCAGGGGACTGTATGTTTAATCTGTGTCTGTCCATTTGCTGTAGTATTTTTATCCAATATTACATTTGGTTGATATATTAGTCCCTTTCTTATGAAATGCCAGTTTAGGCCTTGGTTTTGAACATTCAAGCCGAAATAAAAAATCAACCAGATAATGTTTCTTTAATCCTGATATAGATAGATAGTTAGTAAGTAGTCTGATAGGAAGACGGATTAAGGGATAGAGGAGAAAGGTTATGGTATAATTACAGAGCCTGTCAATTTATAAATTCAAATCAATGTTAGTCTGTAAACCAAGTGCAGCCGTATGATAAAGTTCTATCTGTTATTAAAGATCAGAGGAAAGGAACAGAACGAGAGGCTCAAAGAGACTGTAGAGCAGTGAGGAGGAGAAGACACGTTTAGGTCGGGATGGATATCCAACAAGGAGGCTGGTAGCTCTGGTGTGTGTGTGTGTGTGTGTGTGTGTGTGTGTGTGTGTGTGTTTGTGTGTGTGTGTGTGTGTGTGTGTGTGTGTGTGTGTGTGTGTGTGTGTGTGTTGTGTGTGTGTGTGACTAACCCTCTTTCACACAGACATCTGACCAGGTTGGTGGCAACTCTGAAATCGATACAATCAAATTGAAATTATATATTTTTTAAACAAGACTTTATAAAATATGTGTGTGTGTGTGTGTGTGTGTGTGTGTGTGTTTTACCCCGTCCCCAGAGAGTGTCCCCAGATGTAAAGCGGCGTTTTGGCGTCCAGCCGCCGCTTCAGCCAATCGTAGACGAAGAGAGCGTCTGATGTCATCAACCCTTCAGAGGGGGAGCCGTCCGAGTCCCCCCACCCTACACACACACACACACACAACTTTATTGTCAATCTGTCAGTTTTGTGTGTACAGACAGAGAGATCAAAATCCCGTTTCCCACAATCCCGATGACAAATAAATATAAAAATATGTATATACCTATATACACACACACACACACACACACACACATACACACACACACCTCTGTAGTCGAAGGTGAGCACGTGGTACCCCGAGGAGCTGAGGACCTGAAGGAGAACAGGTAGATTAATACAAGTAAACTTAAACAGGTAGATTTAAACAGGTAGATTTAAACAGGTAGATTTAAACAGGTAGACTCACCTTGTACAGCTGGACCCGTGGTCTCCTCCTCTGCAGACAAACAGAATTATTTTATATATTTGTATTAATGTTATCAAAAGCATTTAATTCTGTATTGATAATAAAACATATTTAAAAGCATTTAATTTTTTTAAGGTAAGGATCGTATTAAATGATATTAATATATATCCTTAAAAACAATTAAATGCTTTTAAATATCATTTATTAAATGATTTATATTTTATTATTTATTCTCCATTTCCAAACAACCAGTAAAAGACAGTGTGATGTTTATCCAGGTGACTCTGTCGCCCTCTAGTGGGTAAAGTCTGTGTGAGTTAAATCTGTGCTTTTAATGTGAAAATCCTTCTGTCTGACCTTTGACTCAGATTTGTGTTTTCTGCACAGTCAGACCTGTGTGTGTGTGTGTGTGTGTGTGTGTGTGTGTGTGTGGTGTGTGTGTGTGTGTGTGTGTGTGAGTGAGTGAGTGAGTGAGTGAGTGAGTGAGTGAGTGTGAATGTGTGCAGTTACCTGGTCCCTGCGTTTCCATGGAGATAGAGGATGGCAGAGTGGGCGGAGCTTAGCGTGGCGTCGTACCAGTCT